>JAMPIV010022140.1:0-352500 GCA_024509875.1 Oreohelix idahoensis | reverse complement strand
AAAGTAAGTTTTCTTTGTTGTTTATTATCATTAAACTTGACAACATCAAATATCTAAAGAAAGATCAAATAAAATCAGATTTAAATACATAGGAAAATAACTGAAGTAAAGGTGCCGTCCCTCTCTCGAGAAAAGAACCCAAAAAGTTAATAACTCAAAGGTTAGCACTTTGTTACAGAATAGACAGTAAGGTAAACGAAGTTCCTAATAAATGCTACTCAGTAAAGTAAACAATTTTAAAGCTAAATCAAGGATGATAACATTCCTGTAACAAAGAAAAATATTCACGCTCTCTGTCATATGTGGCCACTCAATCACTCCTTACCTACTCTTGGTGATCCCTTGGGAATACAATTATCCTGAACATAAAATTGCCAGTGTTTTATCTTCCAAATTGGCCCCAGTCCATCCCCTAATAAATAATATTAATAAGGTGGACGCCTAATTTGGTGGTTTATTCCTGGATGGACAAATGTCACTTCGAATGGTTAGTGTAGAAACCGAGATCTTGGGTTCACAGTAAGCAGAGGAAAAATACTTCCAGTATTGGGAAACACCTGGTTGCTAAAACTGTTACAATTGTTAAATGATGGTAAATTCTATCGGCTGACTCTATAGTGATCGCCGATTTTGAAACAGCGTAACCTTCTGGATAAATCCACTGATATGACTGTCAAAAGTCTTACTTACTTAGTCGTTCCCCTTCTACCATGAGGTATCAAAAGTCAGATAGTGTCATTATTTCTGCACAACCCCTGTGGGCTGATAAAAATTGAAAAAAATATATCTGGGTATTGATAAGTCCAGTTAAATTTACAAGTTAAAAATGTTGCTGGTATATCTTTGGCCAATCCTGTTCACAAATGAACTTGGGGATGCACCAGCCAAGAAAAGACAACATTAACCATTCAGTAAATGGAGAAAAGGACCAAAATAGAAAACCGCTGGCCGCTCTTGTGATCAGGTCTGCTTAGGAATAAAAGAACATTTATGAAAAAATGCTACTATTCTGTATATGTACACAGACGGGGACAAGACGATCTCTTATCCACTCCGTCTGTCCTGATTAAATTTAAAAGGCACACGGTGTCTTTAGCCTATTCCTATCCGGTCAGCTTGCGCTAGCGCGGCGTGTCTAGGTCGGGTGAAGGTATGCGCCCTCCCCGCCCCTGGCTCGCGTTAACGATCAGCGCACAATGTCTATTATTATTTAATTGACCATACGCGCACTTACAAAATATCGCCTGTCGTTAATAGCTATTAGATTGTCGGCGTCTGTTTGTTTAGTCGTATAATATTAAATAATAGTCACTTATAATAAATACACACAATGAAATAAACGTGAATTCTATTATGTCACTATAGTCGCCCTAGCACTTAATCAGTCAACTAGAACCGTCTCTTCTTGTGTGAGCAAGCGGGTGATGGAAATTACATTATAACTGCACATCTGGAATAAAATAGCTACGCGTTATTTTATTTCACTAGTTCTAACAGCTAGAAAATCCAAGTGAATTATAATGGTAAAACTTAACACATTAAATCACGTAAATGCTAATTTCTATTACCACAAATCAGAAATGAAACAATCCCCACGAAATGCTATTAACACATCTTCCACAATGGTTCTAGAATACGTGCTTAGACTATCCAAAATTCTGAGCGACAATTGATAGCGGGTTTAAGAAACCACAGTTTATATATATTATTGGCTCTCTGATCTATAGATGACGTTACTTTTCACATTACCATGTTGTAGTGGATTTTGATGGTATTGTATGGTTGAGATGTTACCTAGTGTAATGAATGAGGTCAGCTGTGAAGGCTCCTGAGATAAATGTTGATGCGAATTACAGAAGGCCCTTCTTACTACCACTTACGACCTCAAACATATCTTTTTTTCTCTACTAATATGAATGTAGCTACGTTAAAAAAGTCTAGGGTACTGAAATGTAATGTGTTGTAGTAGATTACACACACACACACACAGATATTTAATAAGTCTAATAATAATAATAAAATTTATAACACACTGAACTAACTCAGGCTGTTTTAGTTTTAAATATTAAATCTTTTGTTAAATTTATTTGTTCTGAACCAAATGTTTGTTGGTCAGAACATATGAAATATTATGGAGTTATAAATGGAATGCATAATTATATGACATAATAAAATGGAATGTGATTACAAAGGTATGTTATAAGTCTGGTTAATATTAATTATATTAGATTGTCCCAGGAGAACTATTACTGAATGTACTGTTGGGGTGGTATCATCACGCCCAATCTGTGACTACCAAAACATTGTCCATTGACTTATGGGATGAATACATGGTTTATTTTCCCACAATGGTATGTCTTTATTAAATGGTGAATTAGTTGGTGAATTTCCAGCAGGCCAGAATCGCACGTATCTCGACTGCGTCGATCTTGTACAGGAATCTGGTGGCCCCTCCTCTCCGTTGCTGGAGTACAATATTCGGCTGCTCTGACACAATGTTAGACTGCACTGGTCCACGCTTGTGTATATACTTACTTACTTAGTCGTTCCCCTTCTACCGTGAGGTGTAGAGGTTTGGAAGAGAGAGCGCCAGACTATTCTATCGGCTGTAGCTTGTGTATATCACAACAGCATTTGGCACCTCTTTGGTGCCAAACAGAAACTCACAATTCTGAAATAAAAGTTTTGTGGCATGTGTCAGAACTCTACCTACTGAGCCACTTCTGCACACAACACTACACAACAACACCACACAGACTGGGTCAGATCTCTCTGACCACACAGCACATCTTACCCAGTTGTTTTCATATAGTACTAGTTCCCCAAGACTACATTGCATCTGAGATATGTTCAATAGTTTCCTTCTATTCAATAAGATAGGTGATATGTTCCACTGATCTCAACAATAGATCCGCCTTCCATAGTTTTAGTAGGCGTCCATATATTTTGTTTGTCTCTAGACCCTGAACTTGGGCTGGGGATCTAGAGCGAGCACTTACTTGTCGTAATCATTTTATATGATATGGCAGTATCAATCACTCGAAATATTAAAATGTACAAAAGAAATACTTTCATTCTTACCAGAATTCAGAATTGAGAACACAGTTAAATGCTAGCAAAACTCAGCTGAGCTGCTGTCTATCTGATGGCGTCCCACTAAATGTATAGAAATACTTCTGGAAACAACACCACAGGTACTACACCACTGTGTCTCTGGACAGTCTTGTAACGAATGGCAAAAATGCGCATCTCTGTCCCGCTAATATTATTTCATTCATCCAATCACAGACTCCCCCCCCCTAACTTTCAAATCTACAACCAAAAGTCAAATTTCAGTCAGCTCTCAGTCAAGTATGTATTACTGTCTGTTGGTCCGTCTGTCTCTACTTGTTTTTTCATAAAAAAACACGCTTGGTTCTTGGACCAACGCCATGCAATACCCTACACACTTCTGCCTCCGAAGTTATTTTTAGCCACAATTCTCCCCCTTTCCCCTCTCTTTAATTACAGCTCGATTTTTGCAATTGCGTCTCAAGGACGAAAATTTTGAAACTTTAGTGACATTTTTTAACAGTGCAGTCGCTCGTCTGATATGAACAACACAGTCTTTTGTCAATATCTTCCTTATTATCTATCCGTCTGTATAATTTAAAGTATATTATTTCGTTGCTCAAGATGGGCTATCACACTAGCTAGGTTTTATATTCATAACATTATTATTAAGAAAAAATTACTTTTTCAAGGTTAGTTTTTTTCTTTTGAAATCTGTTCGAGAACCTTCTCCACGGCGTTTGCCGCTGAATTCAAATAACAATCAAGTATCGTAAAAGTCCAAGAAATGACTGTTTCTGACAAGAGCTAAAGTCGTTTTTTGTCCACTTCCTTACCTTGTGTCAACTAGTGACGTGAATTTTTTTTCTTTTTCTACCAATTGCGTCTTTTAGCCTTGCTATCTTCAAACACGTGTTCAGTCATATTTTTCCTTTTGTGTTCTCCGTTTTCTCTCCCGTCTACAAAGGGTAAACGTTTCGTCTGCACGTCTAACTCGTTAGTTTTAAATGGCGGGTAGGAAAAGGCGGGAATGGGCGAGCATGTCTCCTAGTATCTTACGCATTATTTTAAACCCTACCTTTTATCGTTAATTTTGGAGATATTTTAACGTTGTATCATGGTAAATTCATCACACATCTCCCCACCTGAGAACATGCACTACGGCAAGTTCCAAAACCAGTGATACACATAGATAAAATTACTCCTCACGCCTGCCACTACTCTAATCTTGATCACAGGGGTGCCGACTGAGGAAATCTGCACCGACATTCAATGACCCTGGGATGTATTCGATAATAAACTGATAAGGTTGCAATAATAAAGACCACCTCAACAATCTTGCGTTTTCATGCTTAGCCTGAGATAAGAATACCAGGGGCTGATGATCCGTCTGGACCACAAAAGTCCTACCATACAGATAGATTTGAAACTTTTTTATCGCCCAGATTAACGCTAAACATTCTTTTTCGCTTGTGGAATATCCTTGCTCCGCTTTATTCAATTTGCGGCTTGCATAAGCGACTGGGTTCAGTTCCCCATCGGGTGAAGATGACCTTTGCAACAGAGCCGCCCCGAGGCCTACATTACTTGCATCTGTTCTCACCACGAAGTCCTGTGTCAAATCAGGCAATTTGAGAATAGGCTTGCTAGTGAGTTTATCCTTTAACTCTTGAAAAGCTAATTCACATTGCGCAGTCCAAACATTTTTATCTGGATGTCCCTTGCGAGTCAGATCAGTCAGAGGAGCACAAATAGAGTTAAAATTTTTGATATATTTTTGGTAAAATCCACATAACGACACGAATGATCGCACGTCCTTTTTTGTTTGTGGTCTAGGTGCTCTCTGCAGTTTTTCCAAGTTCTTGGGGTCAGGGGTCATGTTACCCTGATATACAGTGTGTCCCAAGAATTCCAACTCTTTGCATCCAATACAACATTTTGTTGGCCTAGCAGTTAAGTTCGCCTCCCTAAGCCTATCAAATAACATTTTTAGAGAGTTAATGTGTTCTTCAAATGTCTCTGTGGCGACGAGAATATCATCCATGAAATTCGTGATACATGGGTTATTCAAGGGGTCCAACAATTTGCGCATCATCCTTGAAAATACACTCGGAGCATTTTTCAATCCGAATGGTAGCATGTTGAATTCATAATGTCCTTCCGAGGTGCTAAAAGCTAAATAAGGTCTCACTTCAGGCTTCACTGGAATCTGGTAATAGCCTTTACTAAGATCCACCTTTGAAAAGTATTTTGCCTTGTTTAATCTGGCAAATAACTGTTTTGTGTCTGGTAATGGATCCACTTGTCCTTCTGTGACAGCATTCAGTTTCCTGTAATCTATGCACAGTCTGTGTTCCCCAGACGGTTTCCTCAACAAAACTACACTGGAGCTAAAAGATGATTCACTGTGTGAAATAATCCCCTCCTTCAACAAATAATCTATTTCTTCTTTCAATGCCTTCTCCTTCGCGAACGGAATAGAATAGGCTCTCATACAGATTGGGTTTGAGTCTACCAGTTTCATGTCATACTGTAGCAAATTTGTATGTCCTGGTTTATCTGTTAAGACATCTGTATGTTCCTCTAGAACCTGTTGAACTCTCTCCCTCTGATTTTTAGTCAGGTGCTTACTGACTTTTACTTGTGCCGCTGTTTCACAAGGATGTAATGGGTATTCATGTGAGGTGAGTGGTTCCTTTTGCATTTGAGTTGCGATAGCCAAGGTCAGTAAGGGGGTGCTTTCCTGGAGTGGTCTGTCCAGATACTTCTTTAACAGGTTTACATGATAAACTTTCTCCTTCCCCTTTTTGTCAATTTTATAGTTTGTTCTAGACACCTTCTCTAGAACCGTATATGGACCTTGCCATCCAATTTGTAATTTATTCTGGCTGCCGGGTAGTAGAAGAAGCACCTTCTCTCCCACAGCTAATTCTCTGTCCTTTGCCTTCCTATTAAAATATGCTGCATGTTTCTTCCTGGCTTGTCTCAAATTATCATTTGCCAGTTTCCATCCAGCTTTCAGACGAGTGGTCAGTTCGTTCACATATTGATACGATGAGGTAACAGTCTCTTCTGCCTTCTCATCTGTCCAGGTCCTTAATAAAGCTTCCAATGGACCTTTTATTGGCCTCCCAAATAGCAGAGTTGCGGGAGCCATCCCGGTTGAACTATGTGGTACCTCCCGATACGCAAACAACGCGGCGGGCAGGAATTGATCCCACAGATCCGGTTTTTCGTGTGCCAGCTTCCTCAGGATAGAAATGAGAGTCCCATTGAACCTCTCTACCTGGCCGTTCCCTTGTGGATGGTACGGACTACAATGAAAGTGTCTGGCTTGAAATAGCTTAAAAACTTCTTCCGTTAGTTTCCCCTTGAACTGTGAGCCATTATCAGTCAAGATTTGATGCGGGAATCCTAATCTTGTGAATATTGTAAGTAGTGCCTCTGCTACATGTTTTGAATCAATTGATGGCAGGGCTACCGCCTCTCCCCACATAGAACAAGTGTCCACCAGAGTAAGGATGTAACTGTTCCTCCTCTTGGTCCGTGTGAGAGGTCCCACAATATCCACTGCAACCCTCTCAAAAGGTGTTCCCACTATGGGCATTTCCCCTAGAGTTGCAGGAGCAGTCCAGTGCTTTGGAGCTACCCTTTGACATTCTGGACAGGATTTGACATATCTTTTTTATATCCTCCGTTATCCCTGGCCAGAAGTAATGACAAGCTATACGCTGTCCTGTGGCGCTGATCCCCATGTGACCACTGAAGGGAATCGCATGCCCGAGTTCCATCACTTTATCCCTATATGAAGTGGGAAGAACCAGCTGGTTGTGACCATTTGTTCCAGTTCCGGCCTTCCTATATAATAATTTGTTCTTCATAAAGTATTCCCCCTTGCTTGGAGGTGTGTGGCATTTGGGCAATTTTTTAAAACATGGCTTGAGTGTCCTATCCTCAGCCTGCGCCTTCCTCATCTCCTCTGGATGAGCATTTATAGGTTCACCTTCTTCCTCCTTTTTCTGTGACCTGGTCTATACTGTCGCCATGATCACAGGTCTCTTGGGATTCCCCAAGAAGATGTACCTACACCCCAATATCAGGGTAGATTGGTTCATCTATCACTGCTGCTCTGATTTCTCCTTCCACATAGCGAGTTTTCACCGTTATCCTTGCGATGGGAAGTGTCATGAGTGGTATGTCCTTAGTCGCCCCTTGTATTTCCACTGTTTCTGTGGTATACTGACTTGGGTCCACTAGGCTAGACTTCACAACTGAATCATAATCCAAACCTGTATCATAAAGGCACCTTATGGTGACCCCATTACAAATAACATCCTCACAAACTGGGGGGTGATAAGGTTCCTGCTGTCCATTAGGATTAACCTTTAATCTTTGAGTCCCCGACTTCATTGCAGCAATGTTTGAAGGTTTCCTTCTACAAAATTCGGTGTTATGGTTGTCTTTCTTACACCATTTGCACCATCTTTTTCCTTGGTTTAACGGTTTTCTTTCATTATATTTTTGGTCATTGAACTGTGAGTTTCTGTCACGATAGTCATTTCTTGGCCTGCCTTTATTACCCTGTTCTCGGTTATCAAATTTATTAAATTGCTGTGGAGCTTTAAAATTTTCTATGTGCTTCTTTTTAGTGCCACTTACCTCTGCCTGGGCTGCCTGATACCTCTCAGCGACATTTAAAACCTCCCCCAACCTCTCTGCACCTTGTTCCATGAGAAATTTTCTCAAGTCTGGAGCCATGGACTCTCTTAATTGCTCTATCATGATCATTTCTTTAAGATCTTGGGTCTTCCCCAGAGCAGTCCATTTCTCCAAATAGGTTTCCAGTCTGGCAGAGAATTGGTGGTATGTCTCCCCAGACAACAGTTTGGCATTTCTAAATTTCTTACGGTAAAATTCACCATTTTTTTTCGTATCTTAATAACAAAGCCTGCTTTAGCATGTCATAATTGTCTTGGTCTTCTCTGTTCATTTTTGCGAAGACTTCATAAGAAGTACCTCTCAGTCCCTGTGATAACTTTAAACTCCACCTCTCTCTCTCTAACCCATATGTAGTAGCTAATAACTCAAAACGACTGAGGTACCCCTCGATGTCATCGTCTTTCTCAACAAAATGGTCTAAATGAAACCCCATAGCTGAGTTTGAGGCACCCTGACTAGCTGCAGCATCTGAGGCAAAAGGGCTGGCACCATTTTCAGGAGCATGGCCTTGTAATTCCAGCTCCCTTAGTCGTAATTCATGCTCCCTTTGCAACCTTCTATCTTCTGCTTCCCTTTCGGCAGTCAATCTTTTTTCTGCCCCTTTCCCTCTTCTCTTCTCTCTTTTTCTTCTGCCTCCCTTGCTTCGTTTTTCTTCTGCCTCAATCTGCAGCCTCTTAAGTTCTCTATCAGCCTCAATTTGTAACCTCTTCTCTTCAGCTAACCTCCTATCTTCCCTTTCAATATACTTGTCACATTCAGCAGTTACATACTAAATTAAAACCTGACCATCCATTCCCATTTCCTTCGCCGTTAGCACAGCAGCTGATCTGAACTTTGCCAGATCAGCCATCAGACAAAATAACAATGACCCAGGTAAATCTAATTACTTAATGACAGGTAATTCTAATTATCAAATGACAGGTAATTCTAATTAATTAAATTGGCCAAGGTAATTCTAATTAATTAATTAATTAATTAATTAATTAATTACCACTGGCTGTGAAGATTCACCAACTTTTTATTATCCCCTTTTATTTTAAGGGACACTTTAAATTTTTTACAATTTGTCCCCCTAGTTTAATTCTCCCACCAGGAGATCCTAATATTTATGATAAACTAATTATCCCTGGACAAGACCCCAATATTGTAGTGGATTTTGATGGTATTGTATGGTTGAGATGTTACCTAGTGTAATGAATGAGGTCAGCTGTGAAGGCTCCTGAGATAAATGTTGATGCGAATTACAGAAGGCCCTTCTTACTACCACTTACGACCTCAAACATATCTTTTTTTTTCTCTACTAATATGAATGTAGCTACGTTAAAAAAAGTCTAGGGTACTGAAATGTAATGTGTTGTAGTAGATTACACACACACACACAGATATTTAATAAGTCTAATAATAATAATAAAATTTATAACACACTGAACTAACTCAGGCTGTTTTAGTTTTAAATATTAAATCTTTTGTTAAATTTATTTGTTCTGAACCAAATGTTTGTTGGTCAGAACATATGAAATATTATGGAGTTATAAATGGAATGCATAATTATATGACATAATAAAATGGAATGTGATTACAAAGGTATGTTATAAGTCTGGTTAATATTAATTATATTAGATTGTCCCAGGAGAACTATTACTGAATGTACTGTTGGGGTGGTATCATCACGCCCAATCTGTGACTACCAAAACATTGTCCATTGACTTATGGGATGAATACATGGTTTATTTTCCCACAATGGTATGTCTTTATTAAATGGTGAATTAGTTGGTGAATTAGTTGGTGAATTTCCAGCAGGCTAGAATCTCACGTATCTCGACTGCGTCGATCTTGTACAGGAATCTGGTGGCCCCTCCTCTCCGTTGCTGGAGTACAATATTCGGCTGCTCTGATACAATGTTAGACTGCACTGGTCCACGCTTGTGTATATCACAACAGCATTTGGCACCTCTTCGGTGCCAAACAGAAACTCACAATTCTGAAATAAAAGTTTTGTGGCATGTGTCAGAACTCTACCTACTGAGCCACTTCTGCACACAACACTACACAACAACACCACACAGACTGGGTCAGATCTCTCTGACCACACAGCACATCTTACCCAGTTGTTTTCATATAGTACTAGTTCCCCAAGACTACATTGCATCTGAGATATGTTCAATAGTTTCCTTCTATTCAATAAGATAGGTGATATGTTCCACTGATCTCAACAATAGATCCGCCTTCCATAGTTTTAGTAGGCGTCCATATATTTTGTTTGTCTCTAGACCCTGAACTTGGGCTGGGGATCTAGAGCGAGCACTTACTTGTCGTAATCATTTTATATGATATGGCAGTATCAATCACTCGAAATATTAAAATGTACAAAAGAAATACTTTCATTCTTACCAGAATTCAGAATTGAGAACACAGTTAAATGCTAGCAAAACTCAGCTGAGCTGCTGGCTATATGATGGCGTCCCACTAAAATTATGTATTATCTTCTGGAAACAACACCACAGGTACTAAACCACTGTGTCTCTGGACAGTCTTGTAACGAATGGCAAAAATGCGCATCTCTGTCCCGCTAATATTATTTCATTCATCCAATCACAGACCCCCCCCCCCCCCCCCCTAACTTTCAAATCTACAACCAAAAGTCAAATTTCAGTCAGCTCTCAGTCAAGTATGTATTACTGTCTGTTGGTCCGTCTGTCTCTACTTGTTTTTTCATAAAAAAAACACGCTTGGTTCTTGGACCAACGCCATGCAATACCCTACACACTTCTGCCTCCGAAGTTATTTTTAGCCACAATTCTCCCCCTTTCCCCTCTCTTTAATTACAGCTCGATTTTTGCAATTGCGTCTCAAGGACGAAAATTTTGAAACTTTAGTGACATTTTTTTAACAGTGCAGTCGCTCGTCTGATATGAACAACACAGTCTTTTGTCAATATCTTCCTTATTATCTATCCGTCTGTATAATTTAAAGTATATTATTTCGCTGCTCAAGATGGGCTATCAAACTAGCTAGGTTTTATATTCATAACATTATTATTAAGAAAAAATTACTTTTTCAAGGTTAGTTTTTTTCTTTTGAAATCTGTTCGAGAACCTTCTCCACGGCGTTTGCCGCTGAATTCAAATAACAATCAAGTATCGTAAAAGTCCAAGAAATGACTGTTTCTGACAAGAGCTAAAGTCGTTTTTTGTCCACTTCCTTACCTTGTGTCAACTAGTGACGTGAATTTTTTTCTCTTTTACTACCAATTGCGTCTTTTAGTCTTGCTATCTTCAAACACGTGTTCAGTCATATTTTTCCTTTTGTGTTCTCCGTTTTCTCTCCCGTCTACAAAGGGTAAACGTTTCGTCTGCACGTCTAACTCGTTAGTTTTAAATGGCGGGTAGGAAAAGGCGGGCATGGGCGAGCATGTCTCCTAGTATCTTACGCATTATTTTTAACCCTACCTTTTATCGTTAATTTTGGAGATATTTTAACGTTGTATCATGGTAAATTCATCACACATGTGAATCGAGAGAATCGTGAACAGAGTTCCCCAGATAAAAGGTTTTACGGTCGCTCTGTCTCAGCGTTGCTAATCGACATCAGAAGAATTCTCACGTCTAACGGGGTTCGCGAAGATTTTGCTCCGCGACTCGACATCAAAGCCACTCGGGAAATTCCCGGCTATCCCGAGTACGAACTTCAAAGGGTCTTCGGTTTCTTCACGTACGGTCTGTCAGGCATTGATGATTTACAGATCAGCTCGCGTGAGAAACTTGGGTAAACAAACCTCATTCGCTCCCTGTTATGACTGTCAGGTCGCGAAAGTTGGTAAACAACTTCGTTTGTTTATGGTCAAGGAAAAGAGGCGTGGATTAAAGGTGAGTAAGACAGGCAGAAAAATGCATGGTTTCCCTAGCAAATCACAGAACACTATCGGGAAACAAAGGCTGTCAGATTACTGTAGGCTATATTTCCATTATACGTTACATCTGGGTCTCAATTATTCTGGTTCCTCAGTGTTGCAACTACTGGCAGTGCGTCTGTGAAGAAAACAACTTGTCTCTCGGTGCTTTCCTCTGCCATTAGAACCCCTGTTGCAGTTTTCAAGGCCTCTGTCTCCGCTCTGAAGTTACCTGGGAATTTTCCTGTTTGCCACTGATATCTTTTTTTTTGGTACCAGTGCTTAAGCGCAGAAGCACACCTCCACCTCCATTTTATGTTGCATTTATTGCTGATCCCTCTGTGTATGCATGGGTCCAGGTGTTGCTTGGGCAATTCTTCTCTGTGTATTTTGTCGCTATGGATTTTCTCTCTGTTGCCGCCTGTCTGTTCTTTCTCTCAATTCCAAGAACGTTTTCTACCATTTCAGGGAAATGATGTTGTTTCCAATCTGGGAGCTTGTGTGGAGTGTAGATGAGTTTAGCTGTTGATATCGCATTACTGGGAACTGCTGTCGTCTTTGTTGTGGTTGATTCTAAAAAGTTGTTCGCTTGAGTCTTACCCTTCCAACAGCATATATTCTATGGTACTTTGGATGGTCTGTCATTCTCAGACACAGAGATTTGATTACCAAGATTCTCCTCGTATTTGACGGTTGGTTATCTGACACCGAGAAAACTGTTAGTCTTCATGTTTTTAATGTATTTATTTAATCACAAACTGCAAGGTGATTGTAAATTCACCTCCTGTTTTAAATGTTATATTATCAGCAGTAACCTCCTTCAATCATAACTGACTATGGGTATGCGCCCCTCAGGTGCTTTTTTGCTGGTGTTCCTGTCGGCGTGTTTTTTTCTCTTCTGCTTGTTGAGAGAGCTTCTTTCCGCCAAATCTGAGGTGACGTCTAAGGGAGCATTGCTACTTGGTGCTATCGGGGGCTTCATTCTCCCGGTTTGCTGGGTTTATGTCCAGTGCCATCATATCTCTGTTGCACACATCGTGAACCCCAGCTGCTGTCGCCCGGCTGTTATTTTGCCACCTGCCATTTATCTGTAGAACATATCCTTGGGGATGCGACCATCTTCCATGACTCGGACATGGCCAAGCCAGCGTAGTCTGCGCTGTCTAAGCAGCGTATACATGCTCAGAAGGCCAAACACGTGACAGCATCTCGACATTTGTCAGTTTGTCCTTCCACGAATCCATCTATTGGACTTACGTCAAGCAAATGTCAGAACTAGGAACAGTAACTACTAATTGCTTAGTCAAAATGTTGGTTGTAATGTCAGTATGGTGTTGTTGTCGAGTTCGTAATTTATTGTTAGAGGAACCAGTCTCTTGAAATTAAATGTCTTAAATTTCGTCATCTAATACACAATTTTGTGCTGTTTTTATAATAATAATTTTTTAAATTTTTTTAAATGTTGAATGTCTAGCGGATACTCGGCTCACTGTTGACAGGAACTGTAACTCTGTTAGCCATATTTACTTTTTTTTGTTTTCTCTTGTCTAGATTGTTTAATACATGGCACATAATCCCAGGGAAAGCGGGAAGTGGAGGAGTTGTCTCTAACGTATAACAAATTGATTCCGTTCTACAGAACGAGAATAAATCACCTTTGAATTGTATTGTACAAATTGTTTTGGCCTTTTATAGAGCCAGATTTGTTAACGTTGTAAAGTACATCAGGACTTTATTTACTCCATTAATTAAGCGTCCAATCTTGTACAGTCTGTGTGCTTATCCTCGCGATGGCGTGTTTTCTTGTTATCTGGCAGCTCAGGTTATTGTGTTTTGTCTTTGAATATTTCCTTGTTATCCAAGGACATTGTGTCCTGTCTTCGCATATTTTTTTGCCTTTGTTATCTGTGGAAGGAGGACATTGTGTCCTGTCTTCGCATATTGTTTCTTTTTTTTTTTTTTTGGTTATCTGTTTGAAGGAGGATATTGTGTCTTGTATTCTCACATTTTTTTTTTGTTATCTTTGGAAGGAAGACATTGTGTCTTGTCTTCGCTAATCTTTTGTTTTATCTGTAAAAGGAAGACATTGTGTCTTGTCTTCACATACGTTTTTATCATCTTTTTGAGGAGGGCATTGTGTCGTGTCTTCTATTATCCGCTTTTCATCTTTTGGACGAGGGTATTTTATCTTATCTTCAGATTTATCGTTGCTAGCAGTTTCACAAGGGCATTGTGTCTTACCTGGGCATATTTCCTTGTTATCTGTTGGATGGGGGCATTGTATCTTCAATCAATACCCTTTAGCTCCCTGAGGAGCATAGGCCTTCAACAAACACATGCCAAGTCTTCCTGTCCTGTGCCATCCGCTCAAGTTCTTTCCATGTTTCCCTCATCATTTTCACCTCTGTATCCAGTTCTCTTCTCCATGTGTTTTTGGTCTACCTCTGCCTCTCTTTCCCTGTGGATTCCAGAACAAGGACTACCTTGTAATGCTATCAACAGGTCTCCTCAATGTGTGTCCTATCCATCGCCAGCGTCTTCTTCTCAACTCTTGTTGCACTGGCACTTGTCTGGTTCTTGTCATCAATTCCACATTTGTGACTTTGTCATACCATTTCAGTCCTTCTATTCTACGCAAGCCCCCGTTTATAAAAGTCTGTAGCTTTTTGGTTGTTATTTTTGAAGCTCTCCATGTCTCAGAGCCATACAGTAGGACTGACTTGACATTTGAGTTGAAGATTCTTATTTTCGTGTTGGACTTGATTTCTCTTGTTCTCCATATGTTTCCCAATGCAATGAAAGCTCCTCTTGCTTTTTGTATTCTTATTTTGATATCACTGTCTGTCCTTCCAACTTTTGTCTATATTACTGCCAGGATATGTGTACGATTCTACATCCTTTAGTGGTGTTTCTTCAAGTTCTACCTTGTTATTGTGGCTGGCTGATTATATACTGATGCGAGATGGATAGATGGAGAAACATAATGAATAAGTAACAAGACTGTCCAAGATAATCTCACTGAAATTTGGCTCGAGGAAAATCTGCGGAAAATGTAAGTATAAGTTCCGCAGGAAGAAAATAGAGTGAGAATCACTGGCAGGTCTTTTTATAGGGATACTGGAAATTAACGGTCTCTTAGCAGGCTGAGAATCCTCTGAGTAGACTAAGAGCTATAGCACGTTTCACTAGCTTTGCCCAACTTCAAATGTAATTATCTGATTAACCGTCTAACGTATTAATGCCATTTTTTGCATACGATGTTATATTGGGTTAGACCCAACAAATATATACTTTATATCTGTGCCTCTTGTCCAGTTCCCACAAACGGATGAAATTCTTTGATCTTTGTCGGCATACTAATTATTGTGTATCGAAAAAAGAAATTTTACCACTTCAGTCACAGATTCTGTGAATTGAATAGGCATAGGCGTGTCTACTATTACAATAATGTGGCCATCACGTTTGCATATGAATACCTGTTGAAGATGATTTCTTAAATTATCTGCATGGGAGATACTCGTGACATTGTTTGTCATTGACATTTAATGCGCTATCAAACTGGACCTTCATTGATCTAATTATTTCAATAGGTATCACCACTTTGCGGTTCATAAATATCATAATGGAAAGTTTCTCCTCTACTGTGCTTGTAAATTACGGTAAGGTCATCTTTAAAGAAATTAAACTTCATCCGAATCATAATCACCAACGGGCTGATCACCCGTTTGCCAGTCACTTCGATTACGGAAACAACAGCAAATGGATTGATTTGCCGTTGCCCTAAAGACGCCAATAGGCGTGATGGGAAACAATGGCAAAGAAAACCTATCTGCTGTTGCCCTAAGACGCCACTAGGCGTAATGGCCACTGACTGCTTTGACGGTCGGTGGCTAAGGACGGAAGAAGAAGAAGAATCATAATCAGACGTCTCTGAGAAATTGATAATCAATCTCGGCTGAATGAAGGACAAACCATCATTCGTCCAATATTCCTCTTCCTCTTGTAACACATGGTTCTCACATTTCTTCCAATAATCCCTGGCTATGTTCGAGATGGCGGCTTTTGTAAGTATTTCAACATCTTTTAATTTGAACGTCCTATTTTCTGTTGCTACCTGTTCCTTAATTTTAGCCCAGACTAATTCTATTGGGTTTAAGTGAGAATGGTAAGGAGGCAATCTTAAACATCTGTGACCATGTTCATGGATTGCCTTGTCTATGTGAAATATCTTTGTATGCTGTGTATTTTTTTACAATTTCAAGTAATTCAGGCTTCAGGGACATTTCGTTGAATGGAATGTTGTTTTTGGTCAGCCAAATCTTTATTACATCTTTAGTACTTGATGAATTAGGTACTTTATCTTCTGGTGTCACAACGTTGTGATATGAAGCATTGTCCATTATCAAACACGACGGTCTGTCCAATGAAGGAAGTACATGATTCACAATCCAATCTTGAAATATCTTGCCATTCATCTCTGTATGATAATCCCTATTATCTGTGGATTTTGAAACAAATATGAGTTCAGTATTATTTAGAAGCCCATGATGGCTGCTTCCTGCATGTGCAATTATTAGGCGCTGTCCTTTGCTGCTTGGTACTAGTCTCTTAGTTGTTCCATCAGATGATTGCCATTCTCGTTCATTACTGTGGTGCGCATTGATCCAAGTTTCATCTAAATACACAAAATCATAACAATCTCTTCTCATTTCTCTGACCTCGCGTAAATATTTGCTTCTCATTGCAACTATATGAGGCTTCTCACAAATAAGGTTTCTACCACCAACATATTTTCTAAAAGTGAATCCCAAACTCCTAATAGTCCTCCATAGCGTAGATTTGGAAATATCAATGTCATTATTCTTTCTTAACCAAATTTTCAATTTCCTTAAAGACACTGCCTCATTATTGTGAAACATATTGCAAATTTCTCTGCGGATCAATTCTCTGTCAAAATTATCCACCACTCTTGGCCTAATTTTCGTGTGTAAAACACTGGAATTAGACATTTCAGATGTCGCTATCCAGCGGTGCAATGATCGTTTGCTTATCCCCAAGGCGTGAATAGTCCTCTTTTGTGGGTTTGAAATAGAATGATATAGTTTTCCTCGAGTAGCTTCATTGTAGAAATACTTAAAAATCCTATTTGTGATTTGCTGTAATGTCATAAAATGTACTCGCAGACTCATTTTTCCTTCTTAACCACACAATAATTTTTGTAGACACACCTCTGATTGACAATGTGTGCGTTGCACCGGATATAAACTGTTTTATGTTCAAGAAGTGCGATTTCACGCATTTTCACTCAAAAATCATGCCAATTGCTTGATAAACCAAAAATGTGCATATGAGGTCGTATAATTTACTGTAGACATTTCAATATGTGTGCTTGTGATGTATGTTGGCAAGTAGGATTTTATATTATATCGCAAAGAAACGAAAATTGAAACCAATGGCCGCATTTTAATGAAAAATTTAATTCGTAGGGTCTATACCATTTCAAATTCACACACAAAATTTCACTTATATGCGTTATATATTCACTGAGATATAGCATTTTGAAGTTGGGCAAAGCTAGTGAAACGTGCTATAGTACGTATCCAGGCCACGTTTCCCTAAGGTACTAAATTATTAGAAAGAGCCCCCATTAATTAAATACAAATATGACATAATCTTACAGTATGAGACATCACCTTAACACCAAAGAAGAGTCAATAACTAATCCTGATTTTAGAAAATTACAATGAAACTTTACTGATGAAAATAAAAAATCTGTCATATATTTATATAGAATAAGTATCAATCAAATATGTATAGAATTTAAAATAATAAAGAATGCAATAGTGTCTATAAAGTTACTGACAGTTTGTCTCAGGACTTATATAGAATATCACTTGAGTTTTGTAAACAAAGACTATTTATATCTCATCATTAGGACTATGAAGAAGTTGACTACCGTTGCATGTACAAAACTGTTGACAGTTCATCATTAAGGACATCACCGAAGCTCTTTTGAATGTAGTGGTTGGTTCTTGATGGTGTAACTTATCTGGGATTCCTGACTGCAATCCCGGTCACTCCATGATTTCTCCAGGTGTTACAAAAGGGTTGTTTGTTAGGTGCAGATTTATCTCGGGGGTTTTTCTCTGTACAAGAAAAAAAAAGGGATACTCACGTTAAATCAATGTCAGGTTAGACATTAATAATAACCTGAGATTTCGCCTCGAGTATTAGCGGGCGTACGAAAAAAAAAAAAAAAAATTCGGGGGTTTGAAGTCCTCTTTCGCTGATTCAGGTTTCTCGTCATCGATGAAGACGGAAGCTCCTGGTGTAGACTTCCCTAAAGAACTGGGGAAGATACAATACGACTTCGGTAATCCTCCATTTGGGATAGATTAATTATCAAGTCTTTGTGTCGCCCGTCCGTCAGAATTCATAGTACAGACCAATACAGTAGAACTCCATTTATCCGAACCCCATGGGACCGAGCATCGTTCGGATAATCAAATGTTCGGATAATTGGATTACATAATGTATCGAGTACATGTACACATATTTCTAAAAATAATTAACCATCACAAGGAAAATACACTATAAAACATATTTACTTGTACTGTAATAATAATACCCACACTGTATTAGATCACTGTATCACCAAAATCTTTTATTACACTGCAGTGCATGTACTTCTTGTATTAATTATTTTTGTTAAGAAAGAGAAATGTTTTCAAAATAACATTACAAACGATTCAAAACCAGGCGCAACTTACGTATATATGTACTTGCACAGATGTAGCCCACTATTTAAAATAATGAGGAATCCTCTTTTGCACCAAACTGGATAGTCTCCTTTTGGCTGCTAAGTCCCGAATTCTCTTCAACAGCAGAAGCTGTGTAGGACAGCTGTCATCTTCTTGCTCGTACCAAGCCATCGCAGTTTCTAGTGCTATAAAGGCCTCTTCAGGACTTGGTCGACGTTTTGGTTTTTCTTCATAATCTACAAGTACATCATGTAATTCTGAGGTGTCTTCATCATCGGTCACTACATGTATTTGGTTTTCTTCTTGCACAAAAGACACAATTTCTTCGTCATTCAAAAACTGAAAACCAGAATCATTATCATCTTCTAGCCACATGTGTGCATCATCTTTGTCACAGTCCGAAAATCCGGGCATTGCTTGAAACAGTTCCACAACTTCATTTATACAATCATCATTTGTGTCCACTGCAGTAGTTTCATTTCCTCCTTTTTTCCCAAGCAATCTACTCCAAGCCTTGTTGAGATTATCTTGTGACAGGGTGGTCCAAGCATCAGCTAACATATAGCAGCAGTCTTTGAGATTAAGCTTTTTGGAAAACGCCACCACACTTTCTTCAACTTCAGCCAACAATAAACGACGCAGGACTTCCTTCTTGTACATCTTTTTAAGCTTTGCTATAACACCCTGATCCATTGGTTGAATCAGTGCTGTTACATTGGGAGGCAGAAAAATTACTTTAAAATTTGCATCAACTGCATTCAATGTATCCGTCTCTGGATGAGATGGTGCATTGTCCAGTAGAAGAATTACTTTTCCAGTTTTCTTTTCTTGTTCTCCCAACCTCTTCACATTTGGGATGAACTGATTTGTATACCAATCAAGAAATATTTCACTATTCATCCAAGCACTCTTCTGTGCTTTGTAACACAATGGGAGACATGTCACATTCTTTAAACAACGTGGTTTTTTGGCTTTGCCGATCATTAGCACCGGTAAACGATGACTTCCACTGGCATTCGCGGCTACCAAAATTGTTACTCTCTCTTTGCACTTTTTAAACCCAGGGGCAGCTGCTTCGCGCTGAGATGCAAGTGATTTTTGAGGCAATGATTTCCAGTATAAGCCAGTCTCATCGGCATTATACACATCCTCGAGTGAATAACCTTCTTCTTCCAAAAAAGCCAAGAATGTTTCTATAAAATTTTTAGCGGCAGTTGCATCGCTAGATAAAGATTCCCCTTGAATCTCCAATTCTCGTATGCCATGACGAGATTTAAAGTTTCTTAACCATTCCTGGCTAGCCTTAAAGTCAGGAGGACCGTCAAGTTGATTGTTGAACTGAAGTGCCTTTTCACACAACAGAGAACCAGAGATAGGTTCCCCTTTGCTTCTTCTTTGCACAAACCATATATACAAAGCCTCTTCCAATTTCACATCTTTCGCATTTCTCATGGTTTTACGTTTCTTCGACCCATTTTCACTATCAAATTTCGATGCAAAACTCATAATTTTATCCTTGTTACTTTTAATGTCAGAGACGGTAGCTTTCCCAACATTGAAAATCCTCGCAAGTGAAGACACAGTTTCACCTTGTCCTAGTCTCTTGATAAATTCTGTTTTCGTTTCAATTGACAAAACATTGCGGTTCCTTTTATATGCTTTAGGCCTACTGGAAGATGCCATATCGCACAGAGAAATACTTGTACGCCAAAATTATTCTGCTGTAGTAGCAGACACAATTATT
The DNA here is from genome assembly GCA_024509875.1 of Oreohelix idahoensis. NCBI lineage: Eukaryota > Metazoa > Mollusca > Gastropoda > Stylommatophora > Oreohelicidae > Oreohelix > Oreohelix idahoensis. Next base: position 332,336 of record JAMPIV010022140.1, on the reverse strand, counting down.
TTAAGTTGAACTGTCTGTTTAGCCAGTGTTCTACCTAGAACGCACACGTACACTGTATTTTTAAACCAGATATTAACTGACTTTATGATCTAACTGACTTCCTGTACGTAAGCGACCGACCATTAGCCATCCCATTCTCTACAAATTGTTCGCACACATTTGAAGTTTGCCGCATCAAAAGATTCAGAATTTTAGTCTAACGTGACTGTGGCATCTGATTTTTTTTTTCTGGAAAAAGTGTTCGGATAATTGGATGTTCGGATAATTGGGGTTCGGATAAATGGAGTTCTACTGTATGTGTCTTTTGTACTGCTAGCTCTACAGTTTATACATGTGAGACATAACAATATGTACCGTCTTGCTCAAGTCATTAAATCAGATATATCATAAAAGACATCTTCAACATGTACAGTTAACCACCATCACTACTAGTCCTTCATACTACATTGTGTCTGCTTAATTTCTACCATGTTCCCCAAAGTATTACAAAAAATCACAACTCTTGTTACAATCAGTACTCGATGGTTCTGGCTCTACTCATTATCAAGAAATGGAATGTACAATGATACAAAGCCATTCATATTTCTGTAATATTATTACTATTATTATTAAGATGCACCATCTGCATTTATTTATCTATCTCAGTACATTTTGGAAGTGTATTATTTCCTTTAAAATATTTGGAGCATTAAAATACTATCTCAGCACACCCAAACATTAGCATATATGCTATATATATATATATATATATATATATATATATATATATATATATATATATATATATATATATATATATATATATATATATATATATATATATATATATATATATATATATATATATACTTATACTGAAGCACATTAAAAACGCACCACTATTATATATACTGATACCGAGAAGCTGGAAAAAAGTGTGGGAATGGATTTTCCCCGTGTTTGTCATGAGGTAGAGAGCGAATGGCTGCTGGAATGGAAAGTGCATGATTCAACCCACGGGTTTGTGTACAGACTACATGAAAACAATGAAAGTTACACGTGCAACACGATTCCCAACAGCTATGACCCTGAAAATGTGTACGCGTTGTGGCAGTATACTCGGTATAAAAAGGCCGTTGAGACAAAACACCCAGTACATGTGCTTGAAATGCCACGACTATCTGAAAACGACCGCCAACGAGCCATTGGTATGTTGGAGACCGATATGAGCTCGCGGGCCATTGCCAGAAAGATGAATTGCCACCACAGCACTATTGTACGTCTCAATGGACGTTACGGAACCACTGGCAGTGCCCGGGATAGACTTCGGAGTGGCCAACCACGAGTTACTACCCCTGCGCAAGATCGTCATATTGTGCTGAGTCACCTAAGGAATCGTTCTCTCCCGGCAAGTCAAACAGCAAGAGCAATAGTGGGTAGACGTGGGCAAGTCTCTCGAATGACAGTCATACGACGACTCAGAGATACAGGCCTTACTGTAAGACGACCGTATGTTGGGCCAAACTTGATTCACAGACATCGTCAGCAGCGCCTGCAATGGGCAGAGCTACATGTCAGATGGACTAGACTGCAGTGGAATGCTGTCCTATTCACAGACGAGAGCAGATTCAACATATCCTTTGCTGATGGACGTATGCGGTTTTGGCGACGGTGTGGAGAGCGCTTTGCAGATTGCTGTGTTCGTCAGCACAACCGATTTGGAGGTGGCAGTATTCACATTTGGGGAGGATTCAGTTTTCACCATCGCTTGCCTCTTCACGTCTTCCGTGGATATGTTAATGCTGTGACATATCGAGATGAGTTTCTGGATTCATTGGTTGCTCCTGCGTTCACAAATTATCCAGACTTGCAGTTTCTCCAGCAGGATAACGCACGTGCGCACACCGCATGCATTACGCAGCAATATCTACAGCAGCAGAACATTGTGACGATTGATTGGCCTGCCCTATCACCAGACATGTCCCCTATAGAACATCTGTGGGACGAGCTTGGACGCAGAGTCTACAGGCAAGGTTCTCCAGCTAATCTGCAACAGCTCGAAGCTGCTCTTACACGTGAATTTGACTTGATTCCCTGGAATTTCCTTCAGAGACTTGTGCGTTCCATGCGGAGCCGCTGCCAAGCTTGTTTGCAAGCACACGGTGGACATACCAGATACTGAGGATAGTGAGAATTAATTTTTTTATTGGTTGCATTTTTGGTTTTCTCCCTTGCCTGCACAGAATGCAATGAATTTCATAACAATCAAATGTACAAATTAATGACCAGCATGGATTCATAGGAAAATGAATAAAGATTCCAAATATGTAAACTTGTAAACACTTATATTTACATTTCACACTCTGTTCCTGGATTATACAGGTGGTGCGTTTTTAATGTGCTTCAGTATACTGTATATACTGACAAAAGTTAAGGGCCGCCATTCAGTTTAGACAAGGTTTATATAATTGATTGGCAAACTGTAAAGACAAGTGAAAATGTCATTAAAACTGAGCTCAGAGAAATGTGTATACATTTCTGTGTGCACTAGGTTAATTTTTTTTAAATTTCAAAAAATTGAGTCACTTTAACCCGCACGTGAAAATTTCCATTGTTGCTGCAAAAACTCGTGGTTTTTGCAACACGCCCCACTAGTTCAAAAGGTGAAAAAGTGAGTTGAATTTGAATGCACGTGGAAAATGATCATCGGTAAAGAGTGTTCACCGTTGGTATGCAATAAATCAGTATGACAAGTGGTCGAAATGATCACTGCATTAGCCATGCCACAAAGGAGAAGTCTCAGCACTGTAGACCGTGGTCGAGCCATGGCATGGATTTAGGATGGTCAATCTGTTCGCCATGTTGCAAGACGTTTAGCAGTGTCCCACTCTACTATTCAGAGACTTCTTGAGAGATTTCAAGCTACCGGACATTTGGAAAATCGACCCTGCTCACGAAGAATTATATAAACCTTGTCTAAACTGAATGGCGGCCCTTAACTTTTGTGCAGTAGTATTCAATGGCAAAAAACCCAGGGAAGATAACTCATCCATGAGATTATAGTTAATGTCGCAAAATTGGTTTCAAGTCATTGCAAACGGGATCAGTTAGATTTATAAACCCGTCTACGATCGAACGACCGCTTTCAAAATGGCGGCGTATCAGCGAAATGTGTATCGGACAGAGGAAATCGCCAACGATAAATAAAAACAGAAGGGAATCCGTATGAAAAGGATTTTACATTTCAGTACAGGGAAGGATGGTGTATAACTGCATATAAGATGGAACGGTAGGACGTTCTCATTTACGGAGATATATGCGTATTTCGGCTGCCCACAGTTACGCTAAAAGCATGTAAACCCACTTCTGTTCTAAATATTAAAATCAACAAATAACAGTTTGGGAAATTACATGGATAGGAAGATAGAGTTTTATCAGCTGTATAAAACTAGATAAGATGGAACTATATGGATATTATATATGCCGAGAATGATAAAGGCAAAATTTCAGTCGACGCACAGTTCGGCCGAAATCACTGTTCGGGAAGGATTTTTCAGGCTTAGGTTTAAGCTGTGACGTCGGTACTCTCCGATACGTCCGCGCTATACGTATTTAAAGCGTATCGGTAAACTGAGCTACAGACAACGAAAGAGGGTTCAGACAGACTGGAGGCAGAGTTTCGCCACGACCCATGAATTGTGAGCGGATCGCCAGAAACATTTTTAAGTCCAGTATCTGAAGTCTGAGGGTAAGCGAAATTATGATAACTACCGTGTATAATATTTGTTATTTCAGGTTCATACAGAATTCACAAAATATGCCTGTATAATATTCATTGATATAACGTATTATTATTTTAATATGATTTATTCATGTGCATTATGGATGAGTGTTGCTTGTACAAAAAGTAATCACAAATAGCCCCACGGCCTAATGAAGTTATATTTATCATATTGCTTTATCGCTTACGAAGATAAAGGCAGTCCCATGGCAGAGATTGTCATAGGGAAATGAAGTGTTAGAAACTTCATCATGGAAGATCCCAGTTTTCGAGGTTAAGGTGACTAGTCCCCTTCCTCGCTGCCTTTGCCTTCCCTAGTTCGAGCGCACAACTTTGTACCCATTTACAGCTGGTAAACTGGAGGTTCTACAGCCAGTTTCAGTAGAAAGCAACCTGATCACGGGGTCACTCACTATCTTTGTTTTATGTATTAATTTTGTGTAGTTGCTAAGATAGCAGCAGTATTTGAATTTGTACTTGGTATGATTTGGAAGGATCAAGTTATAGAATATGAAGGGATGTATAGGAGCGGAATAAACCAGATGATGTTTATTACTGATATGTTAATATTAATTCTATATCATTGAATTGATGTTACTTGCTATGACTGTAGAACTTTGACACCTGATGACTGACTTGTCTGACTTATGTGCTAGTCAGTTACACTTAATTGAAATGTTAATATTAATGCTATATCACTGAAATGATGTCCTTACTTACTATGATTGTATAACGGTGACATCTGATGACTGACTGGTCTGACATCTGTGCTAGTCAGCTACAAGTCTAGCCAGATACTAGCCAAGGCTGATATGTTGCAGGTTCCATGAAATAACTCAAACCAGACTGTCCAGTATCAGAAGCCGGTGTAGTTCATCCGAGGCAATCCCACCAAAGTGCAGGACCCCAAAGAGTGAACTTCAACTGGTCATTGGCATCCCTACTGTTGGGCCTACCAAGTCTGATATCAGCAAAGGACAGTTTCAGCAGTATCAAGTTGGAAAGATAAGTGTCCTGTTTGACACTGACCACCTATACATGTGAAACAGCCAATAGTTGAAAACAATAAGTAACCATACAGAAACTCAGTCAACTGATGACAGTTATCCTTAAATTCAAAGGACTAATAACAGTGATTTCAGTAACTTTATTATTTAAGATCTTGAAGTATAAACAGACCATAATAGTAATTGTGTGAATACTTTTATATATATATGTATATGCTCTTTTCCAACTAGTAGAAATAGAATATTAGTGTAATTATTAAACTATTTTAACTGTACCTGAGGATTTATTCACTTCTTCCATTTGTGGTTTCAGTGAATGTTCATTTTACTTATCCCCTAGAATATAAGTAATCATAAGATAGTCATAGGGAGGAGACACCTTAAATCCTTGTACTACTTCTTACCAACTGGGCCAGGGTTTTTACAGTCTGACTATTTTTATGATAACAATACACCAGTGCTTATTTCTAAGACTGGGGTATTACTTGTAAGGTCAGAACTCTTTACTGGCATACTCTTACATATAAATAATTTTAAATAACCTCCCGCTACAGTGGGGGCTCGTCTGCGGGATATATCTTTGATATTCCTGAGCCAACTTTCTATTTCTGCTGTGTAGAAATTTTTTTTGGAAAATTTTTGGAAAGAGTTAACATAGTAGGAAATAAATAATTATATTTTTAGGAGTACCATTGAGTACAGATAAAAAAAGCTGTTTCATATATGGTGAAGTCAGTTTAATTAACTTTAATTTTAACTAAGTTAATTATATTGTAGTAAATTAGTTGGAGTAAGATCGCTTGCCCTACTAGACTACAGATACATCATGGCTGACTTGGTCAAATTTAGGTCGGCTACACTGCAGGTGGGAAAAGAGCTTGGCATGGATGGTGACGCTCTGATCCGGTATGTCACGACGGAATGTGAAAAGTACACCGAGAGAGAAGCAAAGCAATTAGAAGCAGAGAGAGAAACAAAGAAATTAGAAGCGGAGAGAGAAGCCAAGAAATTAGAAGCGGAGAGAGAAGCCAAGAAATTAGAAGCAGAGAGAGAAGCCAAGAAATTAGAATTAGAAGCAGAGAGAGAAGCCAAGAAATTAGAATTAGAAGCAGAGAGAGAAGCCAAGAAATTAGAATTAGAAGCAGAGAGAGAAGCCAAGAAATTAGAAGCGGAGAGAGAAGCCAAGAAATTAGAAGCTGAGAGAGAAGAAAGGAGGTTACAAGCAGAGAGAGACCATGAGCTGAAAATGAGACAGCTTGATCTTGAACTTCAGGCTGGGACTATCACCCATGGTAATAGCTCACCTCATTCTGCGAATAGCTCTTTTCAGAACACAGCAAATGGGGCCATGAACTTCCACCTAGATCCATTTGTTGAAAAGGAGGACGCAATTGAGTCGTACCTGGATAGGTATGAAAGGCTAGCCTCTACATATGGACTGGAAAAGGAAAAATGGAGTCTAAAGTTATCCCAGGGATTGAGAGGTATTGCATATGATGTGTTTCTGAAACTCCCCAAAGAAGATCAGGAAAATTATGAAATACTAAAGCAAGCCTTACTGATCCGGTATGAAAAGAACTCTGAGGCATATAGGAAGAAATTTAGAACTTCTAAACCTCTACCTGGAGAAACATATAACCAGTTCTCAGCTAGGCTAGAAACGTATTTGTTGAAATGGAGTAGTTTAGGTAAGTATCAGAAAACCTACGAGGATCTGAAAGAAATGGTTATGTTAGAGCAAGTGAAAGATTCCATGTCTCAAGAAATGAGGAAATTCCTTATGGAACAAGGAGCAGAGAGGCTGGAAGACATTTTGAAATGTGCAGAGAGATACCAAGCAGCTCAAGCTGAATTGGTAGGAACAAAAAGGAAGCAGGTAGAAGGATATAAGCCACCACCGCAGAATACCCAGATTGACCTAATGGATCAACCATACAGAAACAAGCAAAGATTTGATAATAAGGACAAGAACCCTCAGACTCAGGAAAATAAACCCTACAAACAGGGAGCTAAGTGGTGCAAATTTTGTAAGATGAGCAACCACAACACGGATGAATGTGGGAGGAAAAAAACCCCTTCATCATGCTGCATGTCTACAGGTGAGGACTTCTGTTAGGAAGGAACTGACTGTGAGTCAGAATAGCCTCCATCACCCACCTACCCAGGAGATAGTGACTGTGAATGGCAAACAAGTCACAGGAATGTATGACACAGGTTTGTCCTATGACGCAGTCGTGTGTGCATCTCTGGTGTGCCCTGAACAAATCACCACAGAAACAGTAGAGATTCAAGGGCCACTAAAAGGAACATCACCCCTTACTTTACCCATAGCAAAGATTCATGTCAGTTGTCGCTATGTGGAAGGGGAGATAAATGCAGCTGTGATAGATGATCCCTTTTACCCCCTAATGTTGGGGCGTAAATATGTTTTCTTGGGAGACCCTGTAAAACCTATGGTTATGGCAGAACCCAGACCAGGTCTGACTCCAGGAACATAGAGAGGGACACCAACTTAAAATTTCATTCGACTGAAATGAAACGGGCTCAAGAAGCAGACAGCACATTGAAGCCTTGTTTTGGCAAATTGTCAAAGACACATAACACACCAAGGAAAGGACACTTCTATAGGGAACATGGACTCTTGTACAGGAAAGCTGGCAGAGGGACGAAAAGTCATGGTCAAATTGTTGTACCATCCACCTATAGGAATAAGGTTATAGGCTGGGGACACATATCAACTTTGAGTGAACACCTGGGTAATGGTGCCACAAAACAAAGAATAGCCACCCAGTTCTACTGGCCAGGTATTACGGAAGACATAAATCAGTATGTAAATTCCTGTCCAGAGTGCACCTATGTAGATTCAGAAAGTCGACGGAAGAGTCTCATCAAAAATCTACAAGCAAACCAGCAATCAGGGGTACTCCCGAGATTTGCACGGGAGGGGAAAGGAAACATCCCACACAGGTTCAATTGCAGTCTGAACCCCATGCGCGGGAAAAAAGGAACAAATCACGTAGCGAAAATCAAACACCTACGGATTTGCGAGGGAAAACCACATCCAACTATCAACGAAAAGAGGGCGGTAAACTTCATGGGAAACCTACCGACCCCGTTTCACCAGCAGTAAGAGCCTGGATGAAAAGCCGAACAGGAAGGAGAGAGATAGTAAAGGATGAATATATTCTTGGAAAACAGAATGTGGGCGCAGATTTTCTTAGTCGTCATCCCACAGAGCTTGAGGAGGATAGAAGGAAGGAAAACTAACCTCGGAATGGTCGTTTTGCAATTGTCTTGTACCCAATAGTTAAGCTAGATATCATCCAGCTTAAAATATGGGGGAGCTATGTCGCAAAATTGGTTTCAAGTCATTGCAAACGGGATCAGTTAGATTTATAAACCCGTCTACGATCGAACGACCGCTTTCAAAATGGCGGCGTATCAGCGAAATGTGTATCGGACAGAGGAAATCGCCAACGATAAATAAAAACAGAAGGGAATCCGTATGAAAAGGATTTTACATTTCAGTACAGGGAAGGATGGTGTATAACTGCATATAAGATGGAACGGTAGGAAGTTCTCATTTACGGAGATATATGCGTATTTCGGCTGCCCACAGTTACGCTAAAAGCATGTAAACCCACTTCTGTTCTAAATATTAAAATCAACAAATAACAGTTTGGGAAATTACATGGATAGGAAGATAGAGTTTTATCAGCTGTATAAAACTAGATAAGATGGAACTATATGGATATTATATATGCCGAGAATGATAAAGGCAAAATTTCAGTCGACGCACAGTTCGGCCGAAATCACTGTTCGGGAAGGATTTTTCAGGCTTAGGTTTAAGCTGTGACGTCGGTACTCTCCGATACGTCCGCGCTATACGTATTTAAAGCGTATCGGTAAACTGAGCTACAGACAACGAAAGAGGGTTCAGACAGACTGGAGGCAGAGTTTCGCCACGACCCATGAATTGTGAGCGGATCGCCAGAAACATTTTTAAGTCCAGTATCTGAAGTCTGAGGGTAAGCGAAATTATGATAACTACCGTGTATAATATTTGTTATTTCAGGTTCATACAGAATTCACAAAATATGCCTGTATAATATTCATTGATATAACGTATTATTATTTTAATATGATTTATTCATGTGCATTATGGATGAGTGTTGCTTGTACAAAAAGTAATCACAAATAGCCCCACGGCCTAATGAAGTTATATTTATCATATTGCTTTATCGCTTACGAAGATAAAGGCAGTCCCATGGCAGAGATTGTCATAGGGAAATGAAGTGTTAGAAACTTCATCATGGAAGATCCCAGTTTACGAGGTTAAGGTGACTAGTCCCCTTCCTCGCTGCCTTTGCCTTCCCTAGTTCGAGCGCACAACTTTGTACCCATTTACAGCTGGTAAACTGGAGGGTTCTACAGCCAGTTTCAGTAGAAAGCAACCTGATCACATGGTCACTCACTTTATTTATTTTATGTATTAATTTTGGGTAGTTGCTAAGATAGCATCAGTATTTGAATTTGTACTTGATATGAATGATTTGGAAGGATCAAGTTATAGCATATGAAGGGATGTATAGGAGCGGAATAAACCAGATGATGTTTATTACTGATATGTTAATATTAATTCTATATCATTGAATTGATGTTACTTTCTATGACTGTAGAACTTTGACACCTGATGACTGACTTGTCTGACTTATGAGCTAGTCAGTTACACTTAATTGAAATGTTAATATTAATGCTATATCACTGAAATGATGTCCTTACTTACTATGATTGTATAACGGTGACATCTGATGACTGACTGGTCTGACATCTGTGCTAGTCAGCTACAAGTCTAGCCAGATACTAGCCAAGGCTGATATGTTGCAGGTTCCATGAAATAACTCAAACCAGACTGTCCAGTATCAGAAGCCGGTATAGTTCATCCGAGGCAATCCCACCAAAGTGCAGGACCCCAAAGAGTGAACTTCAACTGGTCATTGGCATCCCTACTGTTGGGCCTACCAAGTCTGATATCAGCAAAGGACAGTTTCAGCAGTATCAAGTTGGAAAGATAAGTGTCCTGTTTGACACTGACCACCTATACATGTGAAACAGCCAATAGTTGAAAACAATAAGTAACCATACAGAAACTCAGTCAACTGATGACAGTTATCCTTAAATTCAAAGGACTAATAACAGTGATTTCAGTAACTTTATTATTTAAGATCTTGAAGTATAAACAGACCATAATAGTAATTGTGTGAATACTTTTATATATATATGTATATGCTCCTTTCCAACTAGTAGAAATAGAATATTAGTGTAATTATTAAACTATTTTAACTGTACCTGAGGATTTATTCACTTCTTCCATTTGTGGTTTCAGTGAATGTTCATTTTACTTATCCCCTAGAATATAAGTAATCATAAGATAGTCATAGGGAGGAGACACCTTAAATCCTGGTACTACTTCTTACCAACTGGGCCAGGGTTTTTACAGTCTGACTATTTTTATGATAACAATACACCAGTGCTTATTTCTAAGACTGGGGTATTACTTGTAAGGTCAGAACTCTTTACTGGCATACTCTTACATATAAATAATTTTAAAATACCTCCCGCTACAGTTAACAATGACATCAAGGGGAGATAATTGATCCAAATATAAACTAGTCTGCTATGACACTCAAGGAAGATATGTGTCTATCAAATGCACACAAAATTCAGGCGTACTAGTTGGTTATATTCTTGAAAAATAATCTATAATGGTATTACATACATGTAAAAGAATGTAATCAATATAAATATATTTATATTTATATCACTCACCCACTTGGCTGTACTTTTGCCAAAAAAGCGAAGCTTTTGTCAAAATGAAGTGTTACGCGCTATGCTGCTTTCATTCGAGTTGGGTTTATTTCATGACCAGTGTTTTGGAGTGCAGTGCTGAAGAATTGTTAATTCTCAGACTAAATGCCAAGAAACCGCGAAATCTCATTTTACTAGAAACAGATTTTGGCAGACCACGCCCATTTTCTAGACTATTTCCCATCTCAGATTAATTAGCTCCGGGGCACTCTTTTCATTTGAATTCTGTCTCAGGGAGATAGGTTACTTTACCGTGGTGTGAAATCTCATTTCAGACTTCTCTTATTGCGAAGTTGTCCCTGCTTCTATTACATTCCATTAACAACACACCTGTTCTGTTCATAGTGGCAAGAAGTCTGAACGGATGAGTGAAATTTAATACAGTAAGCAATTATGAGTGTAGGTGGTCTAGAGAGCGGTTAGTGCTAGGTCACTATGTGACAGGAGCGACCGGTAATGAAAAAAAAAAAACGATACAATGTCTACACATTTAAAGAAAAAAATAGAGAAATTGAGAAGAAGAGTAAAATAAATCGCCTCGTCACAGTTATCATTTCTTGCATTTATTCTCATAATCTTTGTCTTTTCCCTGTGTATTTTCAGGCCCACGTTGTGACCTCTCATCGAGAATTTTCATTTTCTCTTGCATCTGATTATGGTTATGAGACAGAAGAGCCAAGTCATCTACAAAATCCAGATCATCAGGCTGTTTAGTCAGATTCCACTGGATTCCATGTCTGTTGTGTGATGTCGATGTTTTCATAACCCAATCTGTTGCTAGTAAGAAAAGAAATGGAGACAAGAGGCATCCCTGCCTCACTACCGTTCTAATCCTAAACGGTTCTGTAAGTTGTCTTTCGTGAAGAACTCTTCATGTCATGTCTTCATAGGTCTTCCTTATTAAGTTAATGATCTTCATGGGAACTCCATAATGCCTCATCAATTTCCTAAGTGATTCCCTGTCTGCATTGTCAAATGCCTTTTCATAGTCCACGAATCCGATGTATCGCGGTGAATTCCATTCCAGACTTTGTTCAACTATTATTCTCAATATGGCTATCTGGTCTGTACAGGATCTGTTTTGTCGAAAACCTGCTTGTTCATATCTCAGTTGCTTGTCTATGGGCATTGTATCGTACCGTCACATATTTCCTTGTTATCTGTTTGACATTGATATATAACCGACAGATCCATGCACATTGTCAGTGGTTGAAAGTAACACGCAACTTAGAAACTTAGCGAATGCCAAGCGCAAATCCCCCTTCTCCCCTCCCCCACCCCTTAAAAAAATCGCTCCTCCGTCAGAATTTTGTAGATGTGACAAAATGATATCGGTTGTTAGCCTCCCAACGATTTATCTTTGTGGCTGAGAATAATTATCTAGAAGAGTAGTCTCCTGTACTCTACTCAAGAACGCATTTATCTAAGGAGAAATAATTGTCAAAGGTGAGCGGAATTATCTCCAGGAAGTAACACATATTTTTGACATTTCAGAAGGATTTCAGAAATTGTCATTTGTCAGTGCTCAACATTTTTCAAAGACCCAGGTCCTGGACCCTTTCTTGGGAAAAAAAAAAAATACGTAAAAGTATTGTTTTTAAATTTTACATTTTAAAATTTAAATTATGTACACAAATTTCTATAATCCTTTCATAGATCCCAGGGGGGCCGTGGACCACAACTTAAGAAAACTTGCAGTAGAAGAGTCTTTTAACCAAGATTAAATTTAGATAACACCTTTAGTCAATCAGCAGAAAGAGTTTGATGAACCAGGAGGGCCAGTCATTGATATTATATCAGGATCATCTTCTTTTTATTCTTCGTTCACTTTCAGACGTCATCTTGAATATGTTCAGATAACGTAGTGGTCAGCTTGAGTTTGTTGGTATCTCCGTAGAATTTTTCCAGGTATGTATGGTACAGGTGATGGATATATGCGCACTCTGTTCACGATCATCTGAATTGTTATTATTCAGTTGTACATCTCTTAAGTTTATGAACTGTAAATATTTCAAGTAGTTAAAGTTTACTGTCAAATCGAAGCTTCTGTTTATTGCCTGTTGTCATCAGTTTTGTTTGTTGTATAAAAGAGGCCTTCCAAGAACGAGACATTAAACATTTCAGTCTTGTCAAGAAGTAGTTCAGAAAATCTAAATTTCCAGTTCTCTTGATAAATCCACAAGAACCTGTTACGATCACGAATATAAAGACCAACTGTGGCTCTCAAACCTCATTCCAACAGACAGATTGCTGCATCGTCCACACAGTATCAGTCAACGTTAGAATCGTATGAAGAAGAGTTTGCTTGTTGCGTGCTTTTGCCACAAACCTGCCTCTGGCGTCCATAAGCATTCGCATCAGTTTTTCACAGAAAATAAGGAAACAACACACGTATTGACTGTGCTTTGGGTGATCTTGAACACCTTTTAGCTGAGAAGAACATTGTCGAGGTTTGAATCATCTTGCGGAAATCATAACAGAAACAAATTCTTTAATTCTGAGCGCGCAAAAACCTAAATATAGAGCGAATCTACTGAAACTGAGATTTAAAATCTTTCGACATGTTTGTTTTGAGAACATAACCCTACTACATAAGTCTCTTCTTCTTCTTTGATCCTTAGCCGCCGACCGTTAAAGCAGTCAGTAGCCATTACGCCTGGTGGCGTCTTGTAGGGCAACAACAAATTGATTCCACTTTGCTCGGTCGGCGGCCATCCTTCGTACCACCCAACTCTGGTTCATTCTTTGCATCTCAGCCTCCAAAGTTCTCCGCCAAGTTGTTTTTGGTCGGCCTCTCTTTCGTTTTCCTTCAGGGGTCCATAGCATAGCTGTTCTTGTGATGGCATCGGGGTCTCTTCTGAGGACATGGCCAACCCAGCTCCAGCGTCTGCCAGCTACATGAGTAAAAGTAAGGTAAAGGATCCCGTTACACGCCCATTGAGGCATAGTGGGAATATGGTGTTAGGCCCATATTTTCTTGACCATCGGCACACTAGGGGTAATGTGGTCAACATCATGCCGGCCGCCTTAGCCTTCCCAGAGTTGCTCTGGTACCCAATTCATGAGGCTGGGTCGACCCCGGATCTGTTTGCGGTTTAAAAAATCCTTCCTCAACTGGAGATTGAACTGTCATAGCGTACGTATATGTTTTACAAGTTCTTTCTTTTATCTATTCTTTCTTTCTCTCTGAGTTATCTTCCAAGTTATTTAGTTGATATCATTACTGACCATCTCCGCCAGAGGTGTAAATTCCTGGATGATACTCTAATCCTTTTCTTGTATACTTCAGGTTCGTTCAGTTCCTTCTTTGATGTTAATAGTGACTTCGTATAGTAGTAGCTTAAATGTACATGGCATACAATCAGCAACTCATAAAGATGGAATCAAATTCGTTCTGATCCTTCAAAACTTTTAATAACTTAATAAATAAACACATAAAATGAGTTATTCAAATGATAGAGTTCGCATATAGGCCTTTACTGGGTCCTTGTACTTTAGGTTAACTCATACATGAATTCTGTGTCTTGTAACTTCCGTATTCCTCTTTAACTTATTCTTTTCTCCTGTAGACTTCCTTAGTCTTCCCAAAACCTGCTCCTATTTCCTCATATACCAATGCTCTTTATTAGCATTCCATACTTGATTTGTTACTTAAATATCTTCCTCGACGAACTGGTCAGACAGGTCTCTATAACTGCTCCTAGCAACAAAATTCATCTCATGCATAAATAATTATATGTACACCCTTCTGATACTTACAAGTGAGAGAGCATATTTGAAGTTCTTCTATAAAAGTCGACATTCACATTTTCTTGAAAATCATATGCAATTCTGGATACTTCAAACCTTGTTCAATATGGCTCCTCTATAATATCTCTAGTTTGCTTCAAATGTTTACACCTTTTTGGTTACTTTACACAAAGTCGTTATAACATCCGTTTTTCTTGGTACACAGTCGTAAAGTTCTCGTAATGAACTGGGAAATCGTGCTTCTGCAAGATTCTCCTGTAAACAAAATTCTACTCTGTGCAAAATATAATCATAGTTCAATACTTACAAAAAACACAGCATAAACGCTGATCTCCTTTCAGAAATACACCTTAACTGTGAACCACAGAATCAAATCAAACTATCTCCCGATAGAATAACACTGGCTAGTGATGGCTGGACATCTAAACATATTCACATAAACCCTATCTGTAAAACCACAGAAGGTTCATCTTGTCCGCACAGCGATCACACCTTCTTCCTGAAGCACAACTCAGGACTGCCTGTCATCTAATGACCTCTGGTCATTTTTCGTGGTGTGTTTTCTTGCCACTCTTTTGATTCGCTGACCCAAATCTTTTTACTTAAATTTATTGGTCAAGCCTTTTTTTTTTCTTGTTCTCGAACTTTCTATTTACAACTCACTATAATCACTCACTTAGTTAACATGAACCGGTATTCTGAACCGTTGTCAGTTAGCAATATTGTTATTTTCATTCATTATTTTCTCTTGTGAGCTGTCCTAACTGTTTATCTCACCTTAACAATAGCATGAATAATGCTTGGGCAAACCCCACGGTGACACTTTTTTTTTGATCCTTCTATTTACAACTCACTATAATCACTCACTATTAGTTAACATGAACCGGTATTCTGAACCGTTGTCAGTTAGCAATATTATTATTTTTATTCATTATTTTCTCTTGTGAGCTGTCCTAACTGTTTATCTCACCTTAACAATAGCATGAATAATGCTTTGGCAAACCCCACGGTGACAGAACCATAGACCACACAGCTAGGAAGCCAGTACGCAAACCACTGCCCTACCGCGGCTCCTACTACATGAGTAATATAAGAAAAACAACTGTGAAATTTTATGGAAAAATACAATTTTCTTCTCCAAGTTCCGTGCGTAGAAGATCATATCTCTCCACAATTTCCTATCAACAGCACAGTTTATCAATGTTGTTGTTGACCTTCTTCCATGACACGATGTCAAACTGTCCAGTATTTGCTGTTTTTGAACTCTAACTTTTTCCTTCAATCTTACCCGTTGTTACCATATATTCCAGCTTTCCTCTTCTCATAACATGCCCCCAAAAAAGTGGATTGTTTCTTTCTAACTTGTGAAATAAGTTTCCTTTGCGCATTGGCCTCTTTCAGGACATCCTCATTACTCTTTTTGGCTATCCAAGATATTTTTAACATTCTTCTGTAAAACCACTTCTCTGTGGCCTCTATTGCTTTCCTTACTTGTTTGCAAACTGTATATGACTCACTCCCATACGTCAAGATTGGTTTTGTATAACATTGAACAACTGTCTTTCTTACTTCTATTGACAAAGAACCGTTGCATAAAATACTCTTCATTTTGTAGAATGCTGTTTTTGCCAGAGCTATTCTGCTGTTCACTTCTGAGATGCATCTTCCATCCGTTGTTATTAATGTGCCCAGAAATTTGAATCTATTGACCTGTTTTGTACTGTTCCATTTACTTTGATAGTACATTCCGTGGAACTATTTTCTTTGAGACGACCATTACTTCTGTCTTATTGCTATTAAGACTGAGGCCTTTATTTTCACTTTCTGTCACCATTGTATCAACTATTTCTAGCAGCTCCTTTTGCTATTAAGACTGTATCAACAGCGTATCTCAAGTTGTTTATATTATGTCTGCCAAATGAAATTCCTGACATGTCCTCTAGGGATCTCATTATATTTTAAATGTACAGATAAAAAATACAGTGCCCAAATCAAAAAGAAACAGAAGTGTCAGAGTGTCTTCTAAGTTTTAAACACGACGTGTGAAACGAAAATCTTATTTCTGGACAGTGTAGAATCGTTGAGATAGACGAACGAGGCAATAAACTGGTATATATGTTTTCTGATAACACATTTATTATGTGGAGGGAATTCTTCAAGGAAGGCGAGAGGAAATTAAATACGGGGAAAATCCCACTAGATAAAAAGGAGAGCCAACTTGATTTTATTTTGATTAAGGTTAAATCTGAGGAAATGTTTGAGAAGGGAAAACTAATCCAGTCACTTTAACAACTGCAACCATGACCCATTTGTGACAAAAGTAAATACATTATGTTTATAAAGCTGAAAAAATGTGCAAAAATTATATTTTATATTAACAGTACTAAATAAATTATGAGCCTCAGATCGAAATAATTGCATTGACACTGTCAGATAAAACACAAATGTTGCATGGAAACACAAGGAAGAAGAAGATGAAAAGGTAAAAATTAAAAAAAAAGCAACGCTGTTGAGATAAACATGGGGTACGGTGACAGTAAACGTAGTTCCATAAGAAATAATTTAGGAACAGGAATGAAAGATTGCCATGCACATTAATTAAAGGAAATAAAATTAGTAACAGAGGACATAGAACAAAGGCGTAAGAAATTAATCACAAGTCCTTAAATGATAAAGTGTATACATAGATAAGCAACACGGCCTTATAATCGAAGAGTTTTGCAGCTTTGTTCTCAATGAGGTCAAGTACAAACAGACAGACAGCAAACTAATTTAACAAGATGCAAATCTGAAAATAAAAAAAAAAGAAGCCGCGACAACCCAAGAATCATAGCTATAGAAATACTATTTTTTAAGTGATAGACATTTTGGAGGATTTCGGAGTAGATAAAATTAGTCGACGAAGTTTGTGCACGTTGTGAGAAAGAGAACGCTTGAATACGTGATGATGGCAGGCAAATTGGTGGATAAGGAGAAAGAGGATGAGAAAGATGGAAGCTACTGTATGGTTTAATGGCGGCCTCATCATCTACAACAAATTGCCACAGAAACAACCACTACATGAACATGTGAATGTTTGGTGCAGGCTTCCTACAAGAGGACCAGTGCGCACAGGAAAATGATGATTGTCTGGGTGTGGTTTTGAGAAGATACTATAGTTGTATGCTCCTGGGGGAGCGAGTTTTGTTGCGTGTGTTGTTGTGGCTAACGTGAATGCAATGTAAATTGAAACTTTCGTGAGCCGCACATATGTTTGCGTGATCAGCGAGACTCTGATTGTTATGTCATGTGACTAAAGTATAAATTATTATTGGCTATAGAAAGCATGACGTGTGAAAGGTTAAAGGGTTAGGACGTTTTTGAAGGGGGTGTCGACAGAAGTTTTGAACAGAGTCGGACGTACACATGCTCGTGTGTGAAAGAGCCGTGGAAGACATGTGTCTGCTGCGTGGGTTTTTGTAGCTGCAAGGATCAGGGTTGTTTCTGATGCAGGAGATTGTTACTGTGCAGAAGTGATGTTAGCATTATTTGAGTATTGGGAGGTTGTCGAGATAGACTGGTAGTTTTTGTACCCTTTGGGTACCTTATATATATATATATATATACAGTACTTTGCAAAAAAAATGGCAGTCATATTTTCGCAACGCAGCACACTCATAGAAGCAAATAATAATAAAAACTGTATGTCCAGAGGAAGATTGATATCTCCCCTATCTATTAACAGTGGTTTCAGTACAATATAATGTTGCCTTCTCCAGCAAGGCAAGCCTGGATGCGGCGAGGCATACTTCCCACAAATGTTTGTAGGTAATTGTGAGTCAGACTTTCCCAGTATTTTTCAGCTACCTTCTTCAATTGTTCAACGTCTCTGAGTCCACTCTTTTTAAAATGATTCTTGAGTAGTGCCCAAATGTTTTCAATTGGGTTTAGGTCGGGACTGTTGCTGGGCCACTTCAGCACTATCACATTCTTCTCTTGCAGCCATGCTTTGGTGGTATGAGCTGTATGCTTTGGGTCATTGTCATGTTGAAATGTGCACCCATCGGGGTACATGACCTGCATAAATGGCAGAAGGTGTCCCTCTAGTATGTCGATGTGCCTTTCTTTCGTGAGAATTCCTGTGAAAACACACAGTGGGGTGGCACCTCTTGCTGACACCCCTCCCAAAAGATGGAATTTCTGGGTATGTTTCGGTCGCTGGTACACAGGCGTTATAGAGTCTTTCGTCCAAATATTTATTTGGGCAGGATAAGACCAAAGAGAACATTCATCTGAAAAAATCGCATTGTCCCATGACAAATTTTGGTGTTCGTGGCACCAGTTCAAGCGCATCTGTTTGTGAGTCTCTGTGAGCAATGGTGACGAAATTACCCGCTTTTTTGTGTAATTCATCCTGTGTAGCTCCCGGTTGACAGTAGCATTAGATACCTCTGGGCTTCCCAACTCGATCATGCGCTGCCGTATGTTTTCTACACTCTTCATTGGCCCAGCCCGAACGATTTGGGCGAGACGCCGATGGTCCTTTGTGTCCAAAATTCTTGGACCCCCACTACCTTCTTTTCGCTCGATTCCATTACCTGCTTTTAATTTACTCACAACTTTGTAGTCAGTCCGCTCAGGAATGTTCAAGGTTTTAGAAATGTTGGAACATGTTTGATTTCCTTCATTCCAAAGCTGTGAAATTAACATACACTTTGTCTTTGTATCCATTTTCTGCCACTAGCATTAGAAATTGTCGTCTGCTCTATTATCAAGGGACTGTACTCTACGCTAATTTTTTTTTTTACTTTTGGTAGTGTTTGCTCACTTAAGTGTAGTGCAAATTTGGGGCAGAACATGCATATTTAATTAGATTTCAGCATATTTAGCTGAGCAATATGACTGCCATTTTTTTTGCAAAGTACTGTATATATATATATATATATATATATATATATATATATATATATATATATATATATATATATATATATATATATATATATATATATATATATATATATATATATATATATATATATATATATATATATATATATATATATATATATGACATGTGCTAGTCAAGATTAATGCAGTCTTAGAGTTTACGTATTTCTGTGTGGAAACTTGTCTTCTGGATAACGTTGAAGTTATTTTGGTTAGGTTAGTGGTAACAGCGAGGAAGTCGCTGTTGTTAGGGACAAAGGTGTGCGTGTTCTCCCCCTACCATATTTGGCTGGTAAGCACTGTTTGTCTCGTGACAATGATGGTTATGATGAATGCCAGGATATTTGAGTTGACGATTCTGATTTTTGTGATTTCTCGTGATTTAATGTATTTCCCATTGCATCGAAGGCACCTCTTGCCTTATGTGTTCTTATGTTGATATATGTCCATTCCTGCAACTTTATACTGCTGCCACGACAAATGTGTGAGTACACATCTTATAGAGATGTTTCTGCAAGTGCAGTCTTGTTATCATTTGCTGCATATGTTCTGGTAATCTTTGCTTTTTCCCTGTGTATTTTCCGACTCAGTTGCTGTGACCTCTCTTTACGGTTATTCAGTTTGTCTTGCGTCTGGTTATGGTTCTGGTGCAGAAGAGCCAAGTTATAACCTTAGACCTAGCATTTACGCTTCAATCTACCCAGCTGTAAATGGAGACCAGACAGTGCTCATGGGAAGGCAGAGGCAGCGAGACGGGAACTGGTAACCCCACCTAATAAAGCTGACCCTAGTGAAATCTCTCACTACACTAGTGAAATCTCTCACTACACTAGTGAAATCTCGCACTACACTAGTGAAATCTCTCACTACACTCTTCTAAGACAGTTTCTGTTATGGAACTAATTTTACCCCTTATCTAATGCCGTCGGAAAACAGCCTACTCTCAGAGCTGCACCGTGTACACGTTCAGCATCGTCGCCATCATATTCTTCACAGTTACTTTCCTTTTCACACGATAATACGATGATGGTATTGAAACCACACCACACAGCGTTATCTTCATCCCCACTGTCATCGCCACCATCTGTTTATTTTCCTGCTCATCCGTCAATCACATCCGTGGTACGGTTTATTTGATTCATCTTACCTTTATCCCCCATCATTTTCTTCATTTATTGTTTTTTCCCCCCTCAAGAATCCAGAACACAAAAATGATCAGAAATCTCTGTTGTTAGAAGACGGTGTCATTTCTATCTGGTGACAGAACATGCCATTCTGTCAGGCTTCAAGCTGGTAGTTTTTTTCGTTCCTTACAATTTTATCGTGGTGCCAACATATCGCCATGGGGTTTTATAATGAATGTACGATTTTTTTGTAATGATTTCATGAGGTGATGTAATGATTTCATGAGGTAATGTAATGATTTTATGAGCTGATGTAATGAGTGGGTTAGGTGATGTAATGAGTGCATGAGGTTGCATGAGAAGGGAGATTTACAAGAATGCACACATTACATATGAATAATGCTACTGTCAGTGCCAGGAAAACATTAAACAGGATCATCCTTGAGAGGTTAAAAGATCCATAGATAGTCAACTGGGAGATGACCAAGCAAGTTTTAGGCAAAACAGATACCGTACAGATGAGATAGCCACATTAAGAATAATAGTGGATCAAGGTCTAAAATGGAACTCACCTATTTACATTGGAATTGTAGACTATGAAAAGGCATTTGACAGTGTGGACAGAGAATCATTTTGGAAACTGATGAGGCATTATTGAGTCCTCAGGAAGATAATTAACTTAATAAACAAAACATGTGAAAACATAACATGCAGAGTTCTTCATGAAAGATAACTTACAGAACCTATTGGGATAAGAATTGGAGTCAGACAAGGATGCCTGTTGTCACCATTTCTCTTCCTGTTGGCTATAGATTGGGTTATGAAAACATGGACTTCAGCTAACATAAATGTAATCCAGCTGACTAAACAGCTTGATGATCTAGATGTTGCCGACAACCAGGCTTTCCTGTCTCATAACTGTAATCAGATGCAAATTTGACCGCGTGAGTGAGTGAGTGAGTGAGTGTCAGGAAAGAGGATGAAAGACGGGCCTGCGTGCCCAATTCTTAACCATTTCGAAATAAAGTTCATTCGTTCAAGACGTAATGAAAATAGTAGATGAGAGGTCATAACAACTGGGTCTGAAAATACACAGGGAGAAAGCAAAGATAATGAGAATAAACGAATGAAACGGTTACAGAATTGCACTTGAAGAAAGACCATACAAGATTCTACACCATGTAAAATCGTACATATACCTCGGCAGCAACATAAGCACTGTATTGCGCCTCTTTTTGTGCACTGCAATGTGTTCATGATTTTGAACCATCGTGGCGCTCAACAAGAAGGTCGCTGGATTGAAATGACGTTAAATAAAATAATTACGTAGACACGCGTTGCAGAGTAACGACAGTTGTCCTTTGGAAGTGTATCCAGCCTGAATGGCTGCATTTAATGTGTGTCCCTGCTGATGTTCTTATATCCGCCAGTGTGCCTGTATACTAGGGAGGTGTTTACGCATATGTTTACAGAGATTCATTTACTGACCAGGGAAGAATCGTGTCGTTAATGCACGCTGGAGTACCATACAATTATATCGCAGACTAGTACCAGACAGACGGTACGATAGGTGACGAAAGCACCATTACAGCCATAGTTTTAGGCATGAACTTTGATGGCCCGTTGTGGTTGGCCTGGATGAACAAGAGTATCTAATGATTATGATTATCATGTGGAGCCATATGTTGTGGGACATGTAAATAAATTGCCAAGAATCGTCAACAGGAGTGAACTACAATTATTTTTTGAGTGTCTGTGTTCGTTACCATTTAACAGTTGAACCATTATTACCCTAGATTCGCTTGACCAATATTAACTAATACCAAGAAAAAAAAATGGAACGTCACACACTGTTTGAGGGACAGACAATGAAATCAAAATAAGAATACAAAAGGCTACAGGAGGTTTCGTTATGTTTGGAAATATATGGAGATCAAAAGAAGTCGTCCAACACTAAAAACAGAATCTTGAACTCACATCTCAAGTCAGTCCTATTGAATGGCTCTGAAAAATAGAGAACAACAAAAAACAACAACCAAAAAGCTACAGATTTTCATAAATGGTTGTTTGCATAGAAAACAAACAAGATTGAATTAATATGACAAGATCACTAATGTGGAACTTATGACAAGAAACAGTGGAACAAGAGATGATCAGATGACACAAGAGATGATCAGATGACACAAGAGATGATCAGATGACACAAGAAATGGATATAACACACATTGAAGAAACGTTATAAGACAGTCCTTGTTCTGGAATCCCCATGCTGAGGTAGGGAGAGGGAAATAAAGGAACACACAGAGAAGAGAATTAGAGGCAGACATGGAAAGGCCTTGAGCTGATTGGCACTGTGGTGAAGTGGGATGTTATAAATACTTATAGGGAACTTAGTGTACTGACTGAGATCAGCTGTGAAGGTATCTATATCTATTAAGAGTAGTGTATTATAGATAACCTTACTTGCTACCACATATCTCTATATCTCAGTCAGAATTATTCTGGAATAGTGTGATGCTACGTTATGTGTCTAGGGTATGTGTATGATGAAGTGTAAGTCACAACAACAGACAGATAAACAATTTAATTTAATCCACTACTCTTGACAACACTGTGACACTCACATACATATAACACTCTACAAAGATATCTTAAAAGAGTCACTGATAAACTTTCGAATAACAATATGTATTCATTACTGGCATGAATGAATATGTGTCCTGATTCAACTACAAGGGAACTAGGAAGCACAATCAATTTAAATTACAAGTTATGTACAGAATGTATTTAATATGAATATTGTAGTGACATATATTATTACAAATGTTCTATGTGTGTCAGTTGTGTAGTAGTAAAATGAGGTAATACTGGTTTTGTTTTGTTCAAGCTCTGTTGGTATTTGTCATCATGACTTCAATAGTTTGTCTTTAGGGACTAGTATTGGAGATGTTCACAGTTCCTGATTTTAAGACAAGTAAATTCCCCTCTTAATGTTAATTTTAAAAAGTCAGTTCAAGATGAGGGGACATAATGTTGAGCTCAGCCGGCCAATTCGCTTATCTGGCGTGATGGCGGCAGGAAAGGACTCCTCTGCTCGAATTCTCCTCTGGGTTCAGGAGACACCTCACTGATAGCTAAAAAGACCAAGGAGTATGCTGTCCGACTCTGGATTCAGCAAAGCTCTGACCAGGTGCTGCTCAGTACCATCAAGACCACTGTCCCTGAAATCAAGAAGGATGTACCTTCTACTTCATAACTAATTTATATTTTCTTTTTACACTGATCACAATACATCACAAACATTGCGTTCAGAGCGTTAGGCCAACAGTCAGCTTCATCTGAAATACTTTATACCAGCATTACCATCCTTAATGGTCACTACGCCTCTGCACTTCCAGCATTATTTCTGTCTAATCAATCATCCAGGTGTCAGTGTACTATTTGGCCATTCCATGCCGTTTTACTTCTCTCCGACACCCTCTGTTCAGGCTGGAGCATTTTAGGCTTTACCTCACGTTTGCCACTGAACTACACATATATATATACAGGCATAAATCAACAATTCACATTCAATTTTCATTAAAAGATATTAAATGGTTCAAGCTTACCACAATTCATACGAATAACACAGATACGTTGATTAGCAATGAATTCTGGCACAAACTGGCACAAATTTCCATCTGCTTATCTTCCAGGCTTTTATTGAGCAAAATTTTAGCTGGCTTCAACGCACTGATGCTTTATCAGGATCATTTAAACAAGTGGTCTCGAACTAACGCTCCCAAGTGTGTATATCAGCGAGACTGGCCAATGAGCCACGTTTCGATAAGTGTTTGAAAAAATGTTATCTTTTCCCGTCTCCCCTAACAACCAAGATAGTATTTATAGCCCGACCAATCGTGGTTAGGCTTTCATTTGTTGCGCTCCAATCAATTTGGAGTTTACATGGTAGGCTATTTCTGTAACGTAAATTTTTTTCAAACACGTAAAAAAAAAAATCTTATGAGCAGAAATGATTTTATGCTGTCAGGCACCCCCAATATTTTATTTTGGGTATAATTTATTAATTCCTGGACTATTTGCGTAACGTTTTACATATTATTTGTCAGCAAGCCCTAAGGAACCCAAAAATACTAATTTAAAGGAGCTACGTGGCTGCGTTCAAAATATGCAATTTCTTCTACCTCCTGTTTCGAAGATATGCTGTCTGGGTACTGTTATGTTCTCAACCGTAAACCCATCTAATGTTATCTTTTCTAATAAGAGTTTTTTTATGATTTATAAACCTAACTCTGGGAAAGGGTAGTGTATTTTATCACTGTCCGTCTGAAAAAGTTAGTGCTTGTAGACTTACACGCGTGATAGTAGTAATTGTGTATCGCGCGACGCGTGTTTAATGTTCGGCTTTCTGCCTCTCCCTTCTCGCTATCCTTTTGTCCATCTGTTCGTTCGTTTTGGTAACGTAATGTAGAAAAAGACATGAATGGAATTTAAAATTTAGGTCATTACGCAGTCTGCCTCTTAATGTTTTTCCAAGAAATACAGCACACGTTTCATTGAAGAAAGCGGGTATAATACAGTAAGCTTTTACTATCAACGTGAAAGCGTTACAATTTGCAGACGAAGC
This sequence comes from Oreohelix idahoensis, assembly GCA_024509875.1. Lineage (NCBI taxonomy): Eukaryota > Metazoa > Mollusca > Gastropoda > Stylommatophora > Oreohelicidae > Oreohelix > Oreohelix idahoensis. Next base: position 307,271 of record JAMPIV010022140.1, on the reverse strand, counting down.
AGAAAACAAGGGGGATTTCGAGTACATTCCTTGTGACAGCACTGTCATTTTACCATTGCTCTTCTCTTTATTAATTTTATTTGTTAGGCTTCATATTTACCTAATAATTTATATATGTGGATTAGAATATTTCATGACAGGCACGTGGCAGGAAAACTTAGCATAAGTTGGAAGGCCAATACTCCTGTGAGAGCTGAAGAGTGATATGGTGTACTGAACTGTGCAGATATTAGCGAAAAGCTGCTTAAGAATTTATATCATTCTTGTTAGTGGTACTTGGAAGCATCTTCACATATCTTGCCCCATAGCTAAATATAATATGATGTACTAAACTGTCCAGACCTTAGCGAAAAGCTGCTGAAGAATTTATATAATTCTTGTTAGTAGTACTTGGAAGCATCTTCACATATCTTGCCCCATAGCTTAATATGATATGATGTGCTGAACTGTGGCAGATATTAGCGAAACGCTGCTGAAGAATTTATATAATTCTTGTTAGGTGGACTTGGAAGCATCTTCACATATCTTGCCCCATAGCTTAATAATACTTCTAATGATAAATAATTTGCACAAATCATTATTGCGCTCACGATATCAAAGAATTTAATTTAATAAAGAAAACATATGAAGACATGACATGCAGAGTTCTTCATGAAGGACAGCTTACAGAACCATGTGGGATAAGAACAGGAGTGCGACAGGGATGCTTCTTGTCTCCATTTCTTTTCTTATTAGCAATAGACTGGGTTATGAGAACATCAACAACAGAAATAGAATCCAGTGGACTCTGACTAAGCAGTTGGATGATCTGGATTTTGCTGATGACTTGGCTCTTCTGTCCCATAACCGTAATCAGATGCAGGACAAATTGAAAACACTCGATGAGAGGTCACAGCAATTGGGTCTGAGGATACACAGGGAAAAGACAAAGATAATGAGAATAAATGCAGGAAATGAAAACAGGGTTGAACTTGAAGAAGCACCAATACAAGATGTAGAATCGTACACATATCTTGGCAGCAATATAAACAAAGTTGGAGGGACAGACAGTGATATCAAACTAAGAATACAAAAAGCAAGAGGAGCTTTCATTGCATTGGGAAATATATGGAGATAAAGAGAAATCGGATCCAACACGAAAATAAGAATCTTCAACACAAATGTGAAGTCAGTCCTATTGTATGGCTCTGAGACATGGAGAACAACAAAGACAACAACTAAAAAGCTACAGACTTTCATAAATGGGTGCTTGCGTAGAATAGAGGGATTAAAATGGTATGACAAGGTTACCAACGTGGAACTGATGACAAGAACTAGACAAGTGCCAGTGGAACAAGAGTTGAGAAGAAGACGATGGCGATGAATAGGACACACACTGAGGAAACCTGTTGATAGCATTACAAGGCAGTCCTTGTTCTGGAACCTCCAGGGCAAGAGAGGCAGAGGTAGACCAAGAAGCACATGGAGAAGAGAGCTGGAAACAGATGAAAATGATAAGGAGAACGTGGAAAGAACTTGACGGGAGGACTTGGCATGTGTTTGTTGAAGGCCTATGCTCCTTTTGGAGTGGAGAGTTATGAATGAATATCAAAGTACTTTTGATATATTTTAGCTTAAACAGTCCTCATTAGAATTCATACAATTCTTGGGTTTCGGCCAGTCTTTATTATAATACAAATGAATTATACGTTATTTGTTTTCTTCTAATCACTGTAATTTGTGTACTCAGGGTACACGTTTAAACAAGGCTACATTGTCTGTTTCGTCACACTGATTAAGCTGAATTTTCTGCATTCGTATATTTCGTTCTGGGGTGGTACCGGAAGATAACAATGAAGATATGATGATTAAATCACACACAATTTCATATCTAGAAAGTAAGTAAGGAAATAAAACTGAAATGGAGCATCGTAGAGCCATCATCATCGTTCTCCTTCGAGCTTCATACATAGCATGGAGCCACCACTGTAAATGGTCCCTTCATGGAGTGTCTGTTAAATAGTTCCACGGTCAGTGATATGACGCGCAGTAGGCACAGCGAACAGAATGGATGATGATGATGTCTCTCATGGAAACTAAAGGGAATAATGTAAGGAAACAGCTGTGAGTCTTGGATAAGAAAGACGTAGAAGCAGTTGAGAAATGACTTACCCCTAGAGACCTTGTATGAGACTATTGCCCTCATAACTATACATACATACAACCAGGGGAACCAACCGACACTGATAAACCCATTTTGTAGCAGGAGTTACACAACTTTCATGCCCACAAGATTATAAAGGGAGACAAAGAAAGAAAAAGGGCAACAACTCAATTAGAAATGTTGTAAGAGGTGACAAAGACGAGGTTATTGATAGACCTGGCAACCATGTTATGTTAAACAAATTACGACATAAACCACTGGTGCAAGAGTAAAGAGGGTGCTTTTACTTAGGCTTCATCCAAAAGAGCAAACTACAAGAGTTGCTTTATAAGCGTGAAAGAATACAAAAAGAAAGATTACTTTATAGTACATCCGCACATACATCAGAATTTGAATAATCACAAAATCAACATTGTTAATGAGCTGTGCTATAGACCTGTACTAAACAAGGAGCAGACAGAATGATGAGACGCACTGTAAATTAATAGTGACAGTGAGTACTTTCTGTGATCTAGTTAGCGGGCACAATGGGGTGAAATCATCCAGGCATTGATCACCACTTTGTTACTCATCAGGGTTGTTACCGGTGGCCAAGTTTAGTGTCATGTTGGTGTCCACGAAATTTTTAGTTGCAATTTCCTGGTCTTGGTAGAGCTGGTATGCGCGGCTAATTCTATTAGCGGGTAGTTAACACGTGGGCGCGCTGATTCTGAGACTGTACACTCCAGGGGGCTTAGACTGTTAAAATATCTCGAATTTGTGTTTCGACGAGTAACGTGAACGCACGGATAATAACAGCACTTAGATTAGTATTACACTAAAGTTAAAGTTAGTTGCTTATCCTTTACAGGACGTGGCAATCAACCCCAGCTTTTATTGGCTGTTTGTGATGTTTCTAGGCAATTTTTTGATTAATTAGGCTATTAGTATTACACTAAATGTTTGTAATTACGTGCCCACAACAATTGTAACACTTTGCAGTGGCGTATTTAAAGCATTTGGCCGGTGGGGCGGATCCCTCGTCCCCCTCGCCAGTAAATAAATACACAGAAAAAATATTATGCTCGCAAGTATGTTTCTAAACTGTTAAGTACTGTCATGATATTGTCCGATGGCACCCCCTCCTGGCTGTCAACCGGGACGGACCGCCTCTCCATCCCCCTTAATATGTCACTGATATTAAGCTACCTTATTGCGGACGAGAGCAGAATAATGCACTGCGGGGAATAGCGAATGTACAGTTTTGTACATTCCATTATCGTGAACATGCCTTTAACCGAGTATTTCTCAGTCTTATAGGGAGCCAGTGGAACAAGTGTGCCCGGGTGGTCAACATAGACGGTCTGTGCCGTCCCGTCATGTTACAATAAACCAATCTCTCTTCTTCTTTCAGAGATGCGCACTCGAAGTGCATATATCTTCACTCGTACAACGAATAAATTCTCGTGGTTGTACGTAACTTGAGACCAGTGGCGTTTTTATTAGCTTATTCAAATCTTTTGAATCAACGTATTTACAAAAAGTCACTGATGTTGAAAAAGAACACGCATTCATTCTATACTTAAAAAAAAAAAAATATGTTGTCTCGTTTTGGCGAGGCGCGTCTCGTTCAACCTAGTCGGCTATATTAGGGCACATTTCCAAATATAAAAGACCTTTATGTCTGATATGGTAATTTGTCATTCTATAAACTGCCATTGGACTGGTCATGATTCTTACTTCGTCTTAGTTCTCAAAAGTCTCATTTATCTTTACTGGTCACGTTGTACAACTTCATAGCGTGTCTTTACTGACTTGTCTAGATGTACTGACTATTCGATATGAGCCGGCTGCCTCTGATATATGGTTATTTATCAGTGTTACGCTAGTCTCTTCAATAATATCTCTGCACTTTCTACACATGTCTCAGTCTACACAAGACCACTTCTATGAAAAATATCTGCCCTCAATCACTTCTGCTATTTTACGAGATTCTGCTTATTGCGCTGGTCTTGCTATAAGGAGCTGTTTGTATTACTACATACCAGAGGATAGTCTCTCAAACACCTGATGTAGATTGGATGGTCAAACAATGTCGTTGATGTCGTCTTCTTCATAGTCTTAATCTGCTACCACAGATGGTGGCGTGGGTACAGGCACATGTTCTGACTGTCGAGGGACAACTACATGTCTGCGCACTAAGAGCGCTACTCAAGAAGACGTACCAGAAGAGAACCTTATTTTTAAAACAATAAAATTTTGCCTCGTTTTGGCGAATCGCGTCTTGTTCAGCCTAGTCGGTTATATTAGGGCGCAAGTCCAAATATAACAGACTTTTAGGTCTGATAACATTAGTATGAGCAAGAGAACCTTATGTCGTTCTTTTCGTCCTTATATACATAGTTCTACGTCACTTACTTCTTCTTCTTGCGATCGCATCTTTGATGATTACACCGTCAGACGAGTTCTCATGATGAATTCGACTGTTGTTTGGAGTTCCTCTTTAACTCCATATAGCTTTGAGTTTAGTGTTGAGTCATTGGGCCAGTATATCTTTCTTAACTGGTCATACAGAGGACAGTCCTGTAGAACATGCTCAGCAGTTTGTTCGTTTAATCCACATGTGCACAGTGGTGAAGCAGACAATCGTAGCTTGTGCATGTGTTTATTCAGTTTGTTATGCCCTGTCCTGAGTCGAAAAATAGTTATCTGTCCCTGCCGGTCGAGAGTATGATAGTCGTCTTTGGGTTGGTTCTGTTCTCTTCTGATAGTCTGGATATGTCACTTATTCACATGACTTCTAAGTCTTTACTCATCTCACTTAATTACTCTGGTCACCTCTCTTTGACCATGTCTGTTCATACTTCATTATTTTCATCATACTCTGTTATTCTGTTTCATATATATATATATATATATATATATATATATATATATATATATATATATATATATATATATATATATATATATATATATATATATATATAAGACTACTAAATAATATATACTGGTGATAAACTGCAACTGCAAAATCTGACAAGAATCATTCACCATACATTTATATACAAAGAGGGGTGAGACAAGGATTCTTATTGCCCCCAACCTGTTTAGAATGTACACAGAAAAAAAAAAAATTCGATCAGATGGAAAAAATGCAGGGACTAAACATCAGTGGAAGATCAATAAGCAACCTTAGATATGCAGATGATACATTCACCAATACATTAGTATATACAAAGTCATGAATAGGGGTGAGACAAGGAAACACTTAATTGCCACTCAATCTGTTTGAATGAATGAAGATACACAGAAAAAAAAAAAATTCGATCAGATGGAAAAAATGCAGGGACTAAACATCAGTGGAAGATCAATAAGCAACCTTAGATATGCAGATGATACAGTTCTGTTAGCAGAAAGTGAACAATAATAGCCAGAACTAGTGAAGCAAGTAAACAGCATAAGTCATGAATAAGAATTGGGCATTAAAACTGAGAAAGGAAACACTATAACCAAATACATGTGTCAACTTAAAAATCAAGAATAAAAGGAAAGATAACAAGTCAAAAGTTTCTCATATCTAAGCACATGATGACTGAAGATAGCAGACGTGAAAGCGGAATCAAGAATAAAGTAGGAATGGGCAAGGCTACATTCTATTATATGAGACAAATTTTGCATCCAAACAAATTATTAACAAATTAAAAACCAAAATCATTAAATGTTATACATAGTTTTTATTATTGTATGGTGTAGAATCATGGACAGGGAACAAACAGTTAGAAGATAAATCTGAGACAGTTGAAATGTAGGAAAATAGAAGAATAGAGCGAATCCCATGGAAAGATAATAAAATAAATGAGCCAAGAAAGAAAACTAGAATAAATAGAGAATAAATAAATTAGATCAAAACTAGACGTATAAAATATTTAGGATATATAAAGAGACATAACACCTTGTTTAATACCATAACAGATAGAAAAGATCAAGATAAACGTGGAAGAAAAGATAACGATATAGGTGGGAAGATAACATTCAAAGAGGACAGGAAACAGCCTATCAGTGTGTACCATCAAGAAAGTGTATATCAGTAAATGAAGAGGCTGCTGTTAGGAAATCAATATATACATTACAAAATAAAATGGTATTGAATCAGTTTTACAAATTAACGGTACACAGGAAACACGGGACGTTTCGGGTTTCACCCTTCGTCAGCTGTAGCTGGCTGATTATATTGATGGATAGATGAAAGAAAATGAAAGAGTGAATAAGTACCACGACTGTCCAAGAAAATCTCACTGAAATTTTGGCTCGAGGAAAATCTACGGAAAATGTAAGTGTAAGTTCCGCAGGAAGAAAATAGTGAGAATCACTGGCAGATCAATGTATAGGGATACTAAAAATCAGCTGTCTCTTAGCAGGTTGAGAATCTTTGGAGTAGACTAAGAGTTAGTAGTTATCCAGGCCACACTTTTCCCTAAGGTTCTGAATTATTAGAAAGAGCTCCCATTAATTAAATACAAATATGACATGATCTTACAGTATTAGACATCACTGTAACACCAAAGAAGAGTCAATAACTAATCTTGGATTTAGAAAATTACAATGAAACCTTACTGATGAAAAAAAAAAATCTGTCATATATTTATATAGAATAAGTATCAATCAAATATGTATAGAATTTAAGATAATCAAAAATGCAATAGTGTCTAGAAAGGTACTGACAGTATGTCTCAGGAGTTATAGAATTTGACTTGAGTTTGTAAACAAAGACTATTTATTTTTCAGCATTAGGACATTGGTGAAGTTGTATTTAGTTAAGTGGTTTACAAAAACTGTTGATAATTCATCATAGGACATTTCTGAAGTTAGATTGAATATAGTGGTTGGTTCTTGATGGTGTGACTTCTCTTGATTCCTGACTGCTATGCCGGTCACTCGACTTTATGTGTTAGGTGCAGATCTATCTCAGGGGTTGGAAGTTCTCTTTCCCTGATCCGGATTTCGACGTCATCAATGAAGACGGAAGCTCCTACCCTAAAAGAACTGGGGAAGATACAACATTTGGGAGAGATTAATTATTAAGTCTTTGGGTCGCCCATCCCTCAGAATTCACAGTACAGACCAATATTTGTCTTTTGTACTGCTGCCCTACAGTTTATACACGTGAGACAAACAATATGTACGCCATAAGGTTATGTACCGTCTTGCTTAAGTCAATCAATCAGATATATTATAAAAGACATCTTCAACATGTACAGTTAGCCACCATCACTACTAGTCCTTCATAACACATGGTGTCTGCTTAATCTCTACCATGTTCACTAAAGTTCTGCAATAAATCCAATCTCTTGTTGCAATCAGTATTTGATGTTTCTGGCTCTACTCATTATCAAGAATTGAAATGTACAATCTTACAAAGCCATTCATACTTCGTATTAATATGATTATCATTATTCTTCTTATCATTATCATTAAAATGCACCAGCTGGATTTGATCCTCTAACCCAATACACTTTGGAATTGAATTACATCTTTAAAAAATTAGAGCATTAAAATGTTATCTCCATGCACCCAACTGTTAGCAAATATGCTCTACACTGAAATATGCTTTAAATTCCATTCAGTGGCAAAAACACATGGGAGATAACTTATCCAGAAGATTATAGTTAACCATGACATCCAGGGGAGATAATTCATCAAATAGAAACTACTCTGCTATGACACCCAAGGCAGATGTGTATCTATCACAAAGCAAGTAATTTTCAGTCTTACTAGTTATTTATAAAATGCATTTATAACATCAGAAGATCAGTTATACTCGTGAATAATAACCATCTAAAATAATATTACATAAAAGTAATAGAATGTAATTAAATATATCTTTCTATATCTCACTTACTCACTCGGTTGTACTTTTTCAAAAAAAGCGAAGCTTTGTCAAAAGCAAGTCTTACGCCTAGGCACACAGGCTGCTTATCATTCGAGGTGGGTTCTTTCGTGACCAAAGTTTTTGATGGCAGTCCGGAGAATGGTTAGTGAAAATCTTAAATACTGAGAAGCAGTGAAATCCCATATTACTAGAAACAGATTTATGGGATCACACACCCATTTCCCATTTTAGTTTAATTAACTCATGGACACTCCTTTTATTAGAATTCTGTCTCAGGAAGAATCTTACTTTACCGGGGAGTGTGAAAAACTCATTTCAGCCTTCACTACTACTGCGAAGTCACCATATTAATCACATTCCATTAAGGACTGCACGAACCCGGCGACCTGTTCTGGGCAACCGATTTGCACAGGTGAGTGAACGTTAATATACTAAACAATTACAAAGAGGAGAGAAAGACAGTTTAGTGTGAATCACCCATTTAAAGAAATAAAATGAAGGAATTGAGAAGAAGACAAACATAAATCGAGAGAGCGAGAGAAAAATATCGCTCGTCACATCAGCCACAGCTACAAATAGGTGACGAGGACAAGAATTATAGACAGGTCAACGAAAAATACTACAAACACATAAGAGAATGAGAAACACAGACTAAAAGAGCGATACAAGCAGATGAAAAAGTAAATAACACAGGTGATGAGCAAAAAAAGAACAATAATAACGCAAGAAAAATTCAAAACCAGGATTAAAGAAATATCAAAACAAGAAATTAAATAATCAACGAAACGCAAAAGGAGCTAACAAAACTGGTGAAATAAGTCCTGATCAAAGTAACAATGTTCGTGGAATAAAACAGTGGAGATCGCTGTCGTCCAGTAACGTCCATGGAAGTGAAGTATAAGATAGCGGCAATAAAAAAAAGACACAAAAAAGATACGAAACGAAACAAAAACTATAAAAAAGGTAGATCTTGAAAACAACGACGGAAGAAGTAAAGAAGTCTGAAATAGAGGAGAGCCACTAGAATTCGTGCACAATGATATTGGACAATTAAGCCATTGGGAGATAGACACCCCATTTGAAAAAAAAATAGACGATTCTCCAAGGAAAAGCGAGTCCGATCGTCCGCAAAGTAAAAACGGACGGCGGTAATATTAATATCAGAATTACCGGAATAGTCAGGTCTATTAAAATGAAGAGCCACCGGTGTAGGTTTGCCATGATAAATGCCATTTAATCGCTCACGAAACCTGTCTGCCAAACGTCTGCTAGTTTCATCATAATAGGCAATACCACACTTTTTACAGATGATAGCATAAACGAAGTTTCTGGATTCGCATGTGAAAAACTCTCAAATGACAAATTTTCCCTTCGGAAAAGTAACTGTCTGAGTTTGGAGTACAAACGGACAGCTCTTACATAAACGGCGTTGGCACGATTTAGTACCAAAATTTGAAGGGCTAGTGTGCCTCAAGCGGCTGTGTACAAGAAAGTCCCTAAAATGTTGATCTCTACGATATGCCACCTAAGGCATATCTCGAAACAACTCTCTGGTAGCAGGATCAGAGTCGAGAATAGGCAGATGACAAAACAGGTTTTTATTTTCACCGCCAAACAGTGGGGGTGGAAAGTTAAGACAAGTTTGAGTCTGTCAGATGTAGTAGTATGTTTGGCAGTAAGTGCCATCTGACGAGTCACGTGACTGGTGCGATTAAGAGCATCAGATAAAACTCTTTCAGGACAAAGACGTCGGCGAAAAAACTCGAGCATCTCTTGAGCTCGTTCGCGGAAATCAATCATCATCTTGACATATCAGACGTAAGCGTAGAAGTTGAGAAAAGGGAATATAATTTTTACAGCTGAGAGGGTGAGAAAAAGGGCACAGAAGGAAACCACGAGCGCCAGTAGGTTTGTAAAAGACAGCCGTTACAAGACCAGCAGGACTAATTTTGACAGTCAAATCAAGAAAGTTTACTGAAGTAGTAGAACTTGAGAAGTGAATTTGATGGAGGGATTGAAATTACCAACATAGTCAATAAATCTATGGAGGTCTACCTCAGACATGTCTGTAACTCCAATCCCATCATCAATATCGACGGTAAAACTCAGGTATTGACTCATCGCAACTATGAAGGATCAAATATTCAAAGTGGCCCATAAAAAGGCAAGCATAACTAGGGCCCATCTTGGTACCCATTGCCAGGCCACTGATCTGGTTAAAGAATTCACCATTACATTCAAAAGAGTTGAGAGTAAGAACCAATTCAGCAAGGCGAAGAAGAGGATCTGTACTTAAAAGTAAGATCAGTGCGTCCGGTCGAGAAAAAAAATTAAGTGCCTTGAGCCCATCAGAATGTGGAATAGAAGTATAAAGCTAACAAACATCAGGAAGGAAAAGACGGTAAGTACGGTCAGGCTTGAATGTGATCGAATCATAGGTAGTAATAGCATGAGTAGTGTCCTTCAAGTAAGAAGGTAAATTAGCGACTAGGGGCTGCAAAATACTATCACGATAAGAGACGGTAGAGTTTGAAGATCCATTATAGCGGACCTTCTTTGCGGAGATGTCGGTTGATCTGATTTGATCCACTTTCACATACTTAGGAAGCATAGTAAGACCAGATGGTGGTACAAGCAAGGACATCAGCAGCAGAAACAGCCTTCGCCAACCTAAACAACATCTGGACATCCTCCAGGTATAGTAAAAATATATATATATATATATATATATATATATATATATATATATATATATATATATATATATATATATATATATGAGAGCTGCATAATTTCTGTACGGTGCAGAATGCTGGAGAGTAACAGAAAAGGAAATGTCCAAAGTGTCCCACGACCTGCCTGAACATCATCATAAACCTAGAACTGCAAACTCGGAGTCACCAAGAAGATATGCGCACCATCATAGCGGTTAGACGCCGGAATTGGGTTGGCCACATCTTCAAAAGAGACCCTGACAGCATCACCAGAACTGCCATGCTATGGACTCCAGAAGGAAAGCGACAGCAAGGACGGCCAAACGCCACCTGGCGGAGAACTGTGGAGGCAGAGATGCTAAGCATGAAACAGCTGGGGCAACACACGAAGGATGGCTGTCGACCGACCAAAGTGGAGACAGTTTGTTGCTGCCCTACAAGACACCAAAAGGCATGATGGTCACTGATTGCTTTGTCAGTCAGCGACCAAGGACCAAAGAAGAAGAAGAATATGCCTCCACCAGTTTTGTTCAAACCTCTGTTTCTCACTAGATCTTTTCATTGAATACATTATTTTATAATCGGTTTTCCAAATTAAGCTCATCAATAGTGTAAACCATTCTGGACTATTCACACTTTAGCACAGACCCTGGAGCCTTCATATATTCTTTGAACCATCCCGCATTGACTGCAGCAGATATGAACAATTAGAATAATAATAAATAAAATTTATTTTGAATTAAATCGAAGTAATAATATCCTAAATGTATTTGTACTTTCCGTTCAGCTAGATTGCAGTGTTTGAATTAGAGAAGAAAACAGACAAGAAAATTTTTAAAAATTACGATCTTACATCTTTTTCTTCAGTTTTCTTTCAGCGTCATTTGGAGCATAAGCCATTAGTAAATGTGTGCCAAGCTGTTCTGTCTTGTCATTTGTCCGTAATTATATCCAGGTTTTCTTTATCTTTCATATGTTTGTCTCCCAAGACTGATCTGTGTGTGTGTTTGGGTCTATACAGACTCCTTTCAGCTTCATTTGTCCAGCCTCATTATCCTCCAGCCTCATTATCCTCCAGCCTCATTATCCTCCTGCTTCATTATCCTCCAGTCTCATTATCCTTCACCCTCATTATCCTTCAGCCTGGATTGGTTGATGTGAGTAAAGTGTTGTTAGTGTGCTTTAAAGCTTGTGTATTTGTCTCAGTTTCTACAGAACGGGATAACCAGCCCCATGACCAACCCTCCTTAGTCGTACATTATGACATGCCAGTAGGTCACAGTGGTTCTGTTGTGCACTGTTCATTCTGCCGTGATAACCAGAAGCGAATTCTCCAGTAGCATCAGCCTTGCATTATCTAGATCAGGGTGGTCCAACTTAAACCAAACATGTTAAGTGTGCGGGCCATTCGTGATAAAATTATTATTTAAAATTAAAGCTCAATGAAAAATGGAAGAAAATCGATGACTGTGAAATAAAATATTGAATACAATAACAAAAATTACAATGAGCATTGAATTAATACTGAAATAATGTTAGTTTTATTCTTACCTCCTAATGGGAAGGGGGTGGAGTTTCTGTAACCAGAATCTCGATATAAATGTCAACCGAATGGTTTCGGATGCTGACTGCAGGCAGTAAAACATTGCTTTGCGCGCGGACGTTTGGAGTCTCATCTCAAAAGTATTAATTTCGTTCTGAAAAGGACGTTGGTTGCGTTGTGTCCGTTTACAGCGAAGCTGCGATATTTGCGCCTTTCGGCAGACACATCCGACTTCAGCACGGCATTTTTGGGACCGGGTTAGCCTTCCCTCTTCGATCCCTACTCACTCAGCAAGACTGCAGTGATGCAGCCTGTTTCCAGGACCACCACTTGGAGGTGGAGTAGGGTCTTGGTCAGCTCTGGTTCGCTGACCCTGACGTTGACACGTCTGAGTTCCCATTATACCATATAATTAAGGACATTTTTTTTGTATGAGCGCGGGCCACAAAACAGTTTTACGCGGACCACATTCGGCCCGCGGGACTACAGTTGGACCACGCTGATCTAGATTAACGCTCCGTAGTTTCAGCTGTTTATTCCCCCTTGTGATTTGTCTCTAGAAGTTTCGATGTGCATCAGCCGCCTCTGAATTACCTCCGTCAGTTTCTGCCATCTTCTAGACCGTTTCTGGTGTATGTTCTGGAACCGTCATGCCGACTTACAGTACCGGATTTTTTTTCCATTCCGTATGCAATGACTTACGGGCCTGGAGACGACGTTTACAACTTCCAGCCAGACTGACACCTCCGTAATTAGAACATCAGTCTGTCACAGAAGGCGAATGCTATTTTAATGTCAGCTGTCAGTTAGTCGGGCAGCCAATTTTAAAATGAGTTTGACCATTTCTTGCTCTGAAGAAATGGATATATAGCCTTAGTATTGGCTATTTGAACTTAAGTCAACATACACTGCTGTCTGTCCGTGTGTGTCTCGCCGACGTTGTATGTTGTGATGTTAACTATCCGTACATGGTAAAGAGCTGATACCGTCTAATGTTGTGAATTTAGAGGTAAAGATGGAAGAAGTAAAATAAAAAGCCGAATGAGAGTTTTGTTATCGCGTCATCTGCTAATTCTTCAACGGCCTCCATTTTCTCTCCTGCTACATTATTTGTTACATATGTTTTGCCGTTCTTCGTATGACGTCATCAACTTCTGCCACGAGAATTGATGGTCCTTTATAATTGTCTTGGATATTTAATTCTGATCTGTCAACTTCGTAAAGCTCCTTTGTGTATTCTGTCCATCTTTCTATTATGTTGTCTTGACCTATTAATACTGTTCCTTTTTATTTTATTTTAACGTTCTTGTGCCGGTTAACTCATGTATTTGCTAGTACATAGGTTTTGTCTTTTCTGTGCAGTACTTCGAGATGTCTGTTCTTCTGGCTTAGCAATGCTGCTTGTGCTGGCTGAACATTTGTTTGCTATGTCTGTGTTTAGTCTGTCATATTCTGCTTTGTCTTGTTTGTTCTTTCTTCTTGCATCCATCACTCCTCTTTATTGCAATAAAGAGTATATAACATCACCAGAACTCGCATAAATATAATTTATTATATACACTTTATTGCTGCTATAATTTCTTTTGATATTTGATATATTGACTCCTTTATCATTTGCTATTGTTCATTTATACTCATTGTTTTTTCTGTCATAGTGTATGTAATCTGTATTGTAATTCTATATCTCCCACTCGTTTTCCTGATCTAATTGAAGTAACGCAAAATCATACTTTATAGTTTTTGAATACCGCTTTATTATCTTCAGTTAGATTCTTTTTTTATCCTGGTATCGATACATGATCGCTGCTGTAGTCTGCGCCCGACTTAGTTTTCACAGATTTCAAACTGTTTCTAAATCTCTTGCATATTAGTATGTAGTCACTTTGATTATGAACGTTTGTTTCCTGCTCTTTTCCACGATCAAAGGCGTCTAGGATGATGTCTGAGCCAGGTGTTTCCTACTATCGTAACACGTACATGTTCTTACCCACTCTGTCATTTTGTCGCTTTTCTCATTTCTTTCTCCCATGCCATAACTAAAGGTCAATTATATTTGGACTTCGCCCTAATATAACCGACTAGGTTGAAACGGGACGCGTCTCGCCAAAACGAGGCAAATTTTTTTAACAAAAAACCTCTAGCCACATCTTTCATTTTTTTTTCATTTCCAACTTAAGCGAAGTATCCAAGTGCTTTACTTGTCGCGTAAGATTTGCACTGCCTCATTGGGGGAGGGGAGAGGGGGGATGTCGGAGTGGCTAAGAGGTATGACGACCACCTCGAATTCTAAATGTACCGAGTTCGCTTCCCAGCACAGGAAATGTAATTTATGGAATTATTTTCAGAATCAGTGGTTCCTAATTATATCATACTCCCCCCCTCCCCCCCCCCCCCCCCCCCCCCCCTTGATCTCCTCTCCTGGGTAGCGAGATCGTACACCTAGCCTTCTCGGATAAGGAAGAAAAATTAAGAGGTCCCGTGTGCAAGCTGCGCACGTTAAAAATACCTCGTCAGTTGAAATCGTAAAGAATTACTACTCCATACGGACGCTGCTCTGGCAAAAATGTTAAAATTAGGAAACTTATCCACCACAAAAATGTTAAAATTAGGAAACTTATCCACCACAAAAATGTTAAAATTAGGAAATCTACCTACCACAAAAATATTAAAATTAGGAAACCTATCCACCACAAAAATGTTAAAATTAGAAAACCTACCCACCACAAAAATATTAAAATTAGGAAACTTATCCACCACAAAAATGTTAAAATTAGGAAATCTACCCACCACAAAAATATTAAAATTAGGAAACCTATCCACCACAAAAATGTTAAAATTAGGAAACCTACGCACCACAAAAATATTAAAATTATGAAACTTATCCACCACAAAAATGTTAAAATTAGGAAATCTACCCACCACAAAAATATTAAAATTAGGAAACTTATCCACCACAAAAATGTTAAAATTAGGAAATCTACCTACCACAAAAATATTAAAATTAGGAAACTTATCCACCACAAAAATGTTAAAATTAGGAAATCTACTCACCACAAAAATATTAAAATTAGGAAACTTATCCACCACAAAAATGTTAAAATTAGGAAATCTACTCACCACAAAAATATTAAAATTAGGAAACTTATCCACCACAAAAATGTTAAAATTAGGAAATCTACTCACCACAAAAATATTAAAATTAGGAAACTTATCCACCACAAAAATGTTAAAATTAGGAAATCTACCCACCACAAAAATATTAAAATTAGGAAACTTATCCACCACAAAAAATGTTAAAATTAGGAAATCTACTCACCACAAAAATCTTAAAATTAGGAAACTTATCCACCACAAAAATGTTAAAATTAGGAAATCTACCCACCACAAAAATATTAAAATTAGGAAACTTATCCACCACAAAAATGTTAAAATTAGGAAATCTACTCACCACAAAAAAATATTAAAATTAGGAAACTTATCCACCACAAAAATGTTAAAATTAGGAAATCTACCCACCACAAAAATATTAAAATTTGGAAACTTATCCACCACAAAAATGTTAAAATTAGGAAATCTACCCACCACAAAAATATTAAAATTAGGAAACTTATCCACCACAAAAATGTTAAAATTAGGAAATCTACTCACCACAAAAATATTAAAATTAGAAAACTTATCCACCACAAAAAATGATAAAATTAGGAAATCTACCCACCACAAAAATATTAAAATTAGGAAACTTATCCACCACAAAAATGTTAAAATTAGGAAATCTACTCACCACAAAAATATTAAAATTAGGAAACTTATCCACCACAAAAATGTTAAAATTAGGAAATCTACCCACCACAAAAATATTAAAATTAGGAAACTTATCCACCACAAAAAATGTTAAAATTAGGAAATCTACTCACCACAAAAATATTAAAATTAGGAAACTTATCCACCACAAAAATGTTAAAATTAGGAAATCTACCCACCACAAAAATATTAAAATTAGGAAACTTATCCACTACAAAAATGTTAAAATTAGGAAATCTACCCACCACAAAAATATTAAAATTAGGAAACTTATCCACCACAAAAATGTTAAAATTAGGAAATCTACTCACCACAAAAATATTAAAATTAGGAAACTTATCCACCACAAAAATGTTAAAATTAGGAAATCTACCCACCACAAAAATATTAAAATTAGGAAACTTATCCACCACAAAAATGTTAAAATTAGGAAATCTACCCACCACAAAAATATTAAAATTAGGAAACTTATCCACCACAAAAATGTTAAAATTAGGAAATCTACCCACCACAAAAATATTAAAATTAGGAAACTTATCCACCACAAAAATGTTAAAATTAGGAAATCTACCCACCACAAAAATATTAAAATTAGGAAACTTATCCACTACTACAAAAATGTTAAAATTAGGAAATCTACCCACCACAAAAATATTAAAATTAGGAAACTTATCCACCACAAAAATGTTAAAATTAGGAAATCTACTCACCACAAAAATATTAAAATTAGGAAACTTATCCACCACAAAAATGTTAAAATTAGGAAATCTACCCACCGCAAAAATATTAAAATTAGGAAACTTATCCACCACAAAAATGTTAAAATTAGGAAATCTACCCACCACAAAAATATTAAAATTAGGAAACTTATCCACCACAAAAATGTTAAAATTAGGAAATCTACCCACCACAAAAATATTAAAATTAGGAAACTTATCCACCACAAAAATGTTAAAATTAGGAAATCTACCCACCACAAAAATATTAAAATTAGGAAACTTATCCACCACAAAAATGTTAAAATTAGGAAATCTACCCACCACAAAAATATTAAAATTAGGAAACTTACCCACCACAAAAATATTTATAGAATGTGTTATTCCTGTATACACACATTGGAATCCTCGCTGGTGCAATGAAGTTCGTGCACTGTGCTGAGATCTTAGTTGTATGATCTAAAGGAGAAGATCAGAGCACTGATGGCGTTCTCCGTGTGCAATGAAGATGGTCATTGAAACCAAAAACCAACACACCCTCTTCCCCCCCCCCCCCCCCCCCCCCCCCAAAAAAAAAAAAAAAAAAAAAAAACATGTCAAGTTCATTGTAGGACGTGTCAGTTTCTTCCTTTATCCGATCCCCGGGTGGTGCATATGTTTGTATATTATTTATATCTAGTTGTCTTCCACTCACTTTAACTAATAAACTAATAAGACTCGATCTGATATTGCCCGAGTTCCCTTAACTGTTCTTACTTGTTTTGCATCAAAAGTTATGCCAATTCCTATGTCATGTTTATTTCCTGCAGAATAAATTATTTTGTGGTGAATTGTAGACAGAATAAACAACGAGAGAATCTGTTATTGAAATGAGAATGTATACAGCGATGAAATGGATTCTCGTGTCTGTTAATATTTTAATTGTAATAAATTCTGTATGATGATGTTGATGATGATGATGTTGATGATGATGATGTTGTTGATGATGATGATGTTGATGATGATGATGTTGATGATGATGATGTTGATGATGATGTTGATGATGATGTTGATGATGTTGATGATGATGATGTTGATGATGATGTTGATGATGATGATGATGTTGATGATGATGTTGATGATGATGATGATGATGATGATGATGATGATGATGATGATGATGATGATGATGATGATGATGATGATGATGATCATCATCATCATCATCATCATCATCATCATCATCATCATCATCATCATCATTTTCCTTTTCACCCCCTTATGGAGCTCCCACCGCAGGAAGCCTGCACAAAACATTGACATACTCTTTCAGTAGTGGTTTCTGTAATAATCTTTTATGTTGAGGTTGCCAGCCTAATGCACAACCTCATATTAGTTGTCTTGTACGACATGCCTGAATGAGTAGTAATCCTATTCTGTGTTAGTCTGACAAGAGACCCTCGGAAACAACAATAAGCAATAAATACTGTGTGAGTTTTGAAGGAAATAAGATGAAGGGGAACTTCAAAATGACTGTTTAAAAAAAATACTGAAATAAATATTTTCTCTGTCATCTTAGGTCAGTAAATGGAACAGAAAAGGGTGTTTACTGGAGCAAGGTTGAGACATTTAGCCGTGTGCTGACCCGAGATGGGGAAACAGACATAGAAAAGGTGAGTAGATAGCAGACGTAAGAGAAACCGAGTTTAGAAATCACACTTAATTAAAGGTTAAAAAAAAAATTTATGGTGCGTACACACACACACGCGCGCGCGCGCGCACGCACGCACGCACACACACACACACGCACGCACAGAGAGAGAGAGAGAGAGTACAGTCCACTCAAGCGGAACTCGCATAAATAGAATTTCGCTTAAGTAGAAGCATTTCTGAAGGCCCCTGTCAAATGTATTCTTTGGCTTTGTTAACAAAAAAAAATAAAAACTCCGGTAAAATCGAGTTCTGGTAACTAGAGTTTTCGCACAAGTCGAAGTAATTTTGTTGTCCCAACTCATAATTGGACTCGCATAAGTAGAAGTTCTTCATTCATTGCCTAAGTTACACTACTACGTGGCTGTACAACAAAAAATGGTTGTGTTGTGACTAGGTGATAACAGGTTAATAAACGTCAGTAGATTACAACGCTAACATTCATTAAACCTAGGACTAATCGTCAGACCAACTGAACGAAAACTGGTTCACCTCGGTTTAAGAGAAAAAAGGGTTTCAGTTACACTCTAGCAGCACCTGGACTATGTGTTTGAGATTTGAAGATAAACAACGAGTGAAACCCGAGACATGTAAATAATAAACGTAATAGCCTACAGCAGTGGTGGCCAAGCTAAGGTTGGCCGAGATCCAGATTATGGTAAAGGGTAACACCAGAGGGCCAGACCTATACAATCCTTAAAAAATAACGTTCTGAGATTTAGTTTTACATATATAATGAACCACGTACAGAAAGCAACGGCAAACTACTGTACTGCACATCTGTCAAGAGATGTATACCAGTCTTCGGACTGAAATTACTGTAAAAAAAATATAATGAATCTGTTGTTTTAATTTGTTTTGTAATTTGTAATATAACATGTAATTATTTATTTCAAACATATATTTGTGTGTTATTTCATTGTGAAGGGTGTGGCTTCAATCAACAACAAGAGGCCGGCCAAAACAGGTTGGCGGGCCGGTCAAAACTGGTTGGCGGGCCAAATCTGGCCCGCGGGCCGTAGTTTTGCCACCGCTGGCCTACAGTATTTGGCATGGACTAGCAAGAAAAATGGAAGGAAACTCCTAGACTAGTCAGCGGAAAGTCAGCAGTGATAACTGTTACATCTGTTTACTTGTCTTGCAGTAGTTGTCGCTCTTGGAACCCGTGTGGAAACCGCTAACAGAGCACGCGAAAATACTAAACCAGAACACGATTCGAACGTTTTTACACTTTCTACTATGATACTAGCAGTTAACTTGACACTACATTTTAGGCTTTGCTTAATTGCTTTTGAAAATTTTAAATAATGCTGAAATGAAAATATAAAATCAAAATACTTGTTTTTGAATGGTGAAAATATTTGCTTCATACTTTACTTCTTATTCTGGCATAAATGTCTATCTTTGAGCAAAATTCGGATAAGTAGAATTTCGGATAAGTAGAATTATTATTAACGGTCCCAGCGACTTCTACTTATCCGGACTCAATAACTATGTTTCTAATGAACATGTAGAATAAACCAATGTATAAAGGAACAATCACAGTTATTGTTATAATCGTACAAATGACTCAATATTCGACTCATCTGTCACATTGTACACATTAATCTT
Source organism: Oreohelix idahoensis (assembly GCA_024509875.1). NCBI lineage: Eukaryota > Metazoa > Mollusca > Gastropoda > Stylommatophora > Oreohelicidae > Oreohelix > Oreohelix idahoensis. Next base: position 287,182 of record JAMPIV010022140.1, on the reverse strand, counting down.
GCAGTCTCATTCATCCCGGATCCTTTGTAGCATACAATGCACATACATATAATTTTTTTACAGCACAAAATAGTAATAACCGGCACATTAAATAACATTGTGAAACTTAGCCAGCACTCCCCACAGCTGTTTAGTTTATTGGCTTTGCCAGATTGGGGTCATTTTTATTCATTCCGTTACTGGGGCTTAATGAAGAGGTTAACATCAGAATAAATGTTATCTGGTGCTATCTGTAAATTGATTAGATGATTGCATAATGAGAGCTGGAGTGTGCACAGAATTAATGAGGTGCGGTGAGAAGAGATTTGCTATTTAGATTGTCATTAAAAAAATGCGAAATGGTTGTTAGAGAATTTCGATTTGTCGGGTAAGAAAAATCAGAGAGAAACGTGGATGAGAATAATTGTGTATGAGAATAATTTATCTGCTGTCATTTATTTAAAAAAAAAAAAAAAGACGACAACAATTTGTGGAAGCAGCACGTGGAAGCCTGCGGCAGAAGTGAATTGAAAAAACATTGAAGAGAAGAGTACTGCGGTTCACAGATATAGGAACAGTTAGTATTGACGATTGTGAAGACTCGTTAGAAGGTGGAAAAACCACCACAAGTAGACACATTCACAACACATACAAAACACCACATACACACACACTCACGCGCACACACGGATGGACGAAAACCTATCTTACTTAGTTGTTCCTCTTCTACCCTGTGGTGTAGAGATTTGCCACAGAGAGCGCCATACCATCCTGTCAGCTGTCTTCCTCCTGGCCTGGGTCCAACGGACGGAAACCAACATATGGAAACCGCCAGCTGCTATCTCGGCACAGAAGTTAGGCACTAGTTGATCTTCCAACTCACCTGTCTCTTACCTTGATGGTAAGCTCTTCCTCCTGTTTCTACTTCTCTACCATCACCTTTAATTATGTCTTCATGAAGGTCTTCTTGTTTCTGACCGACGTTATTGTAATCCACCAAAAGTGTCTCCGCGATAGATCTGCCCAGAGGAACACATGACCTAGTTCTGCTAACAAACCGCACAGTGAACAGAAATAGGCATTTAAGTTTTACTGAAGCGTCCGATTGGCAGAGTAGATAGGGAACGTGCCTCTCGCGGCATAATTACCCGTTGTAACTGGTCACCTGACTCTTTTCTTGAGTTAGGGAATGCAAAGTCGGCAAAGAACAGAACTGGTCACCCATCTCATAAAGTTGAACCTAGTGACATCTCTAACATTTTACTCCCATGTGACATCTCTAACACTTTACTCCCATGTGACATCTCTAACACTTCACTCCCATGTGACATCTCTAACACTTCACTCCCATGTGACATCTCTAACACTTTACTCCCATGTGACATCTCTAACACTTCACTCCCATGTGACATCTCTAACACTTTACTCCCATGTGACATCTCTAACACTTTACTCTCATGTGACAGCTCTAACACTTTACTCCCATGTGACAGTATCTGCTGTGGGACTACCTTTTTCCTGCAAGTTTTACTGGGACAGGACAAAGAAGCGGTCTAATGTTACGACTCCCAAGTTCTTCGTCAGGAAGTAACGCTCAAAAAGCAACAGATCAAAGAAAGTGAGTGCTAATCGAAATGCACAAAAAATTAAGGAAGATCACTGTTGTCAGTTTGGTAAGTCCAAGTCAGAAATACTGCGAGATTTAAAAAATAAAAAATAAAAAAAGAAAGAAAGAAAAGAAAATTAGAAAGTAAACTTTAAGAATTAACTACCGCAAGCCGCTGTCAGCGGCTCACAAAATAATCACATTTGGACCGCAAACCGCTCAGAGCGCCAATCTAATTTTAGTAAAAAAAAACGAATGAAAAATGTACTGAAACACTCTCTGATCTGGTTCGAGATTTTAAGTTGCCACCGGAAAACAAATTCCCAAAGCATGGTTGTTGTAGAACACTGGAAAATTGATATTATGTTCATATTTTTCAGCGTTTTGAGTTAGTTACCAAATCGTGTAAAACTGTTTACCGTGGCAACTAGTGATAGGACTACAAAAAATGCGTGTACATCTCGTCTAACGGCTGAATATGATAGAAACGTGTTTCAACAATTGACTGATAGATCTAGCGACGAAGACAAGAGTGAAAAGGTGTGCACATTGATTGAAATTGTGAATTTGATAGAAATGGGGCGCAAGCAGTTATAATTGTGAAAATATTGCAAGTCCTCGGCCATCGGAGGGCCATTAAATAGCAACAACCTCTATTAGAGTTACAACCGGTGTTTATTGTAATAGTACATTCATTTATCTTTAAAATGACGTGTAATTCATAAAAATCTGTAAACAATTACGAAAACTACAGCTTACTTTGTGCAAACACCTACAGGATGAAAATGGGAAAATAATTTAATTCGGCCACAGTGTGTTTTTCAATTCGGTAGATAATGTGTTAAGAATTAAACAAGTGTAACTACAATATAGATTTACAGAGTATTTAGAGTGCTGGTCCATCACGCACCAGTTTACCCAGCTGTAAATGGATACCTGACTCTACTGTTTGAGTTGGGGAAGGAAAAGACAGCAATGAATGGAACTAGTCACCCCGCCTCTCGATGCTGGACCTAGTATGGTGAAGTCTCGAACACTTCATTCCCCTACGGCAGTATTTGCAATGGGACTACCTTTACCTTTTTTTAAAGATAGAATATAATAGTGAGGAGGTAAGTAGACTGGGCTATGGAAATAAGTGAATAACAGGTGTTAGGACCATCCGAGAGATATAAAGATAGGGGTAAAAACGGGTACCAGGTCGTTTACAAGTTTCGTCAAAGTATAACGTCAAAGTGTAACGTATAGCACCTGCTAAATAAGCTATTCTTGATAACAATGCTGGCTTTAAGGAAATGGCACAGCACGTGTTTGGGTAGAATATCAACACGTTTTACACAGTGCCCTGTTGCATGGTTTGATGTCTAAGTGGTTGCCATTTATTGAAGTTCAGGCGGCTTTGAACCCGGAGTTTCTGTCACGCCTGTAAGCCACCAAGGGTGCATCTTTGAGAACTTCCTGGGTGTATGTATGTATTATTCTGATGAATTGGCAAGAACCTTAACTGGTACCTGATAAAGGGACATAAGCAATGAAAGTGGAAATGAGCTCCAGTTGATTAGTGCGGAAGGCATATCACAACAGTACAGACTGTCCTCAACTTTACGACGTATGCGACTTACGCCGGAGTAGATCTGTCGTGTAAAGCAGTGCGCAAGAACCATTTTTTACTTTGCTGTACAGTTAAAGTCGCCTTCTAAATTCCACGGCACACCATAATATTTAAATAGGTGGGAATGGTAAATATTTAAACATTCGATGCAGTCATGAGACAACGCTGACTAATTGTTTGCTATGAGTTGGTGAATGATGATAATTTAATATTTGTAAAATTGTACGTGTGAGATTCTTTCATAATATTTTACCATCACATATAATTTTGTATGCCATTATATGATGTGTTCTGCCTGGTGTCACGGCTGACAACTGGGGGCACACTGTTTGCGAAGCTCAGGTGTAAATGACTGTTATTTACTTGTTTGTGTGCCTGTGTGTGTGTGTGTGATTTTTCGTTGTGTTAATACTAACTTTTAAAGAAAGTTGAAAAACAACACAATTAATTTATCTATACCAGAATAACCCTTTTCTCTTCAGTATTTTTGTGGGGGAAGAATATTATGAGAATGAACGAGTGTTTTTATTTATAGAAAATGGGGTTTTGATGTGCAATTCTGTGTCGAAATAAAAATTACTGGTATAAAAAATATGAGGGCAAATTGCCTTAGAGTTAGATGAATAGAGTTAGGAGGTTGAGAGGAGAGTTTGGGAGGGAAAAAAGAGACATTAGCGATAGAGACCTTATCTGTTATATGTATAGTCCACTTTCATAACGTGTTCGTATTTCAGAGCCACTTGACTAATCTTGTCTGTGTTAATATAAAAGTTGCTCTATTTGTTTGTTAAAAAACTATAAATACAGAAGTACTTGTTTGTTTGTACACTGTCAATGAATGTTGCTTCATCAGCAGTGCTAGCTAGAGTGTTACATAAAAGTAGTGTCATGGGTTGATTTGTTTCAGCGGATATGTTTTCGGTCTGTCCGCGAGCGTACTCACTAACACTCAGTCTCCTGGTATTTCTTCTCTCTCCCAGACTTTACCGAAGGATTTATATAATATCTCTGCCAGTGTCTGTTTTGATGGCCTGTGCTTGAATTCAGTCTGAGCCAGCAGCTTTTCTATCGTCTAGAAGCGTTGAGCTTCTTTAATTCTTCTTTATTTGGCTTTTCACTGTTAACTTGTAACGCTTTTTATACTGGCTGGGTAGTTTGAGGGATCCTGTGGAGCTGGTCAACTTAGAATTTCCTTTGAATGTTCCATACGTCTCCTCATCTGCCCTTTTATATTGCTAAGGGATTTTCTGTATTTGCCATTTGATTTCTTCTATTTGCTTTCTGTTTTACACAGTTTCAGAATATCAATTGTATAGTTTACTTCTGCTACCACCTGTACAGTTCTTCCTTATGTGTTTGCTGTTCGAACATTCCAAGTGCCGAGTTTACAGGTTTTTCTTCGTGAGAGGAAGTGAGTCAGCATAACAGTATCCGATATATGTCTGAGTCCAGCTCATTCCGGGTACCATTCACCACGGCGTTAAATTCCCTATTTGTTTTGAGTATTATGTTTTGATACGCTAAATCAAAACAACATGATAACTTAGTTATATAAACGGATACCAAGTCGTTTACCGGTTTCGCCAAAGTGTAACGAACACGACGCACCTGCTAAATAAGCTATTCTTGATAACAATGCTGGCTTTAGGAAATGACACAGCACGTGTTTGGGTAAAATATCAACACGTTTTACACAGTTACCTGTTGCACGGTTTGATGTCTAAGTGGCTTTTAAGTTAGAGTGTTTTTGAGTATTATGTTTTGATAACGCTAAATCAAAACAACATGATAACTTAGATATATTTCATATTTGAAGTGTATGTTTCGGAAGAGGCTGTACATCCAATGAAATGTATTAATGTTCTGCTGTGAATATAGTTTATTGAATAACCCTTGATAACAGCCATCATTGAATGCATTTTTGTCATAGAATTTTAAAATCGTAACACATTTTCGTGTAAGCAGAAAAAACGAAGAATAATAAGTTATAATGAAAGATATCTAGCTCAGATAAATTAATGTGCACGTATCAAACGACGACTAATTATTGAAAGCTATAATCTAATTGACGAAGGCAAATACTTAAGATGTCGGCGAAGGTAGAGAAATCATTGAAACGAAAACATTTTTAGAAAGTTGGTCTTGTATAGCTAACATCTTTACGACATTTGTCGGATGACATGTCTGGCTGTAGCTTTCCATTTCAGTAGTCCGGACCTCCAGGGTACCGTAGACATCCGGGTAACCGCGATCATAAACTGCTCCTCGGATTACAAAAGTCGCTTTCTGCTTCATCGTCGTAGTTCGCTCTCAGATAACCACATCTGTCTCTCTTCTAAAGCTGAACAATCCATCTCTCGGTGTTCTGTCGTCAACCTACAGTTTCCTCTCATCTGGTTTGGAGAAGGCTATGCTGTCGCCCTGCTCCTCTCATGGAGCCCACAGTCCTGGAGGACATGTTCTATTGCTCGTTTGTCATCCCCACATAGACACGTATATGTCTGCATGATTTTCAATTTGTTGAACAGATGGAATTTAAGTCTGCAGTTGCCGGTTCTAAGTCTGAAAATTATCACTAAACTTTTCTTGAACTTTTAATTAGCCTTATGGGATGTCTTTTTAAAGCCAATGGACTAAACGCCCAACAGTCCTTTGTCTGAAGCGACCGTCTGTATGCCTGGATTATTTATTTGTCTATTTATGCTACCATTTTATTACCTCGTTGCTCATCTTCTTTGCCCTTTAGCCAGACTTTAAAAACAATGGCATACCTAGTTTTTCTTTGCATTCACGTGCACCATTTCTTGCCCGGTTCTATTCCGCGGACTGAAAAAGCCATTAGTGACTGTCACGCCTGGTGGCGTCTTGTAGGGCAGCAACAAACTGTCTCCACTTTGCTCGATCGGCAGCCATCCTTCATGTGGAGCTCTAGCTCTGGTTCATGCTTTGCATCCACTGTTCTCCACCAGGTTGCTTTTGGGCGGCCTCATTTTCGCTTCTCATCAGGAGTCCACAGCTTCTCAATTCTAGTGATAGTTTCAGGGTCTCTTCTGAGAATGTGGCCAACCCAACTCCAGCGTCTACCTGCTATGATGGTGCGCATGTCTTCTTGGTGGCTCCGAGTCAGCAGACGGTTTTAATCAGGTGGCAATTTTTTGCATGCTGGCATTCATGCGTGCAACATCAGCTACATCTGTTTACGGGTCGTGTCTTCTTAAAATAGTTTGTAAAATATATTTAACCTAGCTCTGTCTTCCTTTCTATTCGGTTTTCGTTGGTTTGTCCCTTACAAAGACCTTGTGGCCGTAACGTAGGCAGTCTTTGTCCATGTAAGACGCAGTACCTATTTTCGTCACCCCGCCAGAAAGCAAAAAAGGCGAAGGTGGTCCCATATCATATACTGCCGTAGGGGAATGAAGTGTTAAAGTCTTCCACTATACTAGGTCCAGCTTTATGATGTGGGGTGACCAATTTCCTTCCTTGCTGGCGTTGCCTTCCCTAACTCATTGTTGAATGCCTCCACGGGGGGCTTAAGGATTATGAATGAATGAGCGCATTATGAAAGCAGTGAATTTTTTGTGAATTATTCTAATTCAGTGTCAAAATTATGTTCTTTAGTTATATTTTAAGTTGCCACCCTGTACATTTTGTGTAGCGATACATTTTTACACACAAAAATAGCTAGCACTGTTACGGAATAACAGCAGCAAAATCACGATGTCTCGGCCAGCAATGTCTTCATGTGGCCAAGCGAACACGAAAACTGTGAATGGAAATTTTAAAACTAAAAACAAAAGACCATCATGAATAATTTATGTTTGTAGGCTATAATAAGAACTTGATTCCCATTTATATTTTAAACATAAATGTACCTGAACCTTTAGTGCGTTTCTTATTTTAATGCGTTAAAGCAGAGGTTTTCAAACTTTTTTGGTCCGCGGCTCCCTTGACTTGTGCATAAATCACAGCGGCTCCTTTCTATACTATATATTATATATATAAGCAATTGTACCCAAAAAGATATTAATGAGACACTGTGGGCGTTCTTCATTTCCCACAGTAGTGCACGTAAACCCGTAGTGCAGGTAACTGTCGTCATACTTCCATCATACTTCCGATGTTTTCGTCTCCGTTCGTCTTTAGAACTGCACGACGCCTCAGAAATATCTCGTTTTGCACACTTAATTAAAAATGTATCCATACTGTCTGAAAAACAGAGACAATTACATAACACAATTTAAAACAAACTGCATTGGACAAAACTACGTCCAAACTACAAAACAGCAAGACCAGACTGATTTTAATTATTGTGATATGTGGTACGACTCGACTGCCATCTACCAAAACAGTAGTAATAACAAGCCAGCCTGCTAGAGGTCACTAGCGCACAGCTCATAAACAGATTCGGCTTGGACGATCGCTGTTGGGTCATCTCATCTCTTATCACCAGCATCCGCCATGATGACATCAGAGTTAGTGATCAGCTGTTCGTAACATAGACCTGCTCTGGAGTTTTATGGTGCATTTGTCAATAACTTCTAGTACCCAATGACACGTATTGGTACATGTAATAATACCTCGGCGCAAACATGTCGTCCTACGAAGATCTATATTTATTGATGGACCTTGGCTCATAATATCGAGCCCAACACTTTTCCCAAGCCGCCGCGACGCCCTTAGCCGAGGGCCGCGACGCCCTTAGGAGCCGCGACGCACAGTTTGAAAACCTCTGCGTTAAAGTGACGAGTTTGCTGTGTTCGCGTGCATGTTGAATCTCCATCTCCAACTTCTTTAGCACTACAAGTGGAGGTTACATACCAGCTTTACTTCCAAGTGCAATCAGTTGAGATATTCCGAGTGTATAGGCATCATGATATGTAATGTTTACGACATGTAGGGGACAAAAATAGGATCTATGTAAATTAGATACCTAACTACTTGACATGGCAGCCGTCATATCCCCTTTCCTTTCGTGGCAGTTACCTGGCTGTGGAATCAAAATCTGGTATCTTCACGCTCCAGTATACCCAGCTGTAAATGGGTACCTGACAATGCTCACGAATTAGGGAAGGCAAGCACATCGAGGATGGGAGCGGGTCACCACACCTCATTAAAAGCTGGACCTGGTCTCTAACATTTCACTCCTCTACGACATTTTTTGCTATGGTACTAACTTTTTAATTACTGGCCACCACCAACCAGACTTGACCCTTGTCAAATGGAACAATGCCTCTGTCGCAATGAAGAAAGGATGGCACTTCATAAGCCAGAGTGGACACACTTTTATTTTTATTTCCCCACCCCACACTTTAAATCACTGGTTTGAGGGGCCCCATTAAATCTACTTAGAAGAGAGAGACTCGTCTGATGGAAAGAGTGGGACGTCTCATGGAAAGATTGAGACTTGTCTGAAGAGTGGGACTTGTCTCATGGAAAGAGTGGAACTCGTTCCATGGAAAGAGTGGTACTCGTCTGATGGAAAGAATAGGACTCCGTCTCATGGAAACTGGGACTGTTTAATGGAAAGAAAGGGGCTCGTCTCATGGGAAGAGTGGGACTCGTTCCATGGAAAGAGTGGTACTCGTCTTATGGAAAGAATGGGACTCCGTCTCATGGAAACTGGGACTGTCTAATGGAAAGAAAGGGGCTTGTCTCATGGGAAGAGTGGGACTCGTTTCATGGAAAGAGAAGAAAAAAATAATAAAGAGGCCATAACAAACCTAGGAATCAAAAGAGAATTAATGAAAAACAAAACTTGACAGCTCAAATATTTTGGCTATGTAAAAAGACATACCAGCTTTCCAAAGACCATAATGGAAGGAAGAGTCGAAGGCAAAGGCGCAAGAGGAAGACAATGCTATACGTGGGACCCATCAAAAGATGGACAGGAAAGAGTCCTATCAGAGTTCACTATCAAGACAAGAGACAGGAAAGAGTCCTATCAGAGTTCACTATCAAGACAAGAGACAGGAAAGAGTCCTATCAGAGTTCACTATCAAGACAAGAGACAGGAAAGAGTCCTATCAGAGTTCACTATCAAGACAAGAGACAGGAAAGAGTCCTATCAGAGTTCACTATCAAGACAAGAGACAGGAAAGAGTCCTATCAGAGTTCACTATCAAGACAAGAGACAGATAACGTTGGAGATCCAGTTTAGCCGATCTTGGATATTGGGATGGCAGCTGATGATGATTGATAAATTATATTTACTTAAGATTGACTCGGGTCAGATCCGCAAGAATCATGTTAAATACAGGCCCGCCTGGGCTAGTTTAAACTTCCCGTTCCATTAACCCTTAAGTAAGCCGATTTTTTTAACCAGTCGGAAATCGACCCTCTCCGTCTGTCAGTCACATCTTTCTTCCTACATACGACATTTAATGTTAAATCTTAACGTTCAATCTTTGTAGTGATATCTTTGAAGTTGTGATTAATGTAGGCTTCACCGGCTACCACTGCTACTAGCCTTCTGTATTGTGATTATTGTAGGCTACACCGGCTACCACTGCTACTAGCCTTCTGTATTGTGATTAATGTAGGCTACACCGGCTACCACTACTACTAGCCTTCTGTATTGTGATTAATGTAGGCTACACCGGCTACCACTGCTACTAGCCTTCTGTATTGTGATTATTGTAGGCTACACCGGCTACCACTGCTACTAGCCTTCTGTATTGTGATTAATGTAGGCTACACCGGCTACCACTACTACTAGCCTTCTGTATTGTGATTAATGTAGGCTACACCGGCTACCACTGCTACTAGCCTTCTGTATTGTGATTAATGTAGGCTACACCGGCTACCACTACTACTAGCCTTCTGTATTGTGATTAATGTAGGCTACACCGGCTACCACTGCTACTAGCCTTCTGTATTGTGATTAATGTAGGCTACACCGGCTACCACTGCTACTAGCCTTCTGTATTGTGATTATTGTAGGCTACACCGGCTACCACTGCTACTAGCCTTCTGTATTGTGATTAATGTAGGCTACACCGGCTACCACTACTACTAGCCTTCTGTATTGTGATTAATGTAGGCTACACCTGCTACCACTGCTACTAGCCTTCTGTATTGTGATTAATGTAGGCTACATCGGCTACCACTGCTACTAGCCTTCTGTATTGTGATTAATGTAGGCTTCACCGGCTACCACTGCTACTAGTCTTCTGTATTGTGATTATTGTAGGCTATGTGGTAAAGTGGGATGTTATAAATATTTATAGGGGACTTAGTGTACTGACTGAGATCAGCTGTGAAGGTATCTATATCTAATAAGGGTAGTGTATTATAGATGACCTTGCTTGCTACCACATATTGCCTCAGTCAGAATTATTCTGGAATATTGTGATGACTACGTTATATGTCTAGGGTATGTATATGATGAAGTGTAAGTCACAACAACAACAGACAGATAAACAATTTAATTTATTCCACCACACTTGACAACACTGTGACACTCACATACATATAACACTCTATGAGAATATCTTAAATGAGTCACTGATAACTTTTCAAATATCAATATGTATTCAGTGCTGTCATTAATGTATATGTGTCCTGATTCAAATACAGAGTGAACCAGGAATCACAATCAGTTTTAATTACAAGTTATATGTACAGAATTTATCAATATGAATCTTGTAGTGACATATTTTATTAATATTATCCTATGTGTGTCAGTTGTGTAGTAGTAATATGAGGTAATACTGGTTTTGTTTTGTTTTTTCAAGCTCTGTTGGTATTTGTCATCATGACTTCAATAGTTTGTTTCTGTTGGAACTAGTATTGGAGATGTTCTCAGTTCCTGGCATTAAAACAATTAAATTCCCCTCTTAATTTTATTTTACAATGTCAGTTTAAGATGGGGTACATAATGTTGAGCTCCATGGCCACACTTTCTTAACTTTCGTGATGACTGCAGTAAAAGACTCCTCTGCTCGATTACTTTAATGAGTTCTGGAGCCACCTCACTGGTTGCTATATGGACCAAGGAGTATGCTGTCCGCCTCTGGATTCAGCAAAGCTCTGACCAGGTGCTGCTCAATAACTTTAAGACCACGGTCCCTGAAACAAGAAGGTTGTACCTCCTACTTCAGAACTAATTTATACTCTAGTTCTACACTGAGCACAATACATAACAAACCTGAGTTCAGAGCGTTAGGCCAACTGTCAGCTTCATCTGAATTACTTTACACCAGTATATTCCTCCTTAATTGTCACTACGCCTGTGTAATTCCAGCATTATTTCTTTCTAGTCAATAATCTAGGTGTCAGTGTACTGCTTGGCAATTCCATGTAGTTTTACTTTCCTCCGACACCTTCTGTTCAGGCTGGAGCACTATAGGCTTTACCTCATGTTCGCTACTGAACCACACATATATACAGACATAAGTATCAATTTACATTCAATTTTCATTTAAAAAGATGTCAAATATTTCAAACCTACCACAATTCATGGAAATAATACACAGTGACGTTGAATGGCAATGAATATAGCACAACTCCGATCTGCCGATGTCCCAGGCTTTATTTTAGGAAAAAATATACACTGGTGCTCAACGCACTGTTTCTTAGTAGGTTTATTACAAGATGTGGCCCTGAACAGACGCCCTGAATTGAGTATATTCGCAGCTCTAACCAATCAGGCCATGTTTACCCAATCGTTTGAAAAAAAGTACTTCTACTCCCGTTTCCCCTGACAACGAAAGATAGTATTTATAGTCCGACTAATCGTGTTTAGCCTTACATTTGTTGCGCTCCAATCAAATAGGAGTTAACATGGAGACTCATTTCCCGTACAATGGTGGGGTGAAATTCTGCCACTGAGCGATTCTGATTCTAGTGTTGTCTGACACCCTCACGATTTTATTTTGGCTATAATTTGGTAATTCCTAGATTATTTGCGTAACGTTTTACATATACTTTGTCAGCAAGTCCTAAGGAACCCAAATATACAAATTTAAAAGAGCTAAGTGGCTGCGTTCAAAATATGCAATTTCTTCTACCTCCTGTTTACTTCGAAGATGTGCTGTCTGGGTACTGTAATGTTTTCAAACGTAAACCAGTATAATGTCATGTTTCCCAATAAGAATTTTGTAAGTTTTAAAACCTAACTCTGGTATGGGTAGTGTTTTTTATCACTGTCGATTTGAAAAAAAGCTAGTGCTTGTGGCCTTACACGCGTGATGGTAGTAATTGTGTATCGCGCGACTCGTGTTAGTATTGCCTGTGCCTGCTTTCTGCCTCTCCCTTCTTTCTATCTTTAGTCCATCTGTCTTTTGTTTTTGGTAACATAGTGTAGAAAAAGACATGAATGGAATTTTAAATCTAGGTCAACTTGCGTATTTCAAGGTTTTTCTTAGAAATGGAGTACACTTTTTAGTGTGTTTGGGAAACGCGTGTATACTGCAGAAGGCTTTACTATCAACGTGAAACGTTACAATTTGCAGACGCAGGAGAACACAAGGGGAATTTCGAGTACAGTCATTGTGACAGCACTGTTCTTTACCATTCTTCTTTCCTTTTATTGAATTTATGTGTTAGGCTTTACATTTTCCTTTTAATTTATATATGTGGATGTAGAATTTCACGACAGGCTACACCGGCTACCCCTGCTACTAGCCTTCTGTATTGTGATTAATGTAGGCTACATCGGCTACCACTACTACTAGCCTTCTGTATTGTGATTAATGTAGGCTACATCGACTACCACTGCTACAAGCCTTCTGTATTGTGATTAATGTAGGCTACACCGGCTACCACTGCTACTAGCCTTCTGTATTGTGATTAATGTAGGCTACACCGGCTACCACTGCTACTAGCCTTCTGTATTGTGATTAATGTAGGCTACACCTGCTACCACGGCTACTAGCCTTCTGTATTGTGATTAATGTAGGCTACATCGGCTACCACTGCTATTAGCCTTCTGTATTGTGATTAATGTAGGCTTCACCGGCTACCACTGCTACTAGCCTTCTGTATTGTGATTAATGTAGGCTACACCGGCTACCACTGCTACTAGCCTTCTGTATTGTGATTAATGTAGACTACACCGGCTGCCACTGCTACTAGCCTTCTGTATTGTGATTAATGTAGGCTACATCGGCTGCCACTACTACTAGCCTTCTGTATTGTGATTAATGTAGGCTACATCGGCTACCACTGCTACTAGCCTTCTGTATTGTGATTAATGTAGGCTACATTGATTACCACTGCTACTAGCCTTCTGTATTGTGATTAATGTAGGCTACACCGGCTACCACTGCTACTAGCCTTCTGTATTGTGATTAATGTAGGCTACACCGGCTATCACTGCTACTAGCCTTCTGTATTGTGATTAATGTAGGCTACACCGGCTACCACTGCTACTAGCCTTCTGTATTGTGATTAATCTGTATTGTGATTAATGTAGGCTGCACCGGCTACCACTGCTACTAGCCTTCTGTATTGTGATTAATGTAGGCTACACCGGCTACCACTGCTACTAGCCTTCTGTATTGTGAATAATGTAGGCTACACCGGCTACCACTGCTACTAGCCTTCTGTATTGTGATTAATGTAGGCTACACCGGCTACCACTGCTACTAGCCTTCTGTATTGTGATTAATGTAGGCTACACCGGCTACTACTGCTACTAGCCTTCTGTATTGTGATTAATGTAGGCTGCACCGGCTACCACTGCTACTAGCCTTCTGTATTGTGATTAATGTAGGCTACACCGGTTACCACTGCTACTAGCCTTCTGTATTGTGATTAATGTAGGCTGCACCGGCTACCACTGCTACTAGCCTTCTGTATTGTGATTAATGTAGGCTACATCGGCTACCACTGCTACTAGCCTTCTGTATTGTGATTAATGTAGGCTGCACCGGCTACCACTGCTACTAGCCTTCTGTATTGTGATTAATGTAGGCTGCACCGGCTACCACTGCTACTAGCCTTCTGTATTGTGATTAATGTAGGCTACACCGGCTACCACTGCTACTAGCCTTCTGTATTGTGATTAATGTAGGCTACATCGGCTACCACTGCTACTAGCCTTCTGTATTGTCATTAATGTAAGCTACACCGGCTACCACTGCTACTAGCCTTCTGTATTGTGATTAATGTAGGCTACACCGGCTACCACTGCTACTAGCCTTCTGTATTATGATTAATGTAGGCTACACCGGCTACCACTGCTACTAGCCTTCTGTATTGTGATTAATGTAGGCTACACCGGCTGCCACTGCTACTAGCCTTCTGTATTGTGATTAATGTAGGCTACACCGGCTACCTCTGCTACTAGCCTTCTGTATTGTGATTAATGTAGGCTACACCGGCTACCACTGCTACTAGCCTTCTGTATTGTGATTAATGTAGGCTACACCGGCTACCACTGCTGCTAGCCTTCTGTATTGTGAATAATGTAGGCTACATCGGCTACCACTGCTACGAGCCTTCTGTATTGTGATTAATGTAGGCTACACCGGCTACCACTGCTACTAGCCTTCTGTATTGTGATTAATGTAGGCTACACCGGCTACCACTGCTACTAGCCTTCTGTATTGTGATTAATGTGGGCTACACCGGCTACCACTGCTACTAGCCTTCTGTATTGTGATTAATGTAGGCTACACCGGCTACCACTGCTACTAGCCTTCTGTATTGTGATTAATGTAGGCTACACCGGCTACCACTGCTACTAGTCTTCTGTAGGAAGCCTGCAGTCGTGCTCTTGCATCTGTGTTTCTCTAGCAGTTTGTTTTACATGATGACGTTGCCAACCGCATGCACAACCTCATATTAGTCGTATCTTACGAACATGCCTGAGGGATCATCAGTCCTATTATTTCAATATAATATAGTACAGTACAAAATGTGGCTTATGGCAGAAGTTTTCCTAGTCACATTTTACCTAAGTCGCACGTCGCATATTACATCAAGAATAGAAGATATCTTTTCAAATTGCGGGGGGGGGGGGGGGGGGACAAGAGGCAGATGGATAGCCCGCGTTACAGAAATCCTACAACTCGGGATCACAGCCACCAATGCGACAGACTTAGCCCCAAAACGCAAACTTCAACTTTCTGCTACACTCCACGGCTAAAGTGGACCTAAAACGTATGTAAGCATATTATATCAGTCACTGAATGTATGTGAGTACATCAAATTAAAAATTCTTGGCTCAAGAACGCTAGGGCTTGTAAACCAGTTAGTAGAACTCTTTGTACCAGGACTGCGAGAGAATATTCGCTATCGATCAACCTCTTTCGAAACTAAACAAATACTTGATGGTTCAAAACAAATAGAACACTTTCAAAATTGTATTACTCATTTACTAGGTGTCATATGAACACGTAGTCTAAACTAGTTTGTAAAGGAACTGCCACAGTCATTTTTATAGTCTTACAAATGTATGATATTCGTCCCTCTTGTTTAATTCATCCCAGACCTTTTGCCGCATATCGTTTGCCCTTTTAGCATTTTATGTGCTGCAAAGTGAAGTCATGAATATGGATTGGACACTGAGAACACCGAAACTATAGTAATTAGCTGAGCAAACGATAGGTCGGTGTTAAAGATAAGTATAAATGGGAAAATCTTGGAACTAGACTAGAGTTTCTCTTATTTTGGTCATGTAAAAACAGAAGATGGCAGATGTGAAACAGAAGTCAAGAAAACTATAGGAATGGCCAAAGCTACATTCAACAACACGAGACAGTACTAACGTCTATACAATTAACTCACATATTCAAACTGTGAATCATCAAATCCACATTCCTCTTTACTGTATGGTGTAGAAACATGGACATTTGTGACAAAACGTCTGAACATGCTCTTTTGTGTGATCTGTCACATCTTCAGCCCTCCGGCAGTATCCTTTCCTTGTCTTCATTTTTCTCACTCATCGCTTTTATTTGGCATAAATCATGCCTTATTATTATTATTTTCACTATTTTGCTCTATGCTGGACATAGCATGGTGAATTGTCCAACATGCCACTCCCCTATGACAGTATTTGCTACGGGAGTAAGGCGTATCTTATGTTTCACCCTCCACTCCCAGACTATTGTTACGATTCGCCAGGTTTGGTGACCTGGCCAGCGATAATATTTTATCCCCTAATCTGTCTGACCGCCCGTGGAAACGGGGCGGTCAAACATTTGACCCCATTGGAAAGCTGTTGATTATGTTGACACAAGCTGGTGTGTGATACGATGAAAGAAGACCACCCGTCTGTGACCAGACTTCTGTCTGGCGGAGGCACGCAGATAAAGATGATAAACAGAGGTGCGTCGGAAGTCTTAGGTAACGATATGACATCACTGTGTAAGAGGCCACGCGTGTATATTAAATTTAATATTGTCAAATACTCGTGGGATGAATAATGATAAACTTCCCCACACAAACAGTGCTAGATGGATTGGATTGGTTCGCCAGAATCTACTATGATTTGATTTGAACTTTAGGCGGAACCACAGCTGGGATTTGAAACTAAGGATTTTGAGATATAATCTAACAAACTCGGAGTCACAGCACACAGACATACTGCATCGCAGCGGCAACTAAACACCTCCTACAAGCCAGAGGAAAGAGAATAGGACTTATCATTCCACAACTATAAGTACCAGATCGAGTATTGGGCAACTTTGGAAGTACAAGTAAACCCGCAATTTTGATGCAAGACTGGAAACTTGGGAATTTTATCACAATGAGTCATAAGAGGAATTATAGATATCCAGACCAAGTGTCTCAACCGTCATAAGAGGAATTATAGATTTTCAGACTAAGTGGTTCACCTGTCATAAGAGGAATTTCTCAGACTTAAGGGATTCGAACAACATCTAAATACAGGGCTGTGGGTCCATTCTAATCTGCAACAGGAGGTGTGTATTCCTGTGACGTACGTCTAGTTTGACAAGTGAATTCTCCCTGATATGATGGATGATTTAAAGGGACTTTTAGCTTTTCATAACATTAGAACCCCTGAACATTTGTTGTAACTTTTCGTTTGCCAGAACTCATTCCACCGGGACTCATTTCGTATGTGGCACGAGATCAAAGAGACAGACTGAGGGATTTCAGGGGAGACTATCGGCGCTATCAAAGACAGTAGTGGTCCCTGATACGAGACGCAGTTGCTTGCCGCTAATTTCGCGTCTAGGTGTCAATCGCAACCGAGCGAACGGGGGAAAGCCGAAACGGGCAGCAGCGAGCGGATACGAAGACCAGGGGGGCGGCTTCTTCCCTTGATTTGGCGGTCAGATCCCCAAATCGTTCGTGAGATCAAATAAGCTGTCAAGTTTATCATGTCCCACTCAACTTACATTCCATTTTAGCTAAATAGACCATCAAGACTAGACACGTTATCATTCGCTGGCCAGAACTTGATAGTAGCACTAGCGATATTTGAAATCTTGCTAGATTATCCCATGGATTTTCATTTTATTTGCAGTGAATTCTATTTCTGTGCAAAGCGATTGATCACCTTTTGCAATCCCAGCAATAACGAAATCTTTCAGAGTTTCCATACTCGGTTCTTAAACTTCCAGACAGTTTGATGAGACATTTTTTTAAAGTAAATCTTGTGGTGGTCCGGTACGGCCTAGCTAACATAATTACATGAAAGAAAGCCTACCCAAGATCATTTGATTATTATCATCAAATTAAATCTGTAAGATAAACTGGAAGATGAACAGTGCCACTATTGTGAGAGATTACCGATTTACCTGACTGTGACCGAGCAGAGTTTTTCCTCACTGGATTAAAAAAACTTTCCCGGTCAGTGACTATCATCACGCAGTGAAGGATTATACCATCACCTCATTTTTTCACCCCTATGTCGAACTGCATCAGTGCCATCCCATGGACTCGTTTCTTTATAATAAAACACAAGAACTCTTAGAACTTCAAGTCCGGCGATAAGCGGGAATATTTGCTCTCAGTGAATCCTCGCATTATCTGGGGCGGGACATAGAAAAGAGAGGACTAGACAGTTGTCATACGTCAAGAGTTAATTATTGTGTTTATCATTCTAAGGGATTGTCTGATGCTGCAACTCGGTAAGTGTGTGGTGTATATGAGTGTGGATCCGCACAGTGTGTATGAATGACAGGAGATTTAATTTTTTTGCAACAAACCATTTGTTAACTTGCCTACCGGGTAATACGTTTTCTGTATACCCGGCATTGTTCCTTTAGTGGGATAATTTGTTAACTCTGTTTCACCCCCCCCCCCTTTTTGTCTCTTTGCTTAGTAAAGGGAAGACACCAGTTGGGATAACAGTATTCTTTGTCTACCACCATAACTAATTTGGTAACACCTCTTTTCAGAGTAATTAACTTCACTGTTAGGTTAACGTACCCGTGTTCCTGATATTATCTATCTCTGGACTGGGTTTATTTTTGTCTAATAAGCGGGAAGGGCTTAGTCGATACCAATCTTCTTCACCCCTCCCAAACTTGTTATTTGCATTTGTGTACTTATGATAATTTATGTAATACCTGATATTTGTTAGTGATTGATGTTTTAAAGTGAATAAAATCACATAAACTCATTTAGTTCTGTGTTGGATGTACCCAAAGCCCAACTTTTCCCCTATTCGTTTAATATAGTTTGTATCTACATCGTCTGTGTGTGTGTGAAAAACACCAAATCGGTGTGCGCGCAGATGCGAGTCTGGAAAACTGGCAAATAATTGTTTGACCAGGAGAGCGGAAGAGAAGATTGAGAGAAGCGATTTGTCGTAAATAAGTCTGTCTTTACTCTCCTCCAGCACGCTGTGAAGCAACTATTTAATATCTACATTTTCTATCACTGAGCTTTCCATCATCATTTTCCACTCTAAACCGGACCACTATTTCTACGACTCTTTTCTCTCAAAATAAATTTACGACAATTCCCAAAATTTTTGGGGTAAGTGTAAACAATTTATTTACTAATGTACATTTTACAGGTTTCTTGCTAAGTGGTTAAAAATATGAGGCTGGCAACCTCAGTATATGAAAATAGTGTATGCATGAACCACTGCTGCAAGAGATGGTAGTTGTTTCTGACTAGTCGTGCGGGATACCCGACAGAAGATCGACCCCAGACCCCGACGGGAGTAGCGACGAGTAATGAGTGATAATTACATCACATGTGCCTAAATTGTATAGAGTCATTTTGTGAGATTTATATACCTTTTTAATTGTAATTCGGGCAAATCATTATCCATGCACTCCAGACGCAATTTCCTAGTTGACACCCAGAAGGATGTTGGTGAATTTTCATCATATTCCCTGAGTTACATTCTGTGCTCGGGAATTTAATTTATCTGAGAAGTTAACATTCGTGGGTGGAGTGCATGAAAATGTGCCTGTTAGTTTGCGGAGAGCAAATATACTGAGGCATTTGTTTCTTTCTAATTTGTCACAGTTCGTGGTTACAGGACCTCAGACTTAAGTACTGAAGTTCATACGCCACTAGTGTGAGAGAAGAGTATCACTACCAACCGACTACAGTGGACGAATTATGGGGAGAAGTGCACTCATCACCATAAGGAAGTGACGGAAACCACAGCTGCAGGACTCATCTGGAGCTAAGTTATATATAACAGGCTACAGCAAAAATATGGACATTATTATTATTAACGCCCTACCAAAACCTCAGTGAGGAAACTTTAATTTCAATTTTCACCAAATTTTCCGAATTTATTTTCCCATGTTAAAAACTACTTGACTATTAAATTTGTTGTATGTTATTTTAAACTAAACAATAAAAGTTGATTCAGTTTATTTGTACGAAAGCCAACGTATGAGCCAATTTTTCTTGATAAATACATATATAAATATAGAGCCATTAATTATAAGAGGGCATTCGTTGGATTACTCCAATGGGGCGGGGGGGGGGGGGCCTTGACGGACCAGAATTATTGCATAACCCCATATACAAAAGGCGACGGACCAGATACTAAGTTAACAAATTTTCTCAGCCCTTAAGCAGCGTTTGTTCTTGACTTCTGGGAACCTCTTGTGAAGGCTCCCCTAAAGTAGAAACGCCATTCATCTTCTATCTATATCTTTGCCAAGAGTAATCTTGCGCGAAGATAGATACCTTGGACGACCTACTTTTAGATACGCTTGCGTTGTGACCATTAGTGGACCACTACTGCAAAGCAAGGTGAGGCAATCCCGTGACAACATTGAACACGCAGTTAGAAGAAAGAATGGAGACCTGTAAGATGTGGGTGTATGGAAGAATGGGGCACGTCTCGTAGAAAGAGAAGAACAAAAATAAAAAGGTCCTTGAAAACTCAGGAATGAAAAGAGAATTAATGAAGGAGAGCAAAATTAGACAGCTAAATTTTTTTTTGGCCATGTAAAATGAGATAACACCTTACTGAAAACCATAATAGATGGAGGAGGTGGAGGCAAATGTGCAAGAGGAAAACATCGCTATAAGTGGGAAGATAACATCAAGAGATGGACAGGAAAGAGTCTATCAGAGTGCACCATCAAGACAATAGACAGGAAAGAGTCTATCAGAGTGCACCATCAAGACAATAGACAGGAAAGAGTCTATCAGAGTGCACCATCAAGACAATAGACAGGAAAGAGTCTATCAGAGTGCACCATCAAGACAATAGACAGGAAAGAGTATCAGAGTGCACCATCAAGACAAGAGACAGGAAAGAGTCTATCAGAGTGCACCATCAAGACAAGCGACAGGAAAGAGTCTATCAGAGTGCACCAACAAGACAATAGAGAGAGAAGACGTTGGAGTTCCATTGCAGCTGACTTTCGATGTGGAGATAGCACCTGATGATGATGGTGCTACAAAGTGTATACATTTTTGAAAGTGTCCCATTCTATTTTGAAAAAGAAGAAAAAGGAATTGCTCAACACTAACAATGCTGTTGTTTGTGCATCTGATGAGCGACTTGGAACATAACACAGTGGCATAGTTCTTAGAGCCATTGAACTGATGAGCGACTTGGTACATAACACATTGGCATAGTTCTTAGAGTCATTAAACTGATGAGCGACTTTGAACATAACACAGTGGCATAGTTCTTAGAGTCATTGAACTGCTTAGCGACTTGGAACATAACACAGTGGCATAGTTCTTAGAGTCTTTGAACTGATGAGCGACTTGGAACATAACACAGTGGCATAGTTCTTAGAGTCATTGAACTGGTGAGCGACTTGGAACATAACACAGTGGCATAGTTCTTAGAATCATTGAACTCATGGGCGACTTGGAACATAACACAGTGGCATAGTTCTTAGAGTCATTGAACTGATAAGCGACTTGGAACATAACACAGTGGCATAGTTCTTAGAGTCAGTCAACTGATGGGCTGTTTGATTCTTAACCATTTCATTTTATTCGTCACCCATCAGTTCCCCAAGAAGCAAAGGCCATCAACAAACTTATGTCAAGTCTTCCTGTCACGTAACATCCTTCAACAAACTTATGTCGAATCTTCCTGTCATGTGACAGCCTTCAACAAACTTATGTCAAGTCTTCCTGTCACGTGACATCCTTCAACAAACATATGTCAAGTCTTCCTGTCACGGGACATCCTTCAACAAACGTATGCCAAGTCTTCCTGTCACGTGACATCCTTCAACAAACTTATGACAAGTCTTCCTGTCACGTGACATCCTTCAACAAACTTATGTCAAGTCTTCCTGTCACGTGACATCCTTCAACAAACTTATGTCAAGTCTTCCTGTCACGTAACATCCTTCAACAAACTTATGTCAAGCCTTCCTGTCACGTGACATCCTTCAACAAACTTATGCCAAGTCTTCCTGTCACGTGACATCCTTCAACAAACTTATGCCAAGTCTTCCTGTCACGTGACATCCTTCAACAAACTTGTGTCAAGTCTTCCTGTCACGTGACATCCTTCAACAAACTTGTGTCAAGTCTTCCTGTCACGTGCAGTCAACTAAAGGTATTCCCGTGTCTTCTTCTTCCCCTTCATACCTGTCTCCGACTCTCTTCTCCATGTGGTTCTTATATCGACCTCTGTCTCCATTAGCCTGGCGATTCCAGACCAAGGACTGCATGGTAATGCTATCAACAGGTTTCCTCAATGTGTGTCCTATCTGCTGCAGCATCTCCTTCTCATATCCTGTTCCACTGGCACTTGTCTGGTTCTTGTCGTCAGTTCCACCTTAATGATCTTGTCATACCACTTGAATTCTTCCATTCTACACAAGCACCTGTTTATGAAAGTATGTAGCCTTTTGTTTGTTGTTGTTCTCAGTGTTTGAGAACAATACAGGAAGACTGACTTGACATTTGAATTGAAGATTCTGATTTTTGTGTTGGATTTGCTTGATCATTTGCGAAGAATCAAAAATAAAGAAATCATTGATCATTATTTTGGAGAAGAAATTCTAAACGAGCTTATTGATATTATGAGGATCGATTTGATGATGTTAGGCTTAAAATTACTACTTAGATTAGCCCCGTCAGATTGTTCAGCTGGAAAAAAAATAAGAACATTAAAATGATACATAAGAAGATTATACAAAATCGTTACAACAGCATTGATATAAAAATAGCGCAACGTATACTAAAATATGAATGAAAGTATTAGGGGGGACAGACACGTGTATCTAATAAGATTTGAGTGCCCAACGATGCATAACAGGGGGGGGGGGTGGGGGGGGGGGTAATTTCGTAACACTCACAAACCCGTGTGTTACCGGGGCCGGAAAGGGGAGCAAAGAATAGTAACACTGCAACCTATCACTCATCCACTCATCCGTTGTGAATGGCGATTAAGGAGAGTTCAGCATGGGGCCCCGGTTACCCCTTCCTGTAGAAAATTCTTAAAGTCACAAAACCTTCAACAAACAAGAAGTAATTTCCGCCACCCAAGACAGTCGAAGGTCCTCTGGGTTAGGGTTAGGGTTTGTGCAAGGGGCTGGCAAACCTCATCATGTAGAACAAACGGCTACATAAACTATGTCTGCAGGAGCTCTTGAATGCTTTTTTGCAGTCTTCCTGCAAGAGAATCAGCTGCTGTGGTGGCTGTGTGCTACATATTCAACGAAAAGGTTAATAATGACAATGTTGGGCCCCCGCCCATAATTAAAAACAAAACAAAAACAAAAAACGCAGAAATGAATCAGAAATCGCTGATTTTTGTGCTGGTAAGAAACGTATGTATATAAACGAAAACTTTCTAGATTTGGCTCAAAGTCTTTTGCACAAATCACATCATGCATGTCGCAAACAACGTGTGTGTGTGCAACAAAAGGCTAATTACATAAACATATAATAGCAATATGTTCAGTTCGGTTAAAAGAAAGCAGCAGGGACTGTCTGAGAGAAAGCGTATTGATTGCAGCACATTGTTGTGGCGTAAATAATATTAATTTCGTGTAGCAGATGTTATTGAATTTATTTAGTGTTTTCTGTCCCACGGAGCATGCAGTGCAAGTGGCTCATGTCAATCTTGTTAGTAACGTGTAGTACAATATCTGTAACGGTGTGGGGGTGACGCATTTATCATTCATCATCATCATTTTCCATTTTCGCTGCCGATGGAGCATGGGGGCGCCCCTGCAGCTAACGCCCCTTGCAGGAAGCCTACATAAAACATTGACATGCTCTTGCAGCTTTGAATTTTGTAGTAAGTTGTTTTAAGTGATGAGGTTGCCAGCCACCACTCACAACCGTTAATTAGTCGTCGCATTGTACGACATGCTCGAGGGAGCAGTAATTCTGTTCGCATCATCAGAGGACCCCCGAGAACCACACATTTGTGCTTAATTGTCAAGTATATACATTACTGCCTGCAGTGTCGTATTTAAGGAAAGGGGGGGGGGGGGGGCTTTCGTCCCTTTGGCCTCTCTCTCTCTCTCTCTCTCTCTCTCTCTCTCTCTCTCTGTCTTTTACCTTCCCCACCTTTTTTTTTCTCTCCAATTTTTCCTTGTATGTGATTGGTGGCTGAAACGATTTTTGTGTTTTGTGTTGCGCTTATAAACGTTTGATTGCTTACTCATTTTGAAGAAGATATATTCACTTGTTCAACATTACACTCAGTTTCACTCTGAAGTTGTTTGAACAAAATGGCTTATCGGGAAGGGTGGAACTTTCAAGGTTGGACACATCACCCAAATAGCCCATTGCGAAAAGAAATGGACTCCTAATTACGCCAGTGACTGCCTTTTCTTCCTTTCGTAGTTTGTTAAAATATTTACATTTTTTTAATGTTCTGTTTTATAATAATTACTGATCTTTTGTTTTCTCTCTCTCTCTCTCTCTCTCTCTCTCTCTCTCTCTCTCTCTCTCTCTCTCTCTCTCTCTCTCTATTCTCTCTCTCTCTCTCTCTCTCTCTCTCTCTCTCTCTCCCTCTCTCTCACAGCTAATATAGATATGCATTTTAAAAAGAAATAAAATGATATCTTGATACCTGTTCCCTGTCAATGACAGGTTCTAACTTTCACCACTTTAACCAGTTTTATTAAGATTTAAATCTCATTATTTATATATCGCATTTATAATAGCTGATGCTAGGTTAACCTGAGTTGTGTTATCCCTGACGAGTTTACTTTGATAGTATCACAAGTAAGACGGGGTCGATGTTTGAAGCTGGCTGTCTGCCACACCGTGAGATCCCTGTCTCCAACTGAGCCCCTGCAGGTCATCAGTTTATACAAAAATTATTGTGATTATTGCAGGAAAACACTACACGCCAGTTCGTTCAGGAGGTCTAATGATTTAATGTGTTGAGGGAAGTGGCATGGGTGAGGAGGGAGGGCAGTAGATAGACTGTGGGTCAGAGAGAGTTGATTTATGTCTAATGGTCAGGGAGGATTAAATAAATCGGTCCCAAATGGTTCGGTAAGGGCTGTTTGGGGAAGTCTGTTCGTTTCTGTTGGATGCTCTATCTATTTTTATCTTCCTATGTGTCTTAATATCTGTTATTCTGTATATCTGCTATTCTGTCTGTCTTGATATCTGTTATTCTGTCTGTCTTTATATCTTTTATCTGTCTGTCTTGATATATACATATTATTCTGTCTTTAAAGCTGTAAGTCTTTCAGTCTTTATATCTATCTTTATATCATTCTGTCTGTCATTCTATATATCTCTCATTCTGTCTGTCTGTATATCTGTCTGTCTGTCTATCTGTTTATATGTCGATCTGTCTATCTTTATATCTATGGTTCTGTCTGTCTCAGTGCCTTTTTTCTTACTTTCATTTTATTTTTATTTTCTGCTATGTCCGTTGCATTCACTCATCCTTTTTTTTAAAAATAGAAGTTTTGCCATTAGGCGAGGTGCGTCACGTTCAGCCTAGACACAAGATCATTCGGTTATATTATGACACCTGTCCAAACATAAAAATGTTTCCTCTGCACACCTGTGGTCTGAAATTATTCACTGATTTGTGTTTTCACTCTTACCTGTGTTTGCTAATCTGTCATTCCCTCTTCTGTTTTCCACAACCGCAGTATGCCACTGACATATTATTCTGTCATTTCTTCTTCAGTTATCCATGTTCATTCATTCATTTTATTTGTTACTACCTATAGAGCATGGAGCCGGCACTAAGCATTCTCATACTCACGTCGTCTGTCTCCTTCAGCTTCTCAAACAAGCAGGCCTTCAGTAGTCCACATGTCACGTGCTATTAACTCAATTTCTTTCCATGTAGTCCTGATATTTTCATTATGTGTGCAGTTCTCTTCTCCGCGTTTTCGTTGTTATTATTATTATTATTGTTTTTGGTTGACCTCTGCTTCTGTTACACTGGAGATTCCAGAACAATAAACTGCCTTATAATGCTATCATGTTTATAAGGCATCACTATTCGTCATTGTTGTCACTTATTATAGAGAGTGCATCCACCACCGCAGGTTACCTTACAGGAAGTCTGCATCAGAGCACTCATATGGTAGTCTAGTTTGTCACTTATTATAGAGAGTGCATCCACCACCGCAGGTTACCTTACAGGAAGTCTGCATCAGAGCACTCATGTGGTAGTCTAGTTTGTCACTTATTATAGAGAGTGCATCCACCACCGCAGGTTACCTTACAGGAAGTCTGCATCAGAGCACTCATATGGTAGTCTAGTTTGTCACTTATTATAGAGAGTGCATCCACCACCGCAGGTTATCTTACAGGAAGTCTGCATCAGAGCACTCATGTGGTAGTCTAGTTTGTCACTTATTATAGAGAGTGCATCCACCACCGCAGGTTACCTTACAGGAAGTCTGCATCAGAGCACTCATGTGGTAGTCTATTTTGTCACTTATTATAGAGAGTGCATCCACCGCCGCAGGTTACCTTACAGGAAGTCTGCATCAGAGCACTCATGTGGTAGTCTAGTTTGTCACTTATTATAGAGAGTGCATCCACCACCGCAGGTTACCTTACAGGAAGTCTGCATCAGAGCACTCATGTGGTAGTCTAGTTTGTCACTTATTATAGAGAGTGCATTCACCACCGCAGGTTACCTTACAGGAAGTCTGCATCAGAGCAGGTTACCTTACAGGAAGTCTGCATCAGAGCAGGTTACCTTACAGGAAGTCTGCATCAGAGCAGGTTACCTTACAGGAAGTCTGCATCAGAGCAGGTTACCTTACAGGAAGTCTGCATCAGAGCACTCATGTGGTCTTCCAGTGATGGTCTCTTTACCAATATTTCACACGATGAGCCTGCCAGGGCCAAGCACAGCCTCATATTGGTCGCCTCCTACTACATGCTCGAGGGAGTAGTAATGCTATTCTTACTTTGTCCTCTCAGAGCGCCCCCCCCCCCCCCAGAACAATACGGGGCGCTGTCAAGGCAGCGGACACCAGATATTAGGTACATGAGCTGATGTAATAATGAAGTATGCATAAAAGTAGCGGCTTTAAGCCAGTGATGAGTGTTACAGTGTTAATTTTGTTTTCATTAAGGTATTTGTATTGTCCGTTAGTCTGTCTGTGATACATCTCCAAGGACGTGTCCATTATCATATATAGTACAATAATAATTATAATCAACCCAGAATCCAACGTAGATGAACTGCTCAAAATATATTAAAAGAAGACTCCTTAATTTAGACCATTTACACATTTAATGACTCAGTACAGCGTCATATTTATGTCGACTGTTTCTATCATCGTTATATACAGTCACCAAGCGTCCTTGCAGTACCATAGTTCCATTTTATTTACAAGTTGTACACACTCAAAAGTATATCACATTCCAACAAGATCTGAATTTTCTAGACTTCAATATTATATTCATCGTTGTAATCCTACATGAACTGACTATAATTCACATCGAACATGCTCATTTCTTGAACACTTGGAAAGAATAATACCTTACATCAAATAAACACAAACCGTCTCATCGAGACAATAGACACAAACTGATCAAATATCTACACTAAACATAGACACGTTATCACAGAGTACTTGCGCATGGATGCCTTTCTGCGCGACAGATATTTTTCAAACAGAATTTCCTGTTTGCTGCGCAAAACTTATCGTAACATTGATCATGTGTGCGCCATTTTTGTGGTACAGTACTACTCCCTGTTGGTTTCTTGTGAGTCTCACAGGTGACGAAGAAAGAATGTAACCCGAGCTCCTTCAGGCGTGTCATGAGAAGCAACTAATGTGAGATTGTGCTAGGGGTAGGCAGTCTCATTACATACAACCTCGCTAAAGAAATCACCGCTACAAGATTGCACATGACTTTAGCGCAGTCTTCTTGAAAGGGGGTTAGCTGTAGCTGTGGCACCATGATCCGTAAGGTGCGTGAACGGAGAATGGTGATTTGTGGCGTTACTGTTGTTACGTATAGTGGAGGTCGTGACGAGAATGTCATCGTCATCATCATCATCATCATCATCACTATCACCATTTCCATTTTATCTTGATGTGGAGTATAGGTCCATCACTTCAGCTGGTTCCCAGGAAGCCTGCATCAGGGCATCCGTGTTCTCTGAGAGTAGTAGTTTCTGTAGAAATTTTGTTCATTATGACTTCTTCTTCTTCTTTCGTTCGCTTGAAATATATTGTCTATATCTGCAATGTTGTTTCTTGTATAAACTTCACTGTCTTTTGTAGTTCATACAGAGGTCCATATAGTTTTGCTTCCAGTGTTGTTTCTCTGGGCCAGTGGGTTTGCCTCAATATATCATATTCGGGGCAATCTTGCAGTACGTGCTCCGCTGTCTGGGGTGCCTGTCCACATGTACACATGGCTGAATTGCCAATCTTGAATTTTGTATACATGTGGCTGCGGAGGCGGTTGTGTCCTGTTCTGAGGCGCAGAATGACTATTTGTTCTGATCTGTTCATAGCTTGGTAGTCATCCTGCGTTGATGTTGGTGGCTTTCTGATAGATTTGATCATCTTTTTCTTCTGATGGTACGTAACTGGTACATCCGGTTGTTCGTCTGCAGCACCTTCTTTAGCCAGTCCGTCTGCTCTCTCGTTTCCTGGTATTCCACAATGAGACGGTATCCACTGCATGGCGACCCTGCGCTGGTTGCACAGTTCAGAAAGTAGGGCCTGTATAACTGGCAATTTTCTGGACTGAAGTGCTTGGAGTGCTGATCTTGCATCTGTCAGGAATACTACAGGCTGTGGACCGAGATTGGTGTTCAGTAGTTTCTCAGTTGCCACCTTGATTGCCTGGACTTCTGCATCATAGTTGTTACAGAATTTCCCCGTTGGTACTCTGACCGTATCCCTAGTGTTGTTTGGGTATTCTATGTACACTCCTGCTCCTCCATTCTTTACTGCATTCTGTGCTGACCCATCCGTGTATACTCGGACCCAGAGGTCCTGTGGGTATTCATCATCCAGGAAACTGAGAGTGACTGTCCTACGTTGCACGCTGTTCTGTTCATCCCTGTCGAATATTCCTTTCACTTTTGTGTGGATGTGTACTGGTAGTCCAGGCTCCTCTCTCCAAGGGGTTTGTTCTGGCACAGACTTTAGGGGGCTGTTAACTTCAGGCAGGTCTGAGGTTTGTCTACGAAATCGTTTGGCCTGGTGGATAAAGCTGCTTCTTTTCAGTCGCCCCATTGCTAGGTTTTGGAATCTGTCCTTCATTGGATGGCTCGGCATACAGAGGAACTTTTCTGCCTGTGTTAGCACTTTCGTGTCTCTGCGTTCTCTCAGTGCTTGTATCCTCCCCATTTTTTCCATCTCCACTATAGGCGTTGATTTCATTGCCCCTGTGATGACCCTAAGCGCCTGGTTTTGCACCTTATCTAGCTCTTGTAATGTGGTGTTTGTGATGACGTCACCAGCTTCATACCCAACCTCAAAGTAGTCACATGTTACGACACGATTGATGTAGCATTAGCCCTATTATTTCTTTGTCTGATTAGACTTCCGTGAACTAGGAGAATATAGTCGAGGGTAATAAACCTTGTGGTAGTGGTCTTCCGTTAATCCCGCGTTACAGCGACATTATTGAAACGTTTCCAACATTGTTGTCTGTGCCGGTAACACATCACTCTTTGCTGCGGTGGTTTCTTTTGATGATGTAAGGTGGCGTCTGATGATTCAAAGGAGGAGGAGAGGAAAGTTTATTGTCAGTATTAAATGTGCTTGACCCCATGGTCTCAAGAAAGGTCAGCAGTTTTCTCATTGTTTCAACCGGTTGTCCTTTATTAACTGGATAAACGCAACATTTTGGTTCATTTGGGCATTGTCTGTGTTGGTACTTTCAGTTTACTGCCGTAGCGGTTACTTGGATAGTTTTCTGTTTTTCTTTATTTTATTTTATTTTTTATTTATTTTTGTTTTTAAATATAGGAATTTTGGTGAGGCGCGCCTCGTTCAATCTGGACTCAAGTTCCAAGCAGATCAAAATGAGGCAGCTAACATATTTAGGCCATGTAAAAAGACATAACACTCTACTGAAGACCATAAGAGAAGGCAGAGTTGAAAGCAAACGTGCGAAAGGAAGACAACGATATAAGTGGGAAGATAACATCAAGAGATGGGCAGGGAAGAGTCTATCAGAGTGTAACATAAGACAGAAGACATTGGAGATCCGTTGCAGCCGATCCTCGATTGGGAGATGGCACCTGATGATGAGTGTCACGCTCTAGTCTATTCAGCTATAAATGGGTACCTCACTCTTCTCTTGAGTTAGGAAAGGTAAAGGCTGCGTGGAAGTAAACTGGTCACACCACCTCATAAAACTCGACTTATTATTATGAAGACTAGCACTTGTCTATAAATGTTATTATACACACATAAAGGTCTGTTTCATGCACTCGTCAGAAATAAACAAGTTAGGAAACAACATAAGTGATAAGCTCGCCGGAGAATCGAACCCAGGACCATCCGTACGGCAACACCGCCTAGCTATGGAAGTGAACCACACTATCCTCCCTGTCACCTAGGCACCACACTTTTCTCCCCTGTGGCAGTATCTACTGTGGGACTACCTCGATCTTTTAACTTTTCCGTCCACCCACGAAGTCTGTGTCACACTCCACGCGGTTTTTAGTTTCACTTGTGAATGAATTGTTCTCATCAAACTCGGAATACTCATCATTCTGTTCGGTGTCGTCTTCCAGTCATCATCGATCTCGTCCACGGAGTGTTTCCTCTATCTGGGGCTAGTTTAGTCCTGTTTCCGGTCCTCGTGGTAATGTGGATTACTCTTGTGGTTCAGACTACGCTTCCAGGCCTGGTTTATTGTGTAAACCTGGAGGAAGGCGCGTGCCGTTGAATGGGGTAGATTTGGACATGGGGAGACAATGATGGGGAAAGAAAGATAATTACAAAGATTACCATTAATGGACAAAGGTCACGGCAAAAGAGAAACGGCAAGTCAGTCAATGAGATGGTAGATAACGCCAGAGAGAAAATAATTATAGAGAAGGAAAGTAGTAAACGGAGACAGGAAAACTATTAGTGAAAAAGGAAAACTATTATGGAAAATTTTGGAAGGCAGTGATTGAATCGGCCGGCAAGGTTTGGTATTTGTTTTCTCTCTTTCGCTGTGTCTTTCCTATGTGACAGACCGGCATATTTGTTTTATAACGTGCCAGGGAATGGTTCCATATATGTGCCAAATTATTATTGTATTCGCATGGCAACGTAGCACATCAAATCAGGAAAACTGAAGCATTCTCCAGCATATTAATTGGAATGGCAGTGCATATCGACTGTAGCGCACTCGCTGAGATGTTCTCATAAAAATACATTGAAGATAGATTGAAAGGCAGTGCGTTTATGCGGAGAGTATGAAATAACTTTGCGTAGGCTGACAACATCATCACGCGAAACACATTGCCATAGAAACCACTTCAACAGTACACACACGTTTTGGTACAGACTTCTGCATGGGGACTTTCTGTAGCGGTAGCCCATGCTCCACGAGGAACCAAAAGGGAAAGAAATGATGATGATGAAGTCACTGTTATTTGTTGGCAGTGCAATAAAAATGGTATTTGAATATTCGTTATAATTTTAAATTGTACCGAAGACAATATAATGAATGTAATAACATGTGACAGTCTGGCTGTTTGTTTCTTTATATATTTGATGGATGACTGTTTCAACCCAAAGTTCATAAACCGGAAAGCAATTTATGTTTGATGTTATTAGGGCGCGCGATGTAGTGGCGATGAGTTGTTATTGAATGCGGCTGTTCTGAATGAAAATATTATCCTTTCAGCTCAACTTTTAAATAAACATGTGTATGTCACCAAATAAGATGCAGGAACATTTGACAAATATGTTTATTAAAATGAAACATCAATAACGTTTCTCTCGTACGGTACATCAAATTTTAGAGGAGCAAAATGACATCTCTAGTATGTAAGACAAAATGTTAATGGCGATATATACAAGTACAGTTGGCGAGTATTTTATCTTGTCATTCTCGAAAACAATGCGATAAAACGAGATAATGTTCTTTGTCTTCAAAGTTCTTCTGCATCAATTTCTAAAATCAGGCGTATATTAGGTAAATACCAGAGATAATTCCTTTAAACTTGATAAAAACATAATAACAGGAACAAAAAGATTGATTAATAGAAAAATGTTGAAAGTCAGTGACAGTAGGTAATATTATACTAAACCTATAGTCACTGAAAATATGCTGTAATACTAAAATATAAACATTTATTTGATATGTTATTAATGCAGAAATACACATGCCCCGAATTTAATATAAAAAATGTATTGAATGTATTATTAATGCAGTAATACACATGTCCGCCACATTTAAGATGGCCGCATCTCCCCAAAGACGTTTTCTGAGGACAACTGGTAAATGGCAAGAGAACAGCTGGGCGACCATAACTGAGATTGGGAGATGTGTACAAGGGAGACATGAAGCCACTGGACATAAGTCCATTATCCTGGGAGGACGAAGTTGTCGACCGCACTAAGTGGAAATGGCACTGAGGCGTCGCATCAGATTGAACGAGAAGAGGCTCCTACAACAAGGAACAGAGCAAATAACACGCCGACATGAACACCAAGCATGGGCACAGCTGAGGGTTATCACTTCAAGGGGACATCATCCCCGTAGTCAGTTATGACTGTATGTCGTAAATTTATTTTGAGAGAAAAGAGTCGTAGAAATAGTGGTCCGGTTTAGAGTGGAAAATGATGATGGACAGCTCAGTGATAGAAAATGTAGATATTAAATAGTTGCTTCACAGCGTTGTGGTGAAGTGGGATGTTATAAATATTTATAGGGGACTTAGTGTACTGACTGAGATCAGCTGTGAAGGTATCTATATCTATTAAGAGTAGTGTATTATAGATAACCTTACTTGCTACCACATATCTATATATCTCAGTCAGAATTATTCTGGAATAGTGTGATGACTACGTTAGGTGTCTAGGGTATGTGTATGATGAAGTGTAAGTCACAACAACAGACAGATAAACAATTTAATTTAATCCACTACTCTTGACAACACTGTGACACTCACATACATATAACACTCTATGAGAATATCTTAAGGAGTCACTGATAACTTTTCAAATAACAATATATATTCATGGTTATCATAAAGGTATATGTGTCCTGATTCAAATACAAAGGAACCAGGAATCACAATCAATTTTAATTACAAGTATATGTACAGACTTTATCAATATGAATATGGTAGTGACATATATTATTAAAATATCCTATGTGTGTCAGTTGTGTAGTGGTAATATGAGGTAATACTGGTTTTGTTTTGTTCAAGCTCTGTTGGTATTTGTCATCATGACTTCAATAGTTTGTCTTTTGGGACTAGTATTGGAGATGTTCTCAGTTCCTGATATTAAGACAATTAAATTCCCCTCTGAATGTTATTTTTTACAAAGTCATTTCAAGATGAGGGGACATAATGTTGAGCTCAGCTGGCCAAATCAGCTTATCTTGCGTGATGGCGGCAGGAAAGGACTCCTCTGCTCGAATTCTCCTCTGGGCTCTGGAGACACCTCACTGATAGCTAAAAAGACCAAGGAGTATGCTGTCCGACTCTGGATTCAGCAAAGCTCTGACCAGGTGCTGCTCAATACCATCAAGATCACGGTCCCTGTAAACAAGAAGGATGTACCTTCTACTTCATAACTAATTGATACTCTAGTTCTACACTGAGCACAATACAACACAAACATTGAGTTCAGAGCGTTAGGCCAACTGTCAGCTTCATCTGAAATACTTTATACCAGTATTTACCTCCTTAATGGTTACCACGCCTCTGCACTTCCAGCATTATTTCTGTCTAATCAATCATCCAGGTGTCAGTGTACTATTTGGCCATTCCATGCCGTTTTACTTCCCTCCGACACCCTCTGTTCAGGCTGGAGCATTATAGGCTTTATCTCCTGTTTCGAAGATGTGCTGTCTGGGTACTGTTATGTTTTCAACCGTAAACCCATCTATTGTTATCTTTCCTAATAAGCGTTTTTTATGATTTTAAAACCCAACTCTGGGAAGGGTAGTGAATTTATCACTGTCCGTCTGAAAAAAAGTTAGTGCATGTAGTCTTACACGCGTGATAGTAGTAATTGTGTATCGCGCGACGCGTGTTGCATGCGTTCCTGATTTTCAGCCCTCCCTCTCTATCCTTTAGTCCATCTGTTCGTTCGTTTTGGTAACGCAGTATAATTAATGTTAGGATTAATTTAGGTCATTACGCAGTGCCTCTCAATGTTTTTCCAAGAAATACAGCACACGTTTCATTGAAGAAAGCGGGTATAATACAGTAAGCTTTTACTATCAACGTGAAAGCGTTACAATTTGCAGACGAAGCAGAAAACAAGGGGGATTTCGAGTACTGTCATTGTGACAGCACTGTTCTTTACCATTCTTCTTCCTTTATTTATTATATGTATTTATTAGGCTTTATATTTACTTGATAATTTATATATGTGGATTAGAATATTCCACGACACCTCCCCTCTTAAAACAGACATTATATGTCAGTCCTTTATTCTATATTCACATAGAGAAATTTATTATTATTTCTGGGGTTTACGGTGATTCTCATCACACGGATGGCGGCTTAAAAAATCCGCTCCCAAA
The DNA here is from genome assembly GCA_024509875.1 of Oreohelix idahoensis. Lineage (NCBI taxonomy): Eukaryota > Metazoa > Mollusca > Gastropoda > Stylommatophora > Oreohelicidae > Oreohelix > Oreohelix idahoensis. Next base: position 252,485 of record JAMPIV010022140.1, on the reverse strand, counting down.
TTGGTTTTTCCAGATATATACTCAATGCTAAAATTATATGGAGCCAGAAGTAAAGACCATCGGAGTAACCTAGAGTTCTCATGCTTAGCCTGTGCTAGAAACGATAACGGTTTGTGGTCTGTTTGCAACTTAAATGCCTTCCCATATAGATAAATATTGAATTTCTTTATCGCCCATATTACTGCAAGACATTCTTTTTCGCTAGTTGAGTAATTGATTTCAGCTTTATTCAACTTTCTGCTAGCATATGCCACTGGGCTTAATTCCCCATCCAATGCATCTGATTTCTGTAGTAGAGTTGCTCCTAGCCCAATATTACTGGCATCCGTCCTTACAATGAATTCTTGACTTAAGTCAGGTAATTTCAAAATGGGTTTACTTGTGAGCTTTTCCTTCAATTCTTGGTAAGTCATTTCACATTGTGGTGTCCATGTAATGCGATCTGGATGTCCTTTACGTGTCAATTCAGTTAACGGTGCACATATGGAATTAAAGTTTTTGATATACTTCTGGTAGAAACCACATAATGAGACAAAGGATCTCACGTCCTTCTTGGTTTGTGGTCTCGGGGCGTTCTGTAGTTTCTCTAAATTCTTTGGGTCAGGGGTCATGTTTCCCTGATAAACTGTGTGTCCCAAAAATTCCAATTCTTTACATCCAACGCAACATTTGGTTGGTCGGGCTGTTAAATTTGCCTCCCTAAGTCGATCAAACAGCATGTTCAGAGAGTCAATGTGTTCCTCAAATGTTTCTGTTGCTATAAGGATATCATCCATAAAATTTGTTATACAGGGATTATTCAGAGGATCCAATAATTTTCTCATCATTCTAGAGAAGACACTAGGCGCATTCTTCAATCCAAATGGCAATCTATTAAACTCATAGTGTCCTTCTGAGGTACTAAAAGCTAGGTATGGTCTAACCTCAGGCTTTACTGGAATCTGATAGTATCATTTACTCAGATCCACTTTTGAGAAATATTTAGCTTTATTTAGTCTGGCAAACAGCTGATTTGTATCCGGCAATGGATCCACCTGTCCTTCTGTAATAGCATTCAGTCTCCTGTAATCTATACAGAGTCTATGTTCTCCAGAGGGCTTCCTTAAGAGTACAACACCGGAACTATACGAAGACTCACTGTGCGAAATAATTCCTTCCTTCAACAGATAGTCTATCTCTTCCTTCAAAGCTTTCTCCTTAGCAAACGGAATCGAATATGGTTTCATACAGACAGGTGTGGAGTCTATTAGTTTCATATCATATTCCAATAGGTTTGTATGCCCTGGTCGGTCTGTTAACACCTCTGCATGATTATTTAGAACCTGTTGCACTCTCTCTTTCTGAGTTTTCGTTAAATGTGTACTGATTTTCACCTGTGCTGCTGTCTCACAGGGGTGTAATGGATATTCAAATGATGAAAGTGGTTCCTTTTTCATCTCCATGGCGATGGACAAGGTCAACAAGTGTGTCTCTTCCTGATGTTCTCTTTCCAAATATTTCTTCAGGAGATTCACATGATAGATTTTTTCTTTCCCCTTCTTATCTATCTTATAATTTGTTCTAGACACCTTCTCTAGAACTGTATATGGACCCTGCCATCCAATTTGTAACTTATTCTGACTCCCAGGCAAAAGAAGCAGTACTTTCTCTCCCACAGCCAAATTTCTGTCCTTCGCCTTCCTGTTATAATAGGCAGCATGTTTCTTCCTGGCTTGTTTCAAATTTTCATTGGCAAGTTTCCAGCCAGTTTTTAACCGAGTGGTCAGCTCATTCACATATTGGTATGAAGATGTAATGTTTTCCTCTGCCTTTTCATCAGTCCACGTTCTTAACATAGCTACATATGGACCTTTAATTGTGTGGACCTATTTGTCCATGCACCGGTATGGTCTCTTCCACTCGAAGCTTTATAGTGATGATTTTTCCTCCCAGAATTATCATTCACAAAACGACCGCTACCAATTTTTCTTGTGGGGCTTTCTCCCCTCTTAAAATTCTTGATGAGAGATTTCCTCCCTACATCCTCTTCCTCCAGTTTGTTTAAGTCCGATTGAGGGATTTTCGGCTTATCCTGGGGTAAGACATCTTTTTGCACTCTCCGCATAGTGGCCATTGTAAAACAGTTAAGTGAAGCTTGTCCGTGAAAAGGGGCTTCCCATTCCATTTGGTCCACTTTATCAAATCTATATTTCTTTTTATTATCAGGCCTAATTTTGCCCCGGGGCGTGTCCAGGTCCTGATCCATGTTCCCACTTGTGGGTGTTCCCTCATGTGCTATACTACACCTTTCTACAAAATTCTCAATGTCCCATCTTGCTTTGGGCCAATAATAATTGTGAGCCACCTTTTGAATGATGGTACCTATCTTCTCATGGTTCCCATCTGGTTTCACATGTAGGCTCCTTATTAAGTCTGCCCTATATCTCTTTGGAAGAACCAGCTGTCCGTGACCCTTGGATCTAGCTCCAGTCTTCCTATACATCAACTTGTTTTTCATGTAAAAATCTCCCTTGCCTGGAGTTGTATGACAAGTTGACAATTTTCTGAAACAAGGCTTGAGTGTTTTATCCCCAGCCTGTGCCTTCCTCATCTCTTCTGGAGTGGTATCTAACATAATATCCTCCTCCTGTCTTGAGGTCGACCTGACCTGAAGGGTTGCCATATACACAGGTTTCCTTCTGCAACGGTCAGTGTCATGATTGTCCATCTGACAATTCTTACACCACCTTTTTCTTTGGTTGAAAGATTTTCTTTCATCATATTTCCTTTCATCGAATTGTGGGAATTTATTTTTATTTTCATACCGTGGCCTATCAAATTGGTGCTTACCTTTATTTTGATCCTTAGGATCAAATTTATTAAAGTTCTGTGGTGCCCTAAAGTTATCCACTTGTTTCTTTTTATTACCTGTTACCTCTGCTTGAGCTGCTTGATACCTTTCAGCAACATTTAGCAACTCACCCAGCCTCTCTGCACCTTGTTCCATGAGAAACTTTCTCAGGTCTGGAGCCATGGACTCTCTTAATTGCTCTATAAGGACCATTTCCTTAAGATCTTGGGTTTTCCCCAGAGAAGTCCATTTCTCCAAGTATGTCTCTATTCGTGCAGAGAACTGGTGATAGGTTTCACCTGACAGTAGTTTAGCATTCCTAAATTTTTTCCTATAAAATTCTGCATTCTTTTCATACCTTAACAAAAGAGCCTGCTTTAGCATGTCATAATTTTCCTGATCACCTCTGCTCATTTTTGCAAAAAACTTCATAAGCTGCCCCACGAAGTCCCTGAGATAACTTTAAGCTCCACCTTTCTCTCTCTAACCCATATGTGGTAGCTAATAGTTCATATCTATTTATATAGCTCTCAATATCATCGTCTTTCTCAACAAAATGATCTAAATGAAAGTTCATAGCTGAGGTTGAGGCTCCCTGAGTAACCGTAGCATCAGAGGCAAAGGGACTGGCACCATTTTCAGGAGCATGGCCTTGAAACTCAAACTCCCTTAGTCGTAACTCATGTTCCCTTTGTAATCTTTTCTCCTCCTTTTCTGCTTCCCTCTCTGCAGCTAATCTCTTCTCTTCTCTTTCTGCAGCCTGTCTTCTTTCCTCGGCTTCCAATGCTTTAGCCTCTTTGTCAGCCTCAATCTGCAACCTCTTAGTCTCAGCCTCAGCTTGCAACCTCTTAGTCTCAGCCTCTAACTTTCTTTCGGCCTCTTTTTCTAATCTTCTTTCTTCGCGTTCAATAAATTTGTCACATTCCGTAGTGACATAGGCAACCATAACTTGCCCATCTAATCCTAACTCTTTTGCAGTCTGTACAGCAGCAGATCGAAACTTGGCCAGGTCCGCCATTGTCTATCAGGTAAATTTCTACAATGTCTAACCAACAATTTAATCTCTAAATATATCTAATGGACAACACAGGCACCGTGAGCTCAACCTTATTTAATTCCACCCAAGGATACCTTTTAATTCTTATATTCCCTGAAGTGAATTACCCCCAATATTTTTAATAGGGAAAGATTCAAAATCCCAAGAGCGAGCCCCCAATATATGTGGTGAAGTGGGATGTTATAAATATTTATAGGGGACTTAGTGTACTGACTGAGATCAGCTGTGAAGGTATCTATATCTATTAAGAGTAGTGTATTATAGATAACCTTACTTGCTACCACATATCTATATATCTCAGTCAGAATTATTCTGGAATAGTGTGATGACTACGTTAGGTGTCTAGGGTATGTGTATGATGAAGTGTAAGTCACAACAACAGACAGATAAACAATTTAATTTAATCCACTACTCTTGACAACACTGTGACACTCACATACATATAACACTCTATGAGAATATCTTAAGGAGTCACTGATAACTTTTCAAATAACAATATGTATTCATGGTTATCATAAAGGTATATGTGTCCTGATTCAACTACAAAGGAACCAGGAATCACAATCAATTTTAATTACAAGTATATGTACAGACTTTATCAATATGAATATGGTAGTGACATATATTATTAAAATATCCTATGTGTGTCAGTTGTGTAGTGGTAATATGAGGTAATACTGGTTTTGTTTTGTTCAAGCTCTGTTGGTATTTGTCATCATGACTTCAATAGTTTGTCTTTTGGGACTAGTATTGGAGATGTTCTCAGTTCCTGATATTAAGACAATTAAATTCCCCTCTGAATGTTATTTTTTACAAAGTCATTTCAAGATGAGGGGACATAATGTTGAGCTCAGCTGGCCAAATCAGCTTATCTTGCGTGATGGCGGCAGGAAAGGACTCCTCTGCTCGAATTCTCCTCTGGGCTCTGGAGACACCTCACTGATAGCTAAAAAGACCAAGGAGTATGCTGTCCGACTCTGGATTCAGCAAAGCTCTGACCAGGTGCTGCTCAATACCATCAAGACCACGGTCCCTGTAAACAAGAAGGATGTACCTTCTACTTCATAACTAATTGATACTCTAGTTCTACACTGAGCACAATACAACACAAACATTGAGTTCAGAGCGTTAGGCCAACTGTCAGCTTCATCTGAAATACTTTATACCAGTATTTACCTCCTTAATGGTTACCACGCCTCTGCACTTCCAGCATTATTTCTGTCTAATCAATCATCCAGGTGTCAGTGTACTATTTGGCCATTCCATGCCGTTTTACTTCCCTCCGACACCCTCTGTTCAGGCTGGAGCATTATAGGCTTTATCTCCTGTTTCGAAGATGTGCTGTCTGGGTACTGTTATGTTTTCAACCGTAAACCCATCTATTGTTATCTTTCCTAATAAGCGTTTTTTATGATTTTAAAACCCAACTCTGGGAAGGGTAGTGAATTTATCACTGTCCGTCTGAAAAAAAGTTAGTGCATGTAGTCTTACACGCGTGATAGTAGTAATTGTGTATCGCGCGACGCGTGTTGCATGCGTTCCTGATTTTCAGCCCTCCCTCTCTATCCTTTAGTCCATCTGTTCGTTCGTTTTGGTAACGCAGTATAATTAATGTTAGGATTAATTTAGGTCATTACGCAGGGTGCCTCTCAATGTTTTTCCAAGAAATACAGCACACGTTTCATTGAAGAAAGCGGGTATAATACAGTAAGCTTTTACTATCAACGTGAAAGCGTTACAATTTGCAGACGAAGCAGAAAACAAGGGGGATTTCGAGTACTGTCATTGTGACAGCACTGTTCTTTACCATTCTTCTTCCTTTATTTATTATATGTATTTATTAGGCTTTATATTTACTTGATAATTTATATATGTGGATTAGAATATTCCACGACAAGCGTGCTGGAGGAGAGTAAAGACAGACTTATTTACGACAAATCGCTTCTCTCAATCTTCTCTTCCGCTCTCCTGGTCAAACAATTATTTGCCAGTTTTCCAGACTCGCATCTGCGCGCACACCGATTTGGTGTTTTTCACACACACAGACGATGTAGATACAAACTATATTAAACGAATAGGGGAAATGTTGGGCTGTGGGTATGTCCAACACCGTACTAAATGAGTTTATGTGATTTTATTCATTTTAAACATCAATCACTAACAAATATCAGGTATTACATAAATTATCATAAGTACACAAATGCAAATAACAAATTTGGGAGGGGTGAAGAAGACTGGTATCGACTAAGCCCTTCCCGCTTATTAGACAAAGATAAACCCAGCCCAGAGATAGATAATATCAGGAACATAGGTACGTTAACCTAACAGTAAAGTTAATTACTCTGAAAGAGGGGTTACAAAGTTAGGTATAGGTGATAGAAAAAACCTGTTCTTCCCAGCTGTTCTTCCCTTTACTAAGCAAATGGAAAGGAGGGGGGGGGGGGTTTAAACAGAGTTAACCAATTATCAACTCCCCCTTAAAGGAACAATGCAGGGAATACAGAAAAATTATATTACTAGGCAAGAAAGTTAACAACAGGTTTACAAAAAGAAAAACGATTAAATTTCCTGTCATTCATACACACGCGTGAGGATCCACACTCATATACTCACACACTTACCGAATGCAGCCTCAGACGATCCATAAAAAGTATATAAAAACAGCAAGTAATCTTTTGACATATGAACTGTCTAGTCCTTCGATGTCCCGCCCCAGATGTTTGCGAGGGTTTGTTGGTAACAAATATTCTCACTTATCGCAAGACTTGAAGACTAAGAGTTCTCGTGTTTTTATTATATATATAAAATGAGTCTATGGGATGGCACTAACACAGTTCGGCACAGGGGTGAAAATGAAGTGGTCTCTTTTAATCCTCCGCTATGGTAAAATTCCTTCAATGCGTGATGATAGTTTTATTAAATCCAATTGAGGAAAAAAACTAGGCTCAGTCACAGTCAGGAAAATATGTACTCTCTCACAGTAAACAGTAAATATGATATCGCTACTGGCGATGATTACCTTCCAGTTTATCTTACAGGTTTGTAAGGGTAATTTGATGATTATTCTTTAAAATGTTCTTGGGTGGGCTTTATTTCATTTAATTCTGACAGCTAGGTCGCAAAAAGACCGCCACAAGATTATATTTTAAAAGAAATGTTTCTTCAATATGACTGGAAGTTTATAGGATGATTTCTTTATTTCTTTCTTTATTTAGCTGGGACCGCAGGTTACGATCACTCTGTGTGAAAGAAAAAAGACATGTAACATACCGAAAAATCAAGCGCGATAAATTTCCCGTTAAGCCTATAATACACTCGAGTATTTAATTATGTATTTAATAAACACTGCGCGAATTCTAGTGGTTAAAACACACATCTATAAAACTAGGACTTAACTGAATTTATTAATTATAAATTCCTTCGCGACTTTAAAAGTTAATTTAAGCATCTATTATCTTTTGAAATAATATAATAGATAGATCATTATATTTACAACTGGAACTATTGAGATGGTTTAATTTAATAGATTTAAATTAACACAAACTCCATTGAAATAGAATGACTGAACTAGACCACTGATCACTTTACACAATATATATTACCGCTTTGCACAGAATAGAAATCACTGCAAATATATATATAAAATCCAGGGGAAAATCTATAACAAGATTTCAATAAAGCTAGTGCTTCTGTAAAGGTCTGGCCAGCGAGTGATAACGTGTCTAGTCTTCATGGTCTATTTAGCTAAAATGGAATGTAAGTTGAGTGGGACATGATAAACTTGACAGCTTATTTGATCTCACGAACTTTTGGGGATCTGACCGCCAAATCAAGAGAAGAAACCGCACCCTGGTCTTCGTATCTCCTCGCTGCTGCCCGTTTCGGCTTTCCCCCGTTCGCTCGGTTCTGCGATTGACACCGAGACGCGAAAATAGCGGCAAGCAACTGCGTCTCGTAGCAGGGACCACTACTGTCTTTGATAACGCCGATAGTCTCCCCTGAAATCCCTCAGTCTGTCTCTTTGATCTCGTGCCGCATACTAAATGAGTCCCGGTGGAATGAGTTCTGGCAAACGAAAAGTTACAACAAATGTTCAGGGGTTCTAATGTTATGAAAAGCTAAAAGTCCCTTTAAATCATCCATCATATCAGGGAGAATTCACTTGTCAAACTAGACGTACGTCACAATCGTCCCCACTTTTAGACATGAAACCATTTTTCATGTTTCATTTTTTGACAATGGAGGTGACCTGATTGGTGATTTTAGGATGAGTGGTATCTTCAGTTTGCTCTTCTTCCTCTGTAGACCAGTTTCTACTCAGGAAATCAGCCCCGACATTCTGTCTTCCCGGAATATATTCCACTTTGAAAGAATAAACGCTTAAAAGAAGCGCCCAACGCATGATCCTTGCGTTAAATTCTTTATTGGCATCAAGAAATGCTAACGGAGCGTGGTCTGTTTGCACCGTGAAAGATGTACCATAAAGAAACTCATGATGGCGTCTGATACCGTCAATCAGAGCAAGACATTCCCTTTCAACTACGCTTAGTTCCGTTCCGCTTTATTTAATTTCCGACTGCCATAGGCAACTGGAAATAGCATGTTCAGGTCACTGTCATCGGCTTGAAGCAGTGTTGACCCGATGCCCTGACCTGACGCGTCGACTCTCAGTACAAAAGGTTTCTTGAGGTCAGGCAACCTCAAAATGGGGTATGCAGACAACTGTCCTTTCAAAGTGCTATACGCGTGTTCGCACTTTTGATCCCATATGACCTTATCAGGACAACCTTTCTTTGTGAGGTCAGTCAGAGGTGCCGTCAGTCCGTTGAAGTTCTGGATGTACTTCTGATAGTATGCACATAGCGATATGAAGGAACGTACGTCTTTCTTCGTTCGGGGTCTTTTTGCTGCCATTATTTTCTCCACGTTCTTCTTAATAGGCCAACTGCATCCGTGAGAAATAGTGTGCCCCAGGAAGTCTAACTGTTCAAACCCGATGAGACATTTGCTAGGTCTGGCTGTGAGACCCGTTTCCTGTAGTCTCCTGAGGAGCATAGCAACCGTAGCAATATGTTCTTCATAGGTTTCCGATGCAATTAAGATGTCATCCATGAAATTATGGATATGGGGACTTTGCAAAGGTTGTAGAAGCTTCCTCATCATCCTGGTGAACACTCCTGGTGCATTATGCAAACCGAACGGCATCACGTTAAATGTGTAATGTCCTTCACTAGTGCTGAAAGCTAACAAAGGTTTAATTTCCTCCTTGACTGGTATTTGATAATAACCTTTGCTGAGGTCAATCTTGGAGAAGATCTTTGCTTTGCTGAGCTTGGTGAACAACTCAGAAACAGTTTGGAGAGGTTCGGGCTAGAATTCCGTTACCGCGTTTAGCAACCTGTAATCAATGCACAGCCGAACTTCCTTATTGGGCTTCTGCAACAGCACTACACTCGAGCTGTAAGGAGATGTAGACTCACTGATAATTCCTGCCTGACGCAGCTTGTCTATTTCTCCGCGAAGTGCATCAGCTTTAGCGTACGGGATGGGGTAAACTCTGGTTTGAACAGGGGTCTCGTTTGTTAATTTCATATCAAATTCAATGAGATTTGTTCGACCAGGTACATCCGTTAAGACTGCACTTTTAGTAGAGCCCTGGTTTCTGTTTGTTGTTCTGGTGAGATTGTCGCCGAACTTGACATCTTTAAAGGATTCTGTGGGTTGCAATGGATACTCCATGCAACCATCATCATCTTCCTCGTCTTCCGTTGCTATGGCGACAGCCAGGAGATGCTCGGAGGATGGCACCGGTCTTTCCAAATATTTCTTTAGCAGATTTATGTGGAAGACCTTCTCCTTTCCTTTGATGGAGATCTTGTAGTTGGTACGTGAGATCTTTTTAAGGACGGTAAACGGTCCTTGCCATCCGATGCGAAGTTTATTGCTTCCGGTTGGAAGTAGCAATAGGACTTTCTCCCCTGGTTGTAGTTCTCTCTCTTTTGCAGCTTTGTTGTATCTTTTAGTAATTTTAGCGCGGGCTTTCTTACGGTTGGTAGTAGCTAGATCCCATCCTAGCTTTAGCCTTTCCTTAAGCTCAGATACGTACTTGCTTGCAGAGACGACTGTCTCGTCAGCCTTCTGGTCTGTCAGGGACCGAAGTAAGGCTTCTAGTGGCCCCTTAATAGGTCTGCCAAATAAAAGTGTAGCTGGCGCAAAACCCGTAGACGCTTGGGGTACCTCTCGGTAGGCGAATAAGGCAGCCGATATATATTGGTCCCAGTCTTCCGGTTTCTCCTGACCCAGCTTACGTAACATCATGGTGAGGGTACCGTTAAAACGTTCCACGAGCCCATTTCCGGCCGGATGGTAGGGACTTGTGTGGATATGTTTGGCCCTCAAGATCTTAAAGATCTCCTCCATTAACAGGCTACGGAATTGGGATCCATTGTCCGTCAAAACTTGTTGAGGGAATCCCAACCGTGTAAAAATTTGCACAAGGGCTTCTGCGACATGCTTGGAATTAGTGCATGGTAGCGGTACGGCTTCGGCCCACATAGTGCAAGTGTCAGCTAAGGTCAGGATGAACCTGTTCCTTCTTTTGGTCTTTTCCAGAGGACCAATAATGTCGACAGCAACCCGTTCAAATGGAGTCCCTACTATTGGCATTTGCCCCATAGGTACTGGGGGTGTCAAGTGCTTGGGTGCTACCCGTTGGCACTGGGCACAGGATTTCACATACCTGACAATGTCAGAGTTCATTCCTGGCCACCAATAGTGGGTTTTTATTCGCTGAATAGTGGCGTTTTGTCCCATATGTCCGCTAAAGGGAAGAGAGTGCCCCATTTCTAAGATCTGGTTTCTGTACTGCGTCGGTACTAGGAGCTGGTTATTCCCCGTGTCCGGGTTGCCCGTTCTACGATACAATACACCATCCTTAGAAAAGATGTCTCCGTTGTGTCTGGGGTCCTTAGCCATGGGCAGTTTTTTAAAGCAGGGCGCCAGAGTAGGGTCCTTTTGTTGCGCCTCCTTCAGTTCATTCGGCAACAAGTTTGGCGCAGGCTCCCTCTCCTTCTTGGCTTGCCCTCTTGTGGTTACCGCTGCCACAATCGGCTCCTTAGGTCTCCCAATGAACACATATCTACATCCCAGGATAACTGGGTAGATCGGATCATCCATTATGGCCGCTTTAATAACTCCTCTGACAAAGTCAGAGTGTATTTCTACCAGTGCGATAGGAAGCGTCCTGGGTGCGTCACTCCTGAAAACTCCACTAAGTTTGACGGTTTCCTCTGTCTCCTGACCTGGTTTGACTAGGTGTCTAGCAACAATACAACTAAAACTTAATCCAGTGTCAAAGAGACAAGTAGTTGAGGTACCATTCAAAATTACAGTTCCTCGAGTTGAGGGTCGGTCCCCCTCAGGTTGAGAATCACTGACGTTGACTCTACCTTTCGAGGCTGTATGCAAACATCCAATGCGGTTTGCACCGGTTTGTTTGCCCTGATCAGACGTTCCTGGTGTAGGGGTCTTCCCTTTTCCTTGACCTTGGTGGCCGCGCTGCCACGTAGGCTTGTTGGGTTGATCAGAATTGTTGTTGGGGGGGGGGGGGTATCGGGTTTTGTAGAATTTCGATTTTTCCTGGGGAGGTTTCTGGGTATTGTTATCTCGTTGGTTATAATGTTGAGAGGAAGTGGAAGAATAGGATGCCTGCTCTAGATTCTGTTTTCGAGATGGCTCATCGGTGGGTTTACGTTTAGTGCTGGGAAGTTCGGCCATTGCATTGCTATAGCGTTCGGCTTTATTGAGTATGTCTTCAAGCCTGACTGCCCCCTGTTCAGCCAAAAATCTACGAGTTCATTCGACAAAGTGGATTTTATCTGCTCCACAAGAACAAGTTCGAGGAGTCCCTCATATGAAAGAGGTAGGTCAGATAATTCAATGCACTTTGTCAGATAACCCGTGAGACGTGAAGACAACTGGGGAAATGTTTCCGTGCTCTCTTTTCGGCTGTTTCTGAACAACTGCAGAAACTTTCGGGCAGTCATCTCAAACTGCTGTAGTAAGGCCTTCTTCAACAGGTCATAATCATGTTGATTCGGTCCCAGCTTTGTGTACACGTCATAAGCATTGCCTTTCAGTGACGTTGAAAGTTTGAGCGCCCAGCGGGTACTCTCTAACCCATAAAGATTCGCGAGTCTCTCGAATTTTTCTAGGTAGCTGTCAATTTTTTCGTTAGGGCTAGGAAAAGATTCTAAAGAAAACGACATAGCAGTTAATTGGGCAGACTGAGTGCTGGAGAGATCCATTGTTTGAGACTGGGGCGAAGACGGCTCTCCATTATTTGAAGTAGAGGCACTCCGACTCTCTAAAGCCTTGAGCGCTAATTCATGCTGTCTTTCCTTGTCTCTCTCTTCGCGTTGTCTCTCCTTCTCTCTTTCCCTGCGGGCGTCCATCTCTGCCTCAATTTTCTTCTGCTCCAATTGACGATCGTCCGCTTCTTTCTTCCTAGCTTCTGCCCTCTCTTCCTCCGCGTCATACCTTTGAAGTTCCTGGTTGATAAACAGATTCGCAGCTTCTGTGTCTAGTCCTGAGTCCTTGGCCTCTTGCCTCAAAAGGGATCTTATCCTAATTCTCTCTGCCATTGTCAAAGAACTGGATGCTTCTAAGACTAGAGAATAGTAAGATGGAACAAGAAGGGGAAAACTCAAAGCCGCTACGAAAAAAAACCCAAAGTAAAAAAAAAATTTACTTGAGTTACCTCCTACCTGTACTGTGCAAACTTATCGCTGCTATTATCTGGCAATTAAGGCTCTAAACGCAAGCGACTATGCCACTAAATGGTAAGTTACACTGGAAAAGAATCTACTTTTACTAACAGTAGAGAAAAATTTAAATTAAAACAATTTAAAAGGAAAAAAAAAAAAAAAATTTTTTCCCCCCTAAATTTTAAATCTCTGACAACAAACTCCGTCCCTAAAGTCAATTATTGAGATGAGACGTTGTTAACTTAATTTTTAGAAATCAGAACAATCCGTCTTTAGCTAAGCTCAACTCTTTTTAACTTCAAAAACCTTAGTGACTGTAAAACAATCACGCAATCCCAGCAACTCTTATAAAGAAAGAAATTGAATTATCTCCGCCAGAGGATAATTAAAATAGCAAATATTTTTGTTTATCTGTACTTTCTACTGCTGTGGAGAGAAAACAACCTGTAAATATGCTGTGTGGACAACCCAAATACTTAAAGAACGTTTGTCTAGGGGTGTAATTATTTATTTATTTCCCTAATTCACAAGACAAATCATTCACACTCTACCTAGTTAGACCCAGACTAAATCAGACTCAAAATATCTTTAACCCGGCTATGCTATTGCCTCAAATGTAGCTCAAGATCCCAGAACCAGCCCACAAATATGTGTGCATCAAATGTATCTCAAAATAATCCCGGCGAGCCAGCCAAATATTGTCGTAAATTTATTTTGAGAGAAAAGAGTCGTAGAAATAGTGGTCCGGTTTAGAGTGGAAAATGATGATGGAAAGCTCAGTGATAGAAAATGTAGATATTAAATAGTTGCTTCACAGCGTGCTGGAGGAGAGTAAAGACAGACTTATTTACGACAAATCGCTTCTCTCAATCTTCTCTTCCGCTCTCCTGGTCAAACAATTATTTGCCAGTTTTCCAGACTCGCATCTGCGCGCACACCGATTTGGTGTTTTTCACACACACAGACGATGTAGATACAAACTATATTAAACGAATAGGGGAAATGTTGGGCTGTGGGTATATCCAACACCGTACTAAATGAGTTTATGTGATTTTATTCACTTTAAACATCAATCACTAACAAATATCAGGTATTACATAAATTATCATAAGTACACAAATGCAAATAACAAATTTGGGAGGGGTGAAGAAGACTGGTATCGACTAAGCCCTTCCCGCTTATTAGACAAAGATAAACCCAGTCCAGAGATAGATAATATCAGGAACATAGGTACGTTAACCTAACAGTGAAGTTAATTACTCTGAAAGAGGGGTTACAAAGTTAGGTATAGGTGATAGAAAAAAAAAACTGTTCTTCCCAATTGTTCTTCCCTTTACTAAGCAAATGGAAAGGAGGGGGGGGGGGGTTTAAACAGAGTTAACCAATTATCAACTCCCCCTTAAAGGAACAATGCAGGGAATACAGAAAAATTATATTACTAGGCAAGAAAGTTAACAACAGGTTTACAAAAGAAAACGATTAAATTTCCTGTCATTCATACACACGCGTGAGGATCCACACTCATATACTCACACACTTACCGAATGCAGCCTCAGACGATCCATAAAAAGTATATATAAAAACAGCAAGTAATCTTTTGACATATGAACTGTCTAGTCCTTCGATGTCCCGCCCCAGATGTTTGCGAGGGTTTGTTGGTAACAAATATTCTCACTTATCGCAAGACTTGAAGACTAAGAGTTCTCGTGTTTTTATTATATATATAAAAGGAGTCTATGGGATGGCACTAACACAGTTCGGCACAGGGGTGAAAATGAAGTGGTCTCTTTTAATCCTCCGCTATGGTAAAATTCCTTCAATGCGTGATGATAGTTTTATTAAATCCAATTGAGGAAAAAAACTAGGCTCAGTCACAGTCAGGAAAATATGTACTCTCTCACAGTAAACAGTAAATATGATATCGCTACTGGCGATGATTACCTTCCAGTTTATCTTACAGGTTTGTAAGGGTAATTTGATGATTATTCTTTAAAATGTTCTTGGGTGGGCTTTATTTCATTTAATTCTGACAGCTAGGTCGCAAAAAGACCGCCACAAGATTATATTTTTAAAAGAAATGTTTCTTCAATATGACTGGAAGTTTATAGGATGATTTCTTTATTTCTTTCTTTATTTAGCTGGGACCGCAGGTTACGATCACTCTGTGTGAAAGAAAAAAGACATGTAACATACCGAAAAATCAAGCGCGATAAATTTCCCGTTAAGCCTATAATACACTCGAGTATTTAATTATGTATTTAATAAACACACTGCGCGAATTCTAGTGGTTAAAACACACATCTATAAAACTAGGACTTAACTGAATTTATTAATTATAAATTCCTTCGCGACTTTAAAAGTTAATTTAAGCATCTATTATCTTTTGAAATAATATAATAGATAGATCATTATATTTACAACTGGAACTATTGAGATGGTTTAATTTAATAGATTTAAATTAACACAAACTCCATTGAAATAGAATGACTGAACTAGACCACTGATCACTTTACACAATATATATTACCGCTTTGCACAGAATAGAAATCACTGCAAATATATATATAAAATCCAGGGAAAATCTATAACAAGATTTCAATAAAGCTAGTGCTTCTGTAAAGGTCTGGCCAGCGAGTGATAACGTGTCTAGTCTTCATGGTCTATTTAGCTAAAATGGAATGTAAGTTGAGTGGGACATGATAAACTTGACAGCTTATTTGATCTCACGAACTTTTGGGGATCTGACCGCCAAATCAAGAGAAGAAACCGCCCCCTGGTCTTCGTATCTCCGTTCGCTGCTGCCCGTTTCGGCTTTCCCCCGTTCGCTCGGTTCTGCGATTGACACCGAGACGCGAAAATAGCGGCAAGCAACTGCGTCTCGTAGCAGGGACCACTACTGTCTTTGATAACGCCGATAGTCTCCCCTGAAATCCCTCAGTCTGTCTCTTTGATCTCGTGCCGCATACTAAATGAGTCCCGGTGGAATGAGTTCTGGCAAACGAAAAGTTACAACAAATGTTCAGGGGTTCTAATGTTATGAAAAGCTAAAAGTCCCTTTAAATCATCCATCATATCAGGGAGAATTCACTTGTCAAACTAGACGTACGTCACACTGTACAAGGTTACTAACTACAACACACATTGCCCTGTGTAGTTCTGGGGGGGGGGGGGGGGGGGGAGGGGGGGGGGGGGGGGGGGGGGGGGGGGGGGGGAATGAGGAGACAGAAATAATTGGTGTGCTGCAACCTCAGGCATGTCGTAAGTGGCTACTAATATGAGGTTGTGCAAAGGACTGGTAACATGAATTGCTACAGAATCCACCACAGCTAGAGCATGTGCTTTGACATAGGCTTCCTCGCGGGGGGCATCTACAATGGTGGATCAATGCTGCGTTCGGAGCGAGAAAGGAAGCGATGATGATGAATACACGTATTAAAAATTGTAGGAGCTACATCCTGCATCAAGAATATAGAGACAATAAATTAAGTGGTTTGGCCATCTCATGGGAGTGGAGCGGGATTAGTTAGCATTACACGCCACATTAGTATGAGATCTGGTTTCAGGACACTGGAAAGACCAAGAGGCAGATGGGTAGATAACAGCAAAGAAATTCTACAACAACACGGGCTCACAACTGCCAGCTCCAACCTTTTATATTCATAGTGACCACTGAGAAATATCTCAGTGAAGTAAACTGATTTCTAGTCCATCCAATCTTTTATGGATTTTTTGCTTTCTCCTGGAAAGTAACACGCAAAAACATCCAGTTACTTCTGTTGCTTTTCTGTTGTCTGGTATTCTACTTCTTTATTTCTTACAAGTGCCTACAACATACCTATTTATGTGTTATTATTTATTTCAGATTTGTGGAGTGTTTGCCGATGATATTTAATAGAGATTTGAACATCATGTGCGCTCACTGTGATTGTCGCTAACTATAAACATTGTTACGTGACAGTTTATATTCCCGCTGGACTGTTACGCTTTTGTAACTTTCATTACTATCTGTTGATCTTGTCTATCATCCAGTTTAAAAGCAGGAGTCCATCTGCCCCCGCATCGATGCATTGAGTAACTTAAAGATTGCAAAAATATTGACAAAATAAGCCACTTGACTATCCAGTTCACATCTCAGAACAGCTGTGACCAATCTAAATGATCTTTTTGATAACCAACTTGCAAAGACGTGCAATTTATTTTAATGGTCACATTTTATGGTGATTTTATCATCACATAATGCAACGAAATGTTTTGAATTTTCAATGAACAAGCAATTACAAGAAACCGAGTCAGGCCATTGAAATGTGAGCATCACGATGATTGAGGTGCATCTCATGAACAGAAAAACACACATATTAATGACAACTAGCGTAAAAGCCCGTCGTAAGACGGGAATTAAATTCAAAAGCACCAATACCTAACGGTAATTTTACTTATTCAAAAGTATTTTTTAAAAACCACTGTGCATCACCACAGTTCACGAACTACGTAGCAGCAGTGAGGATCCCAATGTGTGTATACGGGATCACACATTCTATAAATATATTTTTTTGCACACCGTCATTTGCGCTTTATTCTTTGGTAAGTTTTACTATTTTCGGGAGAGTACATATAAGGGAAACAATACAATTAATGTCTAACTTTCAACCAAAGTTGCATCCCTTAGCGTTACGCACAGACAGAAAAAGCTGGGATTTTATATATAGGATAGGCCACATTACATTTATACAAACAACTTATTTGCGATATATTATTATTTTCCTTTCTGCTCCATGTGGAGCATGGAACAGACACTGAAGCAGGTTTAGTTAACATGTACCAAAGTGTTCATGTGATCTTTCAGCAGTAGTTTGTATAGCAATGTTACATGAGGTTTCCAGCCCCAAGTGCAGGCTCGTATTAGTGGCCACATTCGACATGCATGAGGAAGTAGGGTGGCTATTCTTTCTTGATCTCACCAGAGACCCCGGGAACTATTCGATGTGTACAGAGACAACACTGTTGATGACCGCTGTTGGGATGACAGCAGGGTTAAGAAGACGACAGCGCTGGAAGTAGGATGGCAGTAGACAGAGATGGACAGGACAGAGTCTATCACAACATGCACAGTGAGGGCTACTTCTTGTTCGTTCACTCTCAGGCGTCAACTTGAATATGTTCAAAGAAAGCAGTGTTCAGTCTGAGGCTGTTGACATCTGCTCAGAGCTTTTCTATGAATGACACTGGTGATGACCATATGCGCTGCACTGTCAGGTCAAAGAACATAAGCTGTTGGAGATCGATTACGTCTGTAACCAGGCTGTCACGATTCTGTTTGCGCAGGATGAATTATGGACACATGCCAGTTGTGTAATATACGATGTGGACTAATAACAAATAGAGTGAAACATGAGAATAAAGATTAGTATAGTTGTGATTGAACTTCGAGACTTTTATCAGGAGTTCGTGTTTATTCCTCTTAGCATTGTTCATTTGGGCAATTCTGACTTGAGTTGTTATAATTCTATAATTTATAAGTACACGACTTCTAAGATACATGGACCATGTCCAAAGCCCCTCGTGTCACAGGCTTACTGCAACCACCTTTATCTGGTTCACACATTTTCCGATCTCTCTGGATACTCTGTTTAGTTCTGTGGATAATTATTTTGTTTCAAGACTGTCGCATCAGCTGAGGAACATAAGACGGTAACGCATTCAGAGAGAGGAGGTCAAAATTTTGTGACGAAGTGTGACTAACGTTGGTGTTGAAGAAATATGACGTCACACAGAGAGAAAACTAGTGAGGATCGCTTCTTTCCACAAATGATATGGGGGGGGGGGGGGGGGGGGGGGGAAAATATATTTTGTAACCTCCATCCTCATAGTGTACTTTTATCCGCAATAGTTAACAACTCCCCCCGAAGGCGACTTACATTAATATTATAATCACAGCTGAAATATAGGATAATTGTTATAACCCTTAACTGGTTGAAATGGGGGGAGGGGGGGGGGGGCGTGTAAGAGATTTGTCACATAATACGAGTTCTGGGTTTTTGTGACGAAATGTGAGTAGGGGGCTTAACAAATAAAAAGACGTGTATGACGTTATATGTTGGTTCACTGGAGAATGAACATAGTGTAGATACACCATTCCTTTACTATTAATGACACCCATGGTTGCTAGACTAATCTGGCTCATTTCATGCCACAGACAAGCTACAACTCCAGTGACCGACTGCGCAGGAACAGTACGTTTTTTGTGTAACTACAGCTTTGACATAAGTACCATTGTTGTATAATTGGCTGCTGGAAACATAGTTACTTAATATTGTCGACGTTTTGACTGATATATAATCTTGGAGGAATTCCGATGCGGTGAGATTTTTAAAATTATATAATTGAATATTTGTTTTTTCCCCAGAGACTTTTTTGCGAATCCGGCAGCTGTGGTTCACGGACCGGCGCCGGTCCGCAGACCATCGTTTTGAGTTGCACTGGTGTATTTGGTAACGATAATCCGAATGATAAGCTGAACTTATCACCTCTCAGCCTCATCCATTACATCATTTCTCTGTCTTTTCGTATCTCACAAGAGATTTTATTGTTCTCTGTTTTTTTTTTTTTTTTTTTTTTTGGGGGGGGGGGGGGGGGGGGGGGGCGGTGGAGTCGATGTTTATAAGATGTTATTTCGGCTTACCTGCGTACACAGTGATTTCATAACCATCAGCGTCATCATTCATTTCCCTTCAAGTTCCATGTGGAGAGTGGAGCTAACTACTACAGTTGGTTGCCTAGCAGGAAGCTTACACCAGTGTTCATGCGCCCTTGTGCTGCTAGTTCCTGTAAGCTTTCCAAGATCAGGTTGCCTAGCAGCAGGCGTACACCATAGTGTTCATGCGCCTTTGTGGCGCTAGTTTCTGTAAGCTGTCCAAGATCAAGTTGACAGCCCCAAGCACAACGCTATTTAAGTCTGATCTTATGAAATGCATGAGGGAGCTGTGATTCTGTTATTTCTTGTCACCTTAGAGACACCCCGTCCCCCAGGCACTGCACGGAGCAGTCTATAAAACATGGCCAGTTTATATTTTATCCACAAGGTAGAGTTTCCTGTGGGTGACATTCATCACATCCTCCAGCCATAGCCTGTACAGCGTTCGATTAGAGTGGTTAGAGCTCGGTTCTCTCGCCACTTAGGTGCCGGGTTAGATTCACTGTATCCATACACTCCAGTCTACCCAACTGTAAATGGGTACCTGACTTCGCTCTTGAGTTAGGGAAGGAAAAGGCAGCAAGAAACGAAACTGGTCACCCAATCTATCGATGCTGGACCGAGTATTGTGTAGTCTCTAACACTTCCCTCCTCTTCGGCTAGGAGACTACCTTTTTTTAAAAAAGCCTGTGCGGATTAGTTCACTGGGTCAAAATATGTGCCGTTTATAAACATATTATTGTCTCTTGCAGTGTTTCTCCAGAGTGAGGTACGCTCCAAAAGTACTCGAGACGGGTTTAAGGTGTACGCGGCAGAATCTTGTACAGGTAGTTCTTTTGTTTATGCAATATATGCGTTTCCGAGATCCTCGCGTAAATGGAACAGGATTTTTTACATTTAAATACATGTAAACTAAGGGGGGTGCGTTTCATCAAAGCCGTACATAATAATACAAAAAAAATAAATAAAATAAAAGCATGTAATAATAAACAGTTTCATTAACACATACCATTCATATTAAGTACATTAACACATACCATTCATATTAAGTACATTAACGCATACCATTCATATTAAGTACATTAACACATACCATTCATATTAAGTACATTAACACATACCATTCATATTAAGTACATTAACACATACCATTCATATTAAGTACATTAACATAAAACAGCATTGACAAATTATTCAGCATCGGCGAAAACCGGACTATTAGCTAATTCATTTGTTAATTTTACTAATAATATTAGGTAACAATAAAAAGTAAGAGTAAACTCATGAGGGGTACGCCGGTAAGAGTAAACTCTCATGAAGGGTACGCGGTAAGTGTAAATTGTCATGAGGGGAACGCGGTAAGTGTAAACTCTCTTGAGGGGTACGCGGTAAGTGTAAATCCACATGAAGGGTACGTGGTAAGTGTAAATTCTCATGAGGGGTACGCGGTAAATGTAAATTCCCATGAGGGGTACGCGGTAAGTGTAAATTCTAATGAAGGGTACGCGGTAAGTGTAAATTCGCATGAGGGGTACGCCGTAAGTGCAAATTCTCATGAAGGGTACGCGGTAAGTGTAAATTCTCATGAGGGGTACGCTGTAAGTGTAAACTCTCTTGAGGGGTACGCGGTAAGTGTAAATCCACATGAAGGGTACGCGATAAGTGTAAATTCTCATGAGGGGTACGCGGTAAATGTAAATTCTTATGAGGGGTACGCGGTAAGTGTAAATTCTCATGAGAGGTACGCGGTAAGTGTAAACTGTCATGAGGGGTACGCCAGTAAGAGTAAACTCTCATGAGGGGTACGCCAGTAAGAGTAAACTCTCATGAGGGGTACGCCAGTAAGAGTAAACTCTCATGAGGGGTACGCCTGTAAGAGTAAACTCTCATTGAAAGGTACACGTTTATTATACGTTTGGGAAATACAAATGTGTGGGTTTCTTAGCGCTGTACATCCAGTTTTTCAAGGTTACCAAGATAAGAAACCGAAGGCACTTTGTATCAAGCCCCCAGCCGTATCTTTTTCCTGATATTATTCATTCCTTTTAAACAGCATTTATACCTTTTCTTTATGATATAAAAATAGAACCGAACATAGTGACAAATGAAACAAAACAAAAAAACATTATTTGATATAGAAATTAAACAAAAACCATTTGTGGGGGATAAAGGGAATCACGTAATATGGGGCAGATATGAAGTAGAACACCATATGAGATAAACGCGAAGAAAAATTTCGTAGATAAGATGGGGATAAAATGTAATTTGTATTAAATATTTGACTGAGATACCTTATAGCTACTGGAAGATAAGATACCAAACTATCATGTGTGCTGGATCCTAGTGAAACACCATCATATATTTGTATTTTAATGCGCTGTCCTTCCACGAGGTGTCCTAGAAGTCTGGAAGCAATGGTAGAAATGTTTTTCTATTTACAGGTGAAAAAAATGTCATTAAAACTGAACGACGGATACAGAAGGAAGATCCATGGAGCACATATTAGGAATAAAGTTAGCGTGTAATACAGTTTGTCTAAGCAGCAAAACATAGGTAGTGTAATTCCTAATTGGTTCCAGACTTTTCGGACACTCTTAAATATTGTCACAAAATGGATTGGGCGACCCCTTCTTCTTCCTAATCTCTGTTTCACTAAGGCAGTATCGGTACATTTGTGGTACGGATTTTATTGCGTGCTTTCAATTGTCGCACTTTCTTTCTTTCTCTGCTAAGTAGCAGATATTTTGTATCTACATTCTTTCGCTACTTTCAATATATTGTGTCTTGTCTGTTTATCTGACACTCCTGGTGGATGATAATACTAAACATTTGCAAAAGCGCCTGAGAGAACATTATCGACAACCAAGTTGGTTAATCGCAGTCGCGGCCGATATCAGTACACAGATTAACACGTATCGCCCAGCGCAATCTGCTTAATCACTGATAAGGCACGGGTGCGTCTCCGCCAAGGTTGTAAAGAGACGAATGTTGTGTGTGCTCAAGCAGCAGATAAGACATTACTTTAGCGAAAGTAATAATTTGTTACAGCTGACACACGTTGTCTTATGAGGTAAACGACGTGTTCATGAGTCGGTACACAGGGCAGTCGGATGTTTACAGCCCATTTTGAGAAAAGTAATGCTTGAAATTTAGCATTAGCTGAGTCATGCAAAATATTCAAATCAGATTGGCTGATCATCTGAGTTTCATAACAACGAATGCGTGGGAAGGCAGTGAATATAACCTGACGCTTCAGTCAAAACTACTGTGAAGATCGCTTGCCAAGACACCAGACCTTGCCAGAGTGAAGCCTAGAATTCAGAATTCCATTTTATCAGACCTGACACCTTTTATTTGAGTATTTATCATTACTTACAAAAATCAGCCCAGGAAATCTCTATCATTTTAATAAGGAAAGCTGCTGTCTGAGGAAACTGAAGTAAACACACAAAGTTGAAATTCTTGTAAAAACCAATTTACCTCCTATCACGACCGTGATGATAACTTTTCTTGATCCGTAACTATTCAAATTATTTTCAAACTATTAAAACTTAAGTGATTATTAAATTTTGTTATTTGTAAATTTACAAATTTAACTTCGATTTAATCATTTTAAAGTTACTGCATGTTTGTCTCAGTCAATTTACTACACACACTCTAAACTGAGCTATACCAGAATAATAAGAATTCCCCTAATTTAATCAGAGGTGGGGGCTTAAAAGAGCTAACATAAACCATTGCTTAATCCTTCACAAAAGTTGTCGGCAGATTCTAGAATTAACGTGCTGAGCCAAACGCAGCATTGTTTTCGCGTATCTGAATATGTTGTGAACACTCCATTGTGGTAGAAGCGTCATTAACCTTCTATCTACATATCTGCCAAGAGTAATCTTGTGCGAAGGTAGATACCTTTGAAGCCCATATTAGATACTCTTTAGTTTTGGCCACTGTTGGACCACTACTGCAAAGCAGGGGAGGTAATACCGTCACAAATATCCTGATTATATCCCTACGAAGGTTAAGCGCGGTATTTTTTGTCTCCTTCAGTTAAAAAAAGGACTTACAACTTAACTTACTTAGTCGTTCCTCTTCTACCGTGAGGTGAAGAGGTTTGGAAGAGAGAGTGCCATCCTATCCTATCGGCAGTCTTTCTCCTGGTCTGGTTCCATTCTAGTCATCGGTCCTTCAAAGATTGTCTTATGAGTTTGCGTCGTCCTGGAGGTCTGGATCCCTGGCTCTTAGTTTCCCATCCTTGTCGTGGTATCCGATCATCTCCCATTCTGCTGACATCTTAGTTGGGACTGTTCTATTTGGGTCTGCATGGGTTGGCTTTTTAGGCCTTGACGTATCGTCTGGTTGCGGCCCACCTTCCTCATATACTGTACCTCATTTCTGAGGTTTGGACCTGGCTTTTGCGTTTGAAATTGCATTCTTATGCCCTTACCATCTTCTGATGCCCTTCTTGTGTACAATTATCAAATCTATATTTTATTTACTTTTTTTGGGCGTTGTGCCGAAATTTGATAACGTATCAATTACGTATATTGTCTGCCTGCTCTAGCTAAAACCTCATATTGTGTGTTGAAACCCCTACTTGATCAGCTTTATGAACCTTTCAGGTTTTGTGCAGGAAGCAGATTTTGCGTGCAATAATCTCTGTGGCTCATTCTTTATTGTTTCGTCTTCTTAACTCTCTGATCGATTTTTTTGACATCTTATTTCTTTTTTGTGGGCGTCCTGCAGCGTGTGTGCCTTTCATTTTCCTCTACATGTTCATTTGTTCATTGATTGATTGATTGATTCATTCATTCAGTGATTCATTCATCAAATCTTTCATTCATTCATTCAATTAATCATTAAATCGATCATTCATTAATTCCTTCATTCATTCAGTCATTTTATGACACCATTATCTTTCTTGTAATTGTTTCGCTCGCTGTCTTTCTTTCATTATTATTGTGCTCATTTTTCTTTTCTTCTTTGTTCTCTTATTCTTAATTAATTTGTTTTTCTTTGCACCAAGCGGGGCCGCCCAATTCAATTTTTCTGGGTGCCTTGATAAACTTATCTTATTAAATCAGTTATCGCGATTGTTTGTGTCGTCTTGTCTGAAGCTCAGATCTAAATGTCATCTTTTGCCTTTAAAATTCCAGCTTTCAAATGTTGTGACCTGTGTCGCACTGGAACAGTAGCTAGCTGGTCGTTAGTTTAATGGAGTTGTACTTCTTAAATAGGAATTGCCAATAACACGAGACATATACTAACATCTAAACAACATGAGACATAAACTAACATCTAAACAACATGAGACATATACTAACATCTAAACAACATGAGACATATACTAACATCTAAACAACATGAGACATATACTAACATCTAAACAACATAAGACATATACTAACATCTAAACAACATGAGACATATACTAACATCTAAACAACATGAGACACATACTAACATCTAAACAGCATGAGACATATACTAACATCTAAACAACATGAGACACATACTAACATCTAAACAGCATGAGACATATACTAACATCTAAACAACATGAGACATATACTAACATCTAAACAACTAACTCAAACTGAGAATCACCAGATGCTGCATATATTCGTCATTACTGTATGGTGTAGAAACATGGACAATGAACAAGCAATTAGAAAAAAAAAGAATTGAGGCCTTTGAGATATGGACAGGAAAGAGTCTACCAGAGTGCACCAACAAGACAAGAGACAGGAAAGAGTCTATCAGATATCAGAGTGCACCAACAAGACAAGAAACAGGAAAGAGTCTATCAGTGCACCAACAAGACAAGAGACAGGAAAGAGTCTATCAGAGTGCACCAACAAGACAAGAGACAGGAAAGAGTCTATCAGAGTGCACCAACAAGACAAGAGACAGGAAAGAGTCTATCAGAGTGCACCAACAAGACAAGAGACAGGAAAGAGTCTATCAGAGTGCACCAACAAGACAAGAGACAGGATAGAGTCTATCAGAGTGCACCAACAAGACAAGAGACAGGAAAGAGTCTATCAGAGTGCACCAACAAGACAAGAGACAGAAGACATTGGAGATCCATTGCAGCCGAATTTCCATGTCATGATGGCACATGATGATGATGATTTCTTAAACTTGTTTTCGGAAGATAGGGTACGAACAGATGGCTGGGGTGTTTTTTTTTTTTTTTTTTTTGGGGGGGGGGGGGGGGGGGGGGAGAAAGAGAAAAGAAGGGGAAGCAACTTGCTCTGTTGAAAGTTTATAATGAAGTGTATCTGGCATGAGCGTCCAATGGTTAGAGTGCTTGCCTCTCACGGTAAAGTTACCGCGTTCATGGGTTCAAAATCTGGTAGATTCGCGGTCCAGTCAACATAGCTATAAATGGGCATCTTACCCTGCTCTTGATTTAGGGAAGGCAAAGGCAATGAGAAAAGGAACGGGTCACCCCACCTCATAAAAGCTGGACCTAATATGGAGAAGTCTCTATCACCACTCCTGTACGGCAGTAAAGGATGCGGGGGCTACCTTATTACTTATTAAACAAGTTTACGGGAGGTAGAGTACCAACCGCTGGTCTCATCTGGCAGAGGTGCCGGGTGCGATTGATAGTATCGATATGCTCCAGTCTGCCCAGCTGTAAGTGGGTACCAAGACTATACTCTTGAGTTGAGTTAGGGAAGGAAAAGGCAGCTGGTCACCCCCACCTCTCGCTGCCCGACCCAGTTTATCGAATACTTCACCTCTCCTACTGCAATATCTGCTGTGTGACTACCTTGACCTTAGAGAACCAACAAGCGGTGGAGGGGGTTGGTAGCAACTCCCACGGTTGTTGTTTATAACGAAGTATATCTGGTATAAGTCGCAAGGGGAGGAAGCTGTCACATCAAAGCCCAGGTGTTCTTTCATTACGGCAAGGTCGTGACCTTCACCTTAGATGCAGACGTGAAGATATTTTTTGTAGTCGAGTCACTATTGTGTAATGGCTCATAAGCTTTAAATCAATATAAAACACATGACACTTTTTTTTCTTCAATTATAGATACAGTATATGGTCTGTCATCACACATCCCTGAGATTACAGACGTAGTTCTGTCATGTACGAGTATATACTTTCACGGGAATTACTGATGTGAAAGACAATGAAAGAGCGTGGGTAATTAATGGTCTTCAGTCAGTTGTTGTCCCTAGACTACCTTGAGACGAATGTGCTGTCGGCCAGATGTAATTTTGGCGGTGAACTTTTTTTTTGGTCTGTTATTTAATCTGTGTTCCCTGCGGATTTCTTGGCATTGATCACTTTACTCACAGAGGGAGGGAGACATACACACACTCACACACAGAGAAAAAAAAGAGAGAGAGAGAGAGAGAGAGAGAGAGGAAGGAATAATAAGCAGTCTTTCTTTCTATTCAGACATCTGTTAGTACGATCAGTTTACTCAGAGAAAGTAGAGTAGACAGTGAACGCACGGGTTTTCTTTCTTTCTTTCTTCTGTCTATTTTGCTTTCTTTTTCTTACTTTCTTCTATTACTTATATCACAAAGAGTCTCAGAAATCTTCGGTAAATAATTTCCCATCCAGTACATTAATTATAACGTGGCAATGACTTTCATTTTGTGGTTTCTAGTAAGGCACCTTCTGCCCCCACAGATCTGTAGGCCTTCTTCTTCTTCTTTGATCCTTAGCCGCCGACCGTCAAAGCAGTCAGTGGCCATCACGCCTAGTGGCGTCTTGTAGGGCAACAACAAATTGATTCCACTTTGCTCGGTCGGTGGCCATCCTTCGTACAGTGCCCCAACTCTGGTTCATTCTTTGTATCTCAGCCTCCACAATCCTCCGCCAGGTTGTTTTTGGTCGGCCTCTCTTTCGTTTTCCTTCAGGGGTCCAAAGCATAGCCGTTCTTGTGATATCTGTAGGCCTACCTTCCTGTTTTCCCTACCGCTACATTTGTAGTGTTGCATGCAGGTTCTGTTGCTGGATTGGGATGCGACCTCGCGTGTTGTCCAGAGCATCTTCAGACGCATTCGTAATATTTCTTACTTCTTCATTGCAACAGAATCCATGACTATCTCGCTTCTCACCATTGTCTTCGGACCCTGTTCGCTGCCTTTTCCAAATCTCAGATAAGAGAAAAGGAACTAAACCAAAAGCCACCAAAACCAATGTAAAAATCGAAAATTAACGTGGTGGACAAATACTGAGGATTTATGCCACGTGATCTATAAAGAAGCATCCCAAGCCAATCCCATTTGTAGAATCCCCAGGGTAAGAGGTAGAAGTAGACCAACGAGAACTTGAGACAGACGTGAAGGTGGTGAAGAAGTCACGTAAAGTTCTTGAGCTGATGGCACGGGGCAGGCAGACTTGGCATTGGTTTGCTTAAGACCTGCGCTCCTTTGAGAGTTCAAAGGTGAAAGAAGATGATCCATAAAAATATGTGAGCCTAGTGAAACTGACAAAATGGTCATCAGAGGTGGCATCTGAAGTCAGTAATATGAGAGACCTCCTTGTCATGAGAAAGCCGACAGAGAATAGTCATAGCTGACTAAGGGTATGCGCTCTTGAGGTGACAGCCCTCAGCTGCTTATTTTCCTAGTGTTCCTTTCGAAGTTTTCTCCTCTCTTCTGCTTGTTGTGTGAGCTTCTTTTTGCCCAATCTGAGGTGGCGCCGTAGAGAGCATCCCCACTTGGTGCGATCGGCAGCTTCATCCTCCCAGGTTGCTGGATTTATGTCATTCCAGTGCCCCCTATTGCACACATCTTTGAATCTCAGCTGCGGTCGCCTAACTGTTCTTTGTTTAGTTTAAAGGTCAAACTTTGTTTAGGTACCTTCATAGCAGTTACTGTCACAAGGGAGTGAAATGTTAGAGACCACGTTGTACTAGGTTTCAGCTTTAAATGGTGGGGTGACCAGTTCTCATCCTCGCTGCCTTTGCCTTCTCTAACGCAAGAGCAGAGTCGGGTACCCATTTGCGGCTGGTAGACTGGAGCATGACACTACACGGTTTCGAACCCAGTAACATGGCTTCGAAAAACAAGCGCCCTAGCCACTCTACCAGCCGACACTACCAACTGACCTTTCAGACCGACATTACCAACCGAATCTACCAGCCGACACTACCAACTGAACCCTACCAACGGACATTACCAACCGACACTACCAACCGCAACTACCAACCTAAACTACCAACCGCCACTACCAACTGATACTACCAATCAAACCCAACCAACCAACACTACTAACCGACACTACCAATCGACACTACTAACGGACACTACCAACTAAACCCTACCAACCGAAACTACCAACTAAACCCTACCAACCGACACTACCAACGGACACTACCAACCGAAACTACCAACCAAACCCTACCAACCGACACTACCAATCGACACTACTAACGGACACTACCAACCGAAACTACCAACTAAACCCCACCAACCGACACTACCAACGGACACTACCAACAGAAACTACCAACAAAACCCTACCAACCGACACTACCAATCGACACTACTAACGGACACTACCAACAGAAACTACCAACTAAACCCTACCAACTGAAACTACCAACTAAACCCTACTAACCGAAACTACCAACCAAACCCTACCAACGGACACTACCAACCGAAACTACCAACCAAACCCTACCAACCGACACTACCTTGTTGAATTTACAAACCTGTTTTTAAAAAAAAAGTTTGAGTGAGCATATTAAATGTGCCAGCTGGCAAAGAGTGTTGTTAGTCACCCACTGCATGGCCAGTTACAGTATACGTCGAACAGGCCATTTTGAAATTATATAAACTTTCAGCTTCAGTGCAGGATGAATTTTGGAAGAAGCAGCCATCTGTTACGACAGGTAAAATAAACAACAGATACACTCTTGTACATTGTTTACGAAGATTCTGTAAAATGTGAGACAACTGCTTTCATTTGATGGAAACATTGCTTATCAAACTGTCGATAAAGAAGGACATTTAAGAATACAGTATATAAATTATAGAGAAGTCTCACTACAGAATACAACAACGCTTTCAACGAGGTCTCATTAGATAGGAAGATAGAAGCGGCGTAAAGAAAATTACAGGAGGTACCGGCACGTCTCAGAAGGAGAAGATCGATCGAGGATTGTGCTTGATTGTATTATTAAGTTCCATATTTTAGTGAAGCATGCGACAGGTTAAAATGTGTTACTAAGTTCCATATTTTGGTGAAGAATGTGACAGGTTAAAATGTGTTACTAAGTTCCATATTTTAGTGAATCATGTGACAGTTTAAAATGTATTACTAAACTCCGTATTTTAGTGAAACATATTTGAGTCACCACTACTGTAAAGCTAAGATGACCAGCTGATATTTATCGGGCCTTTACTAGAATTTACTAGACAAATTTCCATTTTCCCAGACCACAAACTCTTTGATATTTGCGCCTCCCGAAAGCAAGGCAAATCTCCTATTAAAGATTAAAAAAAAACTAGACCGCAAAGTCTTTTATATTTGGACAAGCGGCCTAATATAACCGACGGACTTTGTGTCTAGGCTGAACGAAGTGCGCCTCACCAAAACGAGGCAAAACTCCTATTTTAAAAAAAAAAGTCAGACCACTGAATCTGGATGTAACTAGAAGGCAGGAAGTTAGAAAGCAGTGTAACTATGTCCCCACACTGGTAATCTGTGTTTGTCCCCACACTGGTAATCTGTGTTTGTCCCCACACTGGTAATCTGTGTTTGTCCCCACACTGGTAATCTGTGTTTGTCCCCACACTGGTAATCTGTGTTTGTCCCCACACTGGTAATCTGTGTTTGTCCCCACACTGGTAATCTGTGTTTGTCCCCACACTGGTAATCTGTGTTTGTCCCCACACTGGTAATCTGTGTTTGTTATATGTCAGGCTCAATTTAAACTGTCTCTTGTAATACATTTATTTTGTGTATTTGAAGTATTCTGAATATGTGTTCAAATTTGGGATTTTAATGTACATACCAAAAAACAGTGTGCGTGTTTAAAAAAAAAAAAAAAAAGATTGCCTCGTTTTGGCGAGGCGAGCACCATTCAACCTATACACGAGGTCCGTCGTTTATATTAGAGCAAAAGAACTTATGGTCTAGCAGTTAGTATGTTGTGTGCATAGGGTTGACAGCATCATCATCATATAAAACAAATTGCTACACAAACAAACCTTGGCTACAAGAGTAAGTACCTGAATGCTGTTATGTGGGGGCTTCCTGCTCAGAGTCCCTGCTGCAGTGATAGTTCCATGCTCATGAAAGACACGCTTCGTTCAACCTAGACACACGTTGTCCGTCGGTTATATTAGGGCGCATGTCCAAATATTTAAGACCATGTGGTCGGAATATAAAGCTGAGGTTATAGCAATCATGTGAGGTACTTCTGAACAAAGGCACCACTTTACGCTTAATTTTGTCGTGCTGTTAATCTTTCAGGCGTATGATCTTCATATAACCCCAGTTATTATTTACGGTTATTTGACAAGGCTTGATGCCGATTTTTTCAAGATTGTGGCATCCATCCTGCTTTGTTGAATATCCGGGCTCGCACTTCCTTATTGAGAGACTAACGTCCTATCACCAGGTCATGTAACCCTTATCTTAATCCACGCCCTGGGTTGATTTCATTTACAATTTTATGCCTATCTGGAGCATGCTTCCTCAGCTAATCGCTAGAGTAGTTTTGAAAAAAAAATTTGCTAGTCGCTAAATGGGAAAAGCTTACGAAGTGGAACTGAAAAAGCGACCAGGGTAATACTAAGACACAGGGCGCACTGACAGTGCTGTCCCACCACCCCTCCCTTATCCCCCCCCCCCCGGCAGTAAGGATTATTGGCCTCTAACCACTCATCCTGTTGATTAAGCTGGATAGAGCTAGGAGAGAGTGGGCGTCTGTTGGTGTGGACCGTCGGGCACTGTCCGATTGCTCGACCGTTCAGTCCGTCCGATTGCTTGACCGTTCAGTCCGTCCGATTGCTCGACCGTTGTCCGCCCTGCTAAGACACCGTGAGCTGCGCCGGAACGCTACCGCACCGTACTTAGCCAACTTTACTAAAGGTAAAAAAGGTAAAGGATCCAGTTTACACGCCCACTGAGGCATATTGGGAATATGGTGTTAGGCCCATATTTTCTCGACCATCGGCACACTAGGGATGATGTGGTCAGCATCACGCCGGAACTTTACTAAGATTTGTCTGAAATGACGATGTCAGGAATGATGACAGCGAAGCTGACAGTCACAATCTAGGCATCACACAAATACTACTACTAGGGCTGGAAAATTCTGAAAAAACCTTCCGCCGGTTAATCTTTCCTCGTACAGTCTGTTACTCGGGTAACCGTTGGTCATTCATGAGAATGTCATGTTTCTTCTATGGTGTTTGCAGTCAGTCAGAAGAGGTTAAGTTTGCCTGAACCGGTGTTGCAGACAGGACGCACTTAACGCTAGGGAACACTGTACAGCGCCTCCTACCTGACGATACCGGACAGTGTACATTGAGCGGTACCTAGGCACCGCTCGCTGTACAGTGAACCTTACTTACCTGCTAGGTAGGAAGCACTGAACTTGGGTAGGGATGACTTAACATTTTAAAAGTAAAAAAATCGGAAACCAATCTCTACATATATAAAAGGCAACGTCTGTCTGTCTGTTACCTCATAACCCGAGAACGACTGAACCGATTTTGACACTGCGGTTTTCTCCAGCGTATTGGACATTTCTCTGGAAATTATTCGTTAGTAATTTAATTATGCCCTTTCATCAAGAGAAATTGAAAAAAGTATAACATATGGGTGCAAGTATAAATGTGTATGTGAAGGAGTGGTTTTATACGTGTATTTGTTACCTATTATTGCCAATCTTTCAATGCACATGTCTATGTAAATCTGCACGGAATGTGAATAAAGTTTTTAAACAACAAACATTTTTTTTAATGATATAACGGAGACCCCCCCCCCCCCCCCCCCCAAAAAAAAAGGTGCTCCCAGGTTGAGGCCCATCCGGGTGACTCGGGTGCGTAATTTTTTCGTAGGAGGGACTGTGTTCGCGCTATCCCCTGATTAATGCAATAAACATGAATGGTGGATATTGTACGTAATTTATTTGACATTGTTAGATATCATGATATGACGAGAGGTAATATACATTACATAAAACCGAATGAAGAAAGTCACTGAATTCAAAGACTTGTGATTCATACGTGTTGCAATAGTAGAATTAAAACCAAAAAACTTTATAACCTTCCTAAAACGATTCGCACCAAACCATTCAGTCTGCATACCAAGAATCCCGATGATTCCCTCCGATCTGCCGTTCAATTTTAAGACACTCCAATTCCCTATAAAAGTCTGTTTTTCAATGACCATTAATAAAGCACAAGGTCAAACGCTTCACGTGCCCGGCGTCGACTTGAGCGATGAGTGCTTCTCACATGGCTAACTGTATGTGGCATTTTCCCGAGTTAGCACACGGGAACACTTATTCGTGTTGTCACCAAGTGATTGTACTTCCAATGTCGTTGTGACATGTTATGTAAAATAGACTACATATATTCGTCCGCTTGCTTCCCACCTTTGCCCCTCATTCCGTTCAACCTGGTTTCCCACCTTTGTCCCTCATTAGTATGCACGGTTTGTTACGCCAAAACCCAGGCATGGTTTGCTATCTGTCTAACTCATATTTTAGCCACGCCTACTTTTCTTGTTTCATGCACTGACAAGCGTTTACCTTCGTTCGTACCGGCTAAGATAACAGCCAGCGAAAGAACGATTCGCTTAGCAAAAAATTGGTTTCTTTGAAAGAGAGGGGACGGGCAGGAGTTTGACCGCTAACGTTTGATGTCCGAGATTACCAGGGGAATTAAGCATTTGATCTAAAATAAAGGGGGAGATAATAGGATTTACCGACCACATTCGTGTGTCCGTGGTCCCAGAGGAGATAATCTACAGCAGAAGAGACGAGATCAAAGGCGGTCGTTCGCTTAGCTGATTCTGTGTTGTTGGTCAGCCCCAGGGGGCAGAAAATCTTATATCGAGAGACGAACGAGTTGTTCCCCCTGATATAGACGAGGTGAGATTTCTCGCATTAGCCAGTGAAAATAACAGTTTCGTGTATAAATACTTCATCTCCCAAAACCAGTTATCTAGTCGCTTCAGGAATTTTTTGAAATATCTAGCTCGACATCATAGAGCCTTTGTACAAAGTGGATTACTTAGATTCGTGGAGATAGTTCATTTTTTCTGTTTTGCGGTAAATATATATACTAGCATTAAATGTGTTAAAGTTCTTCATTATATTTCACTGGGATTTTCTGTGTAAATTGACTAGCGTATTAAATAACATATAGCTAAATTTTCCAGATGTAACGTAAATTTAATTACTCACTATTCCCCAGAAAGAGATGCTTTAATTGACTAGTAAATACATTAGGTGACGGACTACTGACGGAATATATATATTTTCTCCGAGAGAGAGAGAGAGAGAGAGAGAGAGTACAAACATATGAACACTAAAATTAACTATAACTGGACATATAAGACACCCAGATTTTTTTTCCATTTTCATTTTATTCAGCCCGCTATGGCGAAAAGATCAAAACATAACTTTGTCTCGATTTCTGACACTGTGTTGTCGCGAGGATATATCTGTGGTGGATTTGATGTTAAGAAATGTTGTTGTTATGTACTCTTAGTGTACTGAATGAGGTCAGCTGTGAAGGTCCCTGAATATAATAAATATTATGTTAAGTTACAGGGTACCTTTCTGCTACCACCTTTATGATCTCACTCAGATTTATTCTTTGACTAGAATGTATGATGATGATGACTACGTTTGGTGTCTAGGGTTATGAATAAGTAGTGTAATGTTGCATTAACCAACTAAACATATACACAAGTATTTTATTATCCACACAACACAACAGTTCTACAACAATCACATACACACTACACTTTAAAAGACTATCTTAATTAAGTCAGTGGTTGAATTTTTGTGTAACGTTAATAATTTTTTTCAATTTATTATCCTGACTCTATTTTGTTTGAATCAGGATTGACAATCAAAAATGAAATCAATGGAATTATTTACAATATTCAATTTATACAATGGATCTTCTGTCCATAATACAAGTATTAATATAATTAAAGTGTGTAGGTGTAGTTTCTACATAGGATAATACTGGTATATGTAAAATGGTAGGTTGTTGGTTATCATCACTCCCTATCGTTCATTTTCTTTTCATGTATCACAGGTGGAATTCTTTTATTTGATAATGTTAGTATTTATGTCTAATAACTGCGGTTCATAGAGGTTGAGACTCTCGGTGCCGAACAGGCACTTAACTTTGAAGGAGAACCCTGGTGAGTCTTGTCCTATGCTCGATGGACCATCTGGTTCACTTCATAAAAGGCAATGACCTTCAGTACTTGCTCGAATTATGCAACAAAGTCAGGAATCAATCAGTTCCCACGAGCCTGGTTTTATGTGACTGTCAGGGCCACAAAACCCCTGAAATAAGAAGGTTATGCATCCTTCTTTATAATAAGTATACAATAATATTCCACAGTTAATTACAGGTACAGTACAAACAAACGCATAGGGTCAGCTCTTTATGACAACCTATTGTACCATTATATTTTGAAGTGACAATGTATACCAGTATTCCTCTCCCCTAATGGTTACAACGCCTCTGCAATTCCAACAGTAATCTTTTTCCATACAATATGATAGGTGTTATGCTCCTTGATGACAATCATATATAATTTTGTAGTTCTACACCTCTCTGATAGGCTATCATATGATGGATCAATCTCTAGGCTTTGCCTAAGTCTGCCATCGACTCACTTACTTACAGTCGTATGTTAGTATCTCACATTTAAACTTTATTTTAAATAAAATGGTTAATAAATTCAATCTTACCACAATTTTCAATGAATATTACACACAAACAACGATGACTGGCAGATCTGGCCCAAGTTTATCACTGCCCTGTCCAGAAGTTTATAATATTTGTATTTAGAATTACACTTCTGTTCTCATCGTCTCGCGGCAAGATTTTCTAAAGAAATGGCGTCCTATGCTAACACTTTTTCCTCAATATCACCTAAGCTGGCCAATAGAAGCAGACGACTATGAATTTTAAATCGAACTTTAAAAAAACATTTTCCAAAATACTACGTTTACTACTACAAGCATATTTTTAGTGTTAGGTTAACCAATCCCCTCTCGCCTTCCTTTAAACTACAGCCAATCAAAATCTTGGTACCTTTTAGTCCTATTTACTCAAAGCTTTTTTCAAAATATGTTATGAAAAAAATTAAGCAGGCGTGATCTTTTTTCTCGTCAGTCCGTCTTATCATACATAATATTATTGCCATTATTTTGGTTATTTTTTGTACTAGTGGGTAACTGACACCATATTATTGCTCAGGACATCATAAGGCATCCGAATATATAATTTTTATGGCCCTATGTATTATGGTTCATAATTCCATATTTTTTCCATGTTAGTCTTCAAATCTAGAAACTACCACATGTTCCATTCTTTTTCTAACTATTTTCAACCTAAATACGAGAATCTTCCGTAGTACGTTAGAATTACGTCATTCCTTATAAGAGCTAAGGTTGTTTACATGACCAGTTGACGAACATTTTTTAGTTTTGTATCGTAATTTGAAAAGTGCCCAAGGCTATGTTGCTCGAGTTGGCTTTGGTGAAATCAACGCGAGACGGCGTTCTCTAGGTTCTGTCTTTCCATCCCTCCCCTCTTTTATTCTTTTATTCTTTCACTCTCGTCTTGGCAATCCGACTTGACCTTGCAAAAGTGTTACATTTATTCTCAAGGACGAATTTTTCGAAAAGACAATATCTTTCATTCGGCTATTAGGTTTATCAGAATCGACATGCGGGCGGGCGTAGGAGAATACTACGCTGGACTCAATTTTTATTTTCTATCTTATTTTTGACTTTATGCACTAGAATATTATCTAATTTAGCTATTGTATTGAGAATATCGTCACAATATCCAGAAAGATTTACCCACCAGACATTCTCTTTAACTATTGGAAGTACTACCTGCTGTACACTGTGAACACTAGATCTTGGAAATTACTTGCTACCTGAAATATCTAAAGTGACATTTGCATATCCAATTTTCACCACCAAAGTAAGCGTTCCCCAATTAGGAGGATTAATTATTCTTGGAGGAACTGGGGCTTACTTCGGCGAAACACAACACTGGAATATATTACATGTATCACTAAGATATGTTCAAGACGTTGGTAAACAACTAGTAGGTAAGCGAGACTGAATGTGGCCACAGATTGACAGTAGTATGAATCAGATGAGTGAATAATTTTATTTGTATACTCATTGTACGCACTTCTTGATTTGTTAGCTAATACTGTTACTTCTCAGGGATAGATTAACTAGGAACTCTGTTCTTTGCGTTATCATCTATTTTCTATACCATAGCGCTAATCTTTTGACCTTTTGGGGTTATTAACTTTTCTAGCGGGATCTTGTCTCAACAGAGGGGATTGCACTTATGGGTTTATTTTCCAAATTCTGTAACCTATGATTTTTTATTGATATATATGTTGGATGTTGTAATTAGTTTATATGATAATAAACTTAACAAAACTTAATTACTTGTGTTGGTCAGCTCAGCTCATTATCCATACTCCATTGTCCATAGTTTCACGTTTGTGCGTCTTGTTGTGCGTCTTGTTGTCGTCACTTAACTGTGTGTGTGTGTGAATGGTGAAACGTATATGTTAAATGTACGGGAGGTAAAATTGTCTGATAATAAATTACAGTCGTAAAGATAGGCTGGACTAGAGTATCTTCTCAATCCAGTGACAGATTCTACCTTTAAACTATTCACTCGTGAAACCTATTTCTTTTACCTTATATCTCACTGAGTTACCACTTTTTCAGTTCTATTCAGATGGGACCAGATTGTATCTTAAATACCTATCAAAATTTACGACAGTCGTCTACAAAGTAAATCCGACTTGCACCCATTCCAACATGGATCCAGGCTAGGCCGGGTATGACCGCTAGTGTATAAATATAATTAATGCTGTATTGTATGTATTGAGAAATGGATGTGCCAGTAAAACCAAGGCAATAATACATGATAATTTCGTTTTTTTTTCTACTTCGCAGTGTATAAATAAAGAGTATTAATAAAGTAAAACTTGATAGATGACATTCCTTCGAAACACAGATCTGACCAACGAAAATCAGTGTACGTTTAATCTGTTAAAAATATGAATATTGCTTATTTAGTAACTGCTATTACCTAAAGAGCATTAAAAACTATTTTTTACCTTAATATAAAAAGTCAAATTGTTTATAACGTCATCTGCTCGCATTGTGAAATAAACCTTCTCTTTGGCCAGAACGTACTTAATCGCGGTGCGACAGAAGCATATTTTTTCGTCCGTAAAGTAAGTTTAATTGTAATCGAGTTCAACTTGTTGTAGATAAGTCGCTGTTTTGAGTTACGATATAAGAGCACATTTAAATAAAAAAAAAACGCACGAATCTTTATGAAAGCTTTTAAAAGAGTCATATTTCGTTTAATGTTGACAATGTTCACATCTCATTTTCAGTGATCTTCATATTTATTTTTTCATGAAGTTTCACTTATAAAAATTAGTTCAGTTTACTTAATGCTAATACACAATGCAATACAGAACAATGTTAATTTGTACAATAAAATAAATAATAGCTTTGTTAACATTTCAAAACAGATATATTTCTCACTTTATTAGACGTCAATGACGGTTACACGTGCCAGTAAAACCAAGGAAATAATACATGATAAATGCGTTTATTCTACTTGGTAAGGCATCTGCTGGGTATAAATAAAGAGTATTAATAACGTTTTATTACGAATCTCATCTCAACTTGCCTGCTGGTGTGAGGCATTTATGAGTGTTAACGTGAAGCACTCACGGTAGTGGGCTGTTATGATGCAACAACTCCTAGCGAAGAAGTCTGCAGTCCTTTCTATTATCACGTATAACCTAATTAACATGCAAAGTATGGCAAAATCCCACAGAGGGCTGTTACGTTTAACCGCGGCTCTGTATGGAAGTTTAAAGAAAGAAACTAGCATTGAATAACATGAGAACTATTGAACTCTAAAAGAAAGTTGAATATAAAGTTTAAAGTAATTGCCAACACATTTCAAATTGTGAGAACTTTATTCGTGATCAGAAGCAACTGAAACTTTCCTACATTATGTAAAAATAAATTTACTTTAAAATGAAAGTGGTTAACTCCTAAAACCGTTTTCCATAATGAATTATACATAATGATAAGTACAACTTGTTTTTTTATTTTAAAAATTGTTCTGCACTCAGTACAGTATAAATTGCATGCATATTTAAAAATCACTGACCTATTCAATTAAATGCATTTCATAGAGCTTTCATTTCTTCACATTTTCATATATAACACTATATGTTATCATTTAAAATAAATTATTTAATGTAAAACCAGTAACGGTAGTCATGTCTCAAACTAGCTCGTTAAAATGTGGTTTTTGAACACGAATACTAAGATTTAACATCAGCCACTCATGATATTTCGTCTCAGTATGATGCCTATTAATAATTAAATGAAGCTTATTTCATGTCTTTTCCTTAACGGAGACAGTCTGTTTGCATACACATTGTGATATAACAACGAAGATCTTTCGTACATATTTTATTTTAGTTTAACAATTATAACTAATAAAAATTTAGAAGTACAATTATATGCAATATTATTTATTTATATATTTATTGAGCGTCCGATTGAAAGAGTGGTTAGAGCGCTGGTCTCTCGCGACAAAGGTACCTGGTTAAATTCACGGTATCGACGCGTTACAGTCTACCAAGCTGTAATTGGGTACCTGACTTTGCTCGTGAGTTAGGGAAGGGAACTGGTCACCTCACCTCTTGATGCTGGACCTAGTATAGTGAAGTCTCTAACACTTTACTCCACCACGGCAGTATCTGCAATGGGACCACCTTTAGCTTATATTTATTATTCACTGCCCAAATTATGATCCCACTACACGCACCATACCGATACCTGTTTGGAATGAAAACTGAAATAATAATTTCCCACCATATATTTGTAGACGAAATTATAAAAATTTCGTAACATTTGTTTACACGCTATAAATGAATACTATATAAAGCAAACATAAAAACCTCTTTACTTTTTATCTCTCCAGTCTTTTGACTTATAAAGGAAAGAACGGTGAAAATATCTGCCTAATGGATTATAAAAAGTACAACGCAGTGCGATATACCTTTTTATTTTTGTGTGGCAAGAATTGCTGTACAGTGCTTCGTGCTTGAGTTACGTGCCTGTTACCTAGGCAGGAATCACTTGTCCAGTGTTCCCTACCTGACGGTAGCATGCACTGTACAGTGCATGTTTCCGGTTCAGTGCTTCCTGTCTCCTACACCGGCGCTATTTTTATAGCGTTATGGTCAAGAAAAGCTGACGCTCAGTGACAGTGGACCATGGTCAGGCATAGTAATGGATTTAGCCTCTCCTGTACAGTTTTGACGAATATCATTTAAAATACTCTACAGTAGAAATTAAATTTGGATACATACCTCGTAAAGTTTCCCAGGTCATAGACTGTCACCAACAGTAACTGCTTGTCATAGCTACATAATGTGTAATGTTGTATTGTTTTTTTTTATTTTTTATAGTATTTTTAATAAGCTATTTAGGCTCCGAAATACGTAGATATTCTTTATATCCCTCGTTGTCAACAACACTGGTTGGCCGTGCCATAGAAGCAGACAACTCGATCAGTTTCAAATTCTCTGATTTACTAAGCTTTGGTGTCTTTGAAGAAAAGAATGTAGAAATGCTTAGTGTGCTGCTAAAACTTGTCCCATTGTTTATCTGCATTGATTTAGAGCAACCCGAATAGATGTTTGTTAATAATATTCGTGTTTTCTCTTTTAGTTGATACCCTTCTCTGACATAGATGATGCACTGTGTGTGTTTCGGTTATCCTTTTAGCATTAGCCCACAGTTGAAGTTCTGTCCATATTTTGGAGGAATAAGTGAGATCACAGTAAAATAGACACAAGTAATTTAACTGAAACACGTTGTCAGCAGCGATAAGTGTCCGTAGACTGAACACCTCAAAGTGAACTAGGAAACGTTGTCGAACAGTTCGGAATGTGGTAATGCCAAACTAACTAATGAAAAAACGGTGAAGGGGGCCTGCTTATGGGGTTGCCACTAACCTGGACACCAGGGCTGTGGAGTCGGGGTCGTGGAGTCACTCGATTTTTTTAGTGGAGCGGAAGGCGGTAAATAATGTCCGGACTCCGACTCCGAATTTGATGTCACATGACTAGTAAGAAAATGTAGTCGGAGTCGGGAGTCGAACTTCTAAAATTTCAGGAGTCGAAGTCGGAAAATGTTATTGACCGATACCATTACCCTGCTAGACACAACTTGTAGTACCAGTTTTTACGACTATAGCTGACGTGTTGGACAAATAACCAGAACACACAGGAAATGCCGGAATCGAGCGGTAGATCTGGATTTAAGGATCGCATGACTGCTCACCTTGTCGTAGTCTGGTGTAAACTTCAGGGAATATGAAGTTCCTTTGAGCTTTTGCCGCTCTCAGGTCGTCACGATTGATCTGTTTAGCTGTCCTTGGTGTTCTTAACATTCTTGTGTTAAACCAGGCGTATGTTGCCTCCAGGGAGCTACTGGCTATTACACTATTACCTGCTGGCTTGCTTCCACATGCCAAGAGTGGTTTCCTGTGTACTAAATGTCTGTGAATCCGCTTCCATATGGCATGATTTGTTTTTTGTTTACTGACTGCTTATGACTCGTTTCCATATTCCAGGATTAGCTCTTCTGTTTACTGATTTACTGATGCTATCAACAGGTTTCTTCAATATGTGTCCTGACAGTATGCAGTTACTAAGTAAATTCAGTTACATCCAGTGCGTTACCAGGGCATGAAAAAAAGAGGAAAAAAAGGGGGGGGGGCGCAAAGGACAGTAACATGGTAGCCTACCACGCATGTCTTAAGAAAAGATTAAGGGGGTCTAGGCATGGGGCCGGCTACCATATCGCGCACAAAAAACTTCAAGAAAACAAAATGGATAAGTCTACTAAGGAAAATAACTCAATTTCATAAGCAGTACTTTCATAAAATAAATAAATAAAATCCACGTTCTCTTGTATACATTGTTATGTTGTCACGTGTGTGTGATCGTCATCCGTTCCTCGCTCCACCCCACAAGTATGTCCCGGCTAGTCGCAGTCACGTGTTCACATTTTGTGGCACTATGTCGCAATGCTATTGTAATTACTTGCACTTTAAAAAAATGTAATTGATTTGTATAAACTTCCACGAAAGAGAAGAGCTTTGATTTGCCACAACCGAAGCGTCTGATACAGTTATCGTTTGGATTGGTGAAATGATTGTTTGGATTGATGAAATGATTGTTTGAATAGAAGTGAAGCTGAGAACAGTGTCCGTACGTATCGATTGTTTGAATGTCTGAGACTGGCGCTGTACTGTAAGTAGGTTTACTAATAGCGTTTCACAAGCAGATATATTTTATTTTCTAGAATTATAAGCTAAACAAAAATTGACGTCT
Source organism: Oreohelix idahoensis (assembly GCA_024509875.1). Classification (NCBI taxonomy): domain Eukaryota; kingdom Metazoa; phylum Mollusca; class Gastropoda; order Stylommatophora; family Oreohelicidae; genus Oreohelix; species Oreohelix idahoensis. The sequence goes on along the minus strand of JAMPIV010022140.1, from coordinate 210,473 downwards.
CATATTGCATGCTACAGATGCTGTTTGTAGTTGTAACTATGTAATTATGATTTTTTGACTGTCTCTAAGCATTATTCCGTTGAATAGTAGCTCGAATTTGTGTTTTGTGTGTGCGTGTCTTGGCGTGATTTTTTTAGTGGAGTTGATTGTACATTCGCGTCTGTTTACATGTGTTTTTACATATTTAAAAAAAACCTTTTCACGTAATGGCCTTGTTACATGAAAATAAAACAGTATATTTAATAGATTATCGTCTAGAACAGGGCTTCTAAACTTATTTTGTGACATGGTCCCTTTTGATACTCGTGCTAAGACTATGGACCCTCTCTAGAAAAAAATGTATATAGAGGCATAATTACAATTTTTAATTATGAACACGGACCCTTTCATGGACCGTGGACCACAGGTTAAGAAGCCCTGGTCTAGAAAAATTGTTTATAGATTTTGTTTCTGTATACATGAGGTTTTTAAATATATATGTTGTTTTAAATTTTACGATTCATATACCCAACGTGTTATATGAACATATAATAATGTATTTTCACAGATCAGGATCTGGAGGAATTATTTGTAGATTCGTATATGTATGTATGAAGTTTAAAAAAACAGGTTTTTTTAACAAGTTTTGTAACGAACGTTTACATGAAAATATATATCAGTTTATTAACATTGGTTACATCTAGAAGAATTGTTTATAGATTTGTGTTTGTGTGTGTGTGTGTGTGTGTATATATATATATATATATATATATATATATATATATATATATATATATATATATATATATATATATATATATATATTATATATATATATATATATATATATATATATATATATATATATATATACACACTGCACTTGTCTGCTTCTGCTTTGATGATAGGAAACTATATACAGAGCGATACAATATTATTTTCTCGTAGCCTTTCTGTATTTCTCATCCTTCTTGCGTTTCTGTGACTGCGGTGACGAACAATAGTCCCCAAAACGTCCAACCTTTGTAGTGTATGTTTCGTTTGTAAAACTGATTCCAGTTCCATTTTTTAAATGAATTATTTTTTTTTAATTTATTAAGCTTACTACGTTCAGGGACTTCATATGTCTATGATCCTATACATGCTGACATTACAGAGGTTAATTAATGCATTGTAACAAATATCAACTTTAAAAAATATATTAACTTTAAAAAAAAAATTTTTTTTTAATCCGGTTAATCGATCGTATTAATTATGACGCTAGAAGGACACCCTACTGCGAGCGATAGAAATAGCATTACAGAGAAATGAAGGCAACGCTATGTGAGTGATTATTTTAGCTATGCGTACAATTAATTAAAGAAATATTAATGCTAATTGGACGAATGTGTCCACTAGGGGACACAAATTACCACAGGTATTTTAAGATTTTCGAAATAATGATTTTTGATATTAAATTGCGCTATTTATGGAGTTTGAACTAAATATTATATACAAATAGTAAATTGTAAGTTTGAAGAAGATAGTTATTGACTCGATTACGACGTGCGTATAGAAGCGAACTTGTGACTGTCGTGAAATATTCTAATCCACATATATAAATTATCAGGTAAATATAAAGCCTAACAAATAAATTCTAATAAAGAAAAGAGCAATGGTAAAATAACAGGGCTGTCACAAAGAATGTACTCGAAATCCCCTTTGTTTTATGCTTCGTCTGCAAATTGTAACGCTTTCACGTTGATAGTAAAAGCCTACTATATTATTACCCGCTTTCTTCAATGAAACGTGTACTAAACTTGAGATACGCAAGCTGAAACAATGACCTAAATTTAATATTTCATTCATTCCATTTTATACACAGCGTAACTAAAAGACAGATAAAGCAGGATAGAGAGAAGGGAGAGGCAGAAAGCCGAACGCATGCAAAATTAAACACGCGTCTCGCTATTAATGCCACCCCAACAAGCGTAACGCGATACACAATTACTACTATCACGCGTGTAAGGCCACATGCACTAACTTTTTCGGACGGACAGTGATAAAAACAATAACCTTCCCAGAGTTAGGTTTTTAAATCACGAAAAACGCTTATTAGAAAAGATAACATTAGATGGGTTTACGTTTGAAAACATTACAGTACCCAGACAGCACATCTTCGAAACAGGAGGTAGAAGAAATTGCATATTTTGAACGCAGCCACTTAGCTCTTTTAAATTTGTATATTTGGGTTCCTTAGGGCTTGCTGACAAAGAATATGTAAAACGTTACGCAAATAGCCTAGGAATTAACAAGTTATAACCAAAATAAAATAGTGGGGATGCCTGACAGCATGAAATCATTTCTGCTCATAAAATTTTTTTATAACGTGTTTGAAAAAACCTTGCGTACGGAAATAGCCTACCATGTAAACTCCAAATTGATTGGAGCGCAACAAATATAAGACTAAACACGATTGGTCGGACTATAAATACTATCTTAGGTTGTTAGGGGAGACGTAGGAAGGTAAAATTTTTTCAAACACTTGTCGAAACGTGGCTCCATTGGCCAGACTCGCTGATATAATCACTTAGGAGCGTTAGTTCGAGACCACTAGTTCAAATAAGCTTGATAAAGCAACAGTGCGTTGAAGCCAGCTCAGATTTTTGCTAAATAAAAGCCTGGAACATAAGCAGATGGGAATTTGTGCCAGTAATTGTGCCAGAATTCATTGCTAGTCAACGTATCTGTGTTTATTCTATGAATTGTGGTAAGCTTGAAACATTCAGTATCTTTTAATGAAAATTGAATGTGAATTGTTAATTTATGCCTGTATATATGTGTAGTTCAGTAGCAAACATGATGTAAAGCCTATAATGCTCCAGCCTGAACAGAAGGTGTCGGAGGAAAGTAAAACTGCATGGAATGGCCAAACAGTACACTGACACCTAGATTATTGATTAGACAGAAATAATGCTGGAAGTGCAGAGGCGTGGTAACCATTAAGGAGGTTAATACTGGTATAAAGTATTTCAGATGACGCTGACAGTTGGCCTAACGCTCTGAACTCAATGTTTGTGATGTATTGTGCTCAGTGTAGAACTAGAGTATCAATTAGTTATGAAGTAGAAGGTACATCCTTCTTGTTTTCAGGGACCGTGGTCTTGATGGTATTGAGCAGCACCTGGTCAGAGCTTTGCTGAATCCAGAGTCGGACAGCATACTCCTTGGTCCATTTAGCTATCAGTGAGGTGTCTCCAGAGCACAGGGGAGAAATCGAGCAGAGGAGTCTTTTCCTGCCGCCATCACGCAAGATAAGCTGATGTGGCCAGCTGAGCTCAAAATTATGTACCCCATCTTAAAATAACATTGTAACATAAACTTAAGAGGGGAAGTAAATTGTTTTAATATCAGGAACTGAGAACATCTCCAATACTAGTTCCAATAAAGACAAACTATTGAAGTCATGATGACACATACCAACAGAGCTTGAACAAAACAAAACCAGTATTACCTCATATTACTACTACACAACTGACACACATAGGATACTTTTAATAATATATGTCACTACAATATTCATATTGATAAATTCTGTACATATAACTTGTAATTAAAATTGATTGTGATTCCTGGTTCCCTTTGTATTTGAATCAGGACACATATTCATTCATGACAGCAATGAATACATATTGTTATTTGAAAAGTTATCAGTGACTCCTTTAAGATATCCTTGTAGAGTGTTTTATGTATGTGAGTGTCACAGTGTTGTCACGTGTAGTGGAATAAATTAAATTGTTTATCTGTCTGTTGTTGTTTTGACTTACACTTCATCATACACATACCCTAGACATACAACGTAGTCATCACACTATTCCAGAATAATTCTGACTGAGATATATATATATATATGTGGCAGCAAGTAAGGTTATCTATAATACACTACTCTTATTAGATATAGATACCTTCACAGTTGATCTCAGTCAGTACACTAAGTCCCCTATAAATATTTATAACATCCCACTTCACCACATATATTGGGGTCTCGCTCTTGGGATTTTGAATCTTTACCTATTAAAAATATTGGGGGTAATTCACTTCAGGGAATAATAAGAATTAAAAGGTATCCTTGGGTGGAATTAAATAAGGTTGAGCTCACGGTGCCTGTGTTGTCCATTAGATATATATTTAGAGATTGAATTGTTGGTTAGACATTGTATAAATTTACCTGATAGACAATGGCGGACCTGGCCAAATTTCGATCTGCTGCTGTTCAGACTGCAAAAGAGTTAGGATTAGATGGGCAAGTTATGGTTGCCTATGTCACTACAGAATGTGACAAATTTATTGAACGCGAAGAAAGAAGGTTTGAAGCCGAAAGAAAGTTAGAGGCTGAAAGGGAAATTAAGAAGTTACAATTTGAGGCTGAGGCTGAGACTAAGAGGTTGCAGATTGAGGCTGAGGCTAAGAAATTGGAAGCAGAAGAAAGAAGATTGACTGCAGAAAGGGAAGCAGAAGAAAGAAGATTGACTGCAGAAAGGGAAGAGAAGAAATTAGCTGCAGAGAGGGAAGCAGAAAAGGAGGAGAAGAGATTACAAAAGGAACATGAGTTACGACTAAGGGAGTTTGAGTTTCAGGGCCATGCTCCTGAAAATGGTGCCAGTCCCTTTGCCTCTGATGCTACTGCTAGCCAGGGAGCCTCAACCTCAGCTATGAATTTTCATTTAGATCATTTTGTTGAGAAAGACGATGATATAGAGAGCTACCTAAATAGGTATGAACTATTAGCTACCACATATGGGTTAGAGAGAGAGAGGTGGAGCTTAAAGTTATCTCAGGGACTTCGTGGGGCAGCTTATGAAGTTTTTGCAAAAATGAGCAGAGGTGATCAGGAAAATTATGACATGCTAAAGCAGGCTCTTTTGTTAAGATATGAAAAGAATGCAGAATTCTATAGGAAAAAATTTAGGAATGCTAAACTACTGTCAGGTGAAACCTATCACCAGTTCTCGGCACGAATAGAGACATACTTGGAGAAATGGACTTCTCTGGGGAAAACCCAAGATCTTAAGGAAATGGTCCTTATAGAGCAGCTAAGAGAGTCCATGGCTCCAGACCTGAGAAAGTTTCTCATGGAACAAGGTGCAGAGAGGCTGGGTGAGTTGTTAAATGTTGCTGAAAGGTATCAAGCAGCTCAAGCAGAGGTAACAGGTAATAAAAAGAAACAAGTGGATAACTTTAGGGCACCACAGAACTTTAATAAATTTTATCCTAAGGATCAAAACAAAGGTAAGCACCAATTTGATAGGCCACGGTATGAAAATAAAAATAAATTCCCACAATTCGATGAAAGGAAATATGATGAAAGAAAATCTTTCAACCAAGGTGTGGTGAAGTGGGATGTTATAAATATTTATAGGGGACTTAGTGTACTGACTGAGATCAGCTGTGAAGGTATCTATATCTATTAAGAGTAGTGTATTATAGATAACCTTACTTGCTACCACATATCTATATATCTCAGTCAGAATTCTTCTGGAATAGTGTGATGACTACGTTATGTGTCTAGGGTATGTGTATGATGAAGTGTAAGTCACAACAACAGACAGATAAACAATTTAATTTAATCCACTACTCTTGACAACACTGTGACACTCACATACATATAACACTCTATGAGAATATCTTAAGGAGTCACTGATAACTTTTCAAATAACAATATGTATTCATTTTTGTCATAAAGGTATATGTGTCCTGATTCAAATACAAAGGAACCAGGAATCACAATCAATTTTAATTACAAGTATATGTACAGACTTTATCAATATGAATATTGTAGTGACATATATTATTAAAAATATCCTATGTGTGTCAGTTGTGTAGTAGTAATATGAGGTAATACTGGTTTTGTTTTGTTCAAGCTCTGTTGGTATTTGTCATCATGACTTCAATAGTTTGTCTTTAGGGACTAGTATTGGAGATGTTCTCAGTTCCTGATATTAAGACAATTAAATTCCCCTCTGAATGTTATTTTTACAAAGTCATTTCAAGATGAGGGGACATAATGTTGAGCTCAGCTGGCCAAATCAGCTTATCTTGCGTGATGGCGGCAGGAAAGGACTCCTCTGCTCGAATTCTCCCCTGGGCTCTGGAGACACCTCACTGATAGCTAAAAAGACCAAGGGGTATGCTGTCCGACTCTGGATTCAGCAAAGCTCTGACCAGGTGCTGCTCAATACCATCAAGACCACGGTCCCTGAAATCAAGAAGGATGTACCTTCTACTTCATAACTAACTTATACTCTCTTTTTACACTGATCACAACACATCACAAACATTGAGTTCAGAGCGTTAGGCCAACTGTCAGCTTCATCTGAAATACTTTATACCAGTATTTACCTCCTTAATGGTTACCACGCCTCTGCACTTCCAGCATTATTTCTTTCTAGTCAATCATCCAGGTGTCAGTGTACTATTTGGCCATTCCATGCCGTTTTACTTCCCTCCGACACCCTCTGTTCAGGCTGGAGCATTATAGGCTTTATCTCCTGTTTGCCACTGAACTACACATATATATACAGGCATAAATTAACAATTTACATTCAATTTTCATTAAAAGATACTGAATGGTTCAAGCTTACCACAATTCATAGAATAAACACAGATACGTTGATTAGCAATGAATTCTGGCACATTTACTGGCACAAATTCCCATCTGCTTATGTTCCAGGCTTTTATTTAACACAAATATGAGCTGGCTTCAACGCACTGTTGCTTTATCAAGATTATTTGCACTAGTGGTCTCGAACTAACGCTCCTAAGTGAGTATATCAGCGAGTCTGGCCAATCGAGCCACGTTTCGACAAGTGTTTGAAAAAATGTTACCTTTTCACGTCTCCCCTAACAACGAAAGATAGTATTTATAGCCCGACCAATCGTGGTTAGTCTTTCATTTGTTGCGCTCCAATCAATTTGGAGTTTACATGGTAGGCTATTTCTGTAACGTAAGGTTTTTTTCAAACACGTTATAAAAAAAATTTTATGAGCAGAAATGATTTTATGTTGTCAGGCATCCCCACTATTTTATTTTGGTTATAATTTATTAATTCCTGGACTATTTGCGTAACGTTTTACATATTCTTTGTCAGCAAGCCCTAAGGAACCCAAATATCCAAATTTAAAAGAGCTACGTGGCTGCGTTCAAAATATGCAATTCCTTCTACCTCCTGTTTCGAAGATGTGCTGTCTGGGTACTGTAATGTTTTCAAACGTAAACCCATCTATTGTTATCTTTCCTAATAAGCGTTTTTTATGATTTTAAAACCTAACTCTGGGAAGGGTAGTGAATTTATCACTGTCCGTCCGAAAAAGTTAGTGCATGTAGCCTTACACGCGTGATAGTAGTAATTGTGTATCGCGCGACGCGTGTTGCATGCGTTCCTGATTTTCAGCCCTCCCTCTCTCTTTATCCTTTAGTCCATCTGTTCGTTCGTTTTGGTAACGCAGTATAATTAATGTTAGGATTAATTTAGGTCATTACGCAGGGTGCCTCTCAATGTTTTTCCAAGAAATACAGCACACGTTTCATTGAAGAAAGCGGGTATAATACAGTAAGCTTTTACTATCAACGTGAAAGCGTTACAATTTGCAGACGAAGCAGAAAACAAGGGGGATTTCGAGTACTGTCATTGTGACAGCACTGTTCTTTACCATTCTTCTTCCTTTATTTATTATATGTATTTATTAGGCTTTATATTTACTTGATAATTTATATATGTGGATTAGAATATTCCACGACATCTCCCCTCTTAAAACAGACATTATATGTCAGTCCTTTATTCTATATACACATAGAGAAATTTATTATTATTTCTGGGGTTTACGGTGATTTTCATCACACGGATGGCGGCTTAAAAAATCCGCTCCCAAATTTGTTTTTCCAGATATATACTCAATGCTAAAATTATATGGAGCCAAAAGTAAAGACCATCGGAGTAACCTGGAGTTCTCATGCTTAGCCTGTGCTAGAAACGATAAAGGTTTGTGGTCTGTTTGCAACTTAAATGCCTTCCCATATAGATAAATATTGAATTTCTTTATCGCCCATATTACTGCAAGACATTCTTTTTCGCTAGTTGAGTAGTTGATTTCAGCTTTATTCAACTTTCTGCTAGCATATGCCACTGGGCTTAATTCCCCATCCAATGCATCTGATTTCTGTAGTAGAGTTGCACCTAACCCAATATTACTTGCATCCGTCCTTACTATGAATTCTTGACTTAAATCAGGTAATTTCAAAATGGGTTTACTTGTGAGCTTTTCCTTCAATTCTTGGTAAGTCATTTCACATTGTGGTGTCCATGTAATGCGATCTGGATGTCCTTTACGTGTCAATTCAGTTAACGGTGCACATATGGAATTAAAGTTTTTGATATACTTCTGGTAGAAACCACATAATGAGACAAAGGATCTCACGTCCTTCTTGGTTTGTGGTCTCGGGGCTTTCTGTGGTTTTTCTAAATTCTTTGGGTCAGGGGTCATGTTTCCCTGATAAACTGTGTGTCCCAAAAATTCCAATTCTTTACATCCAACGCAACATTTGGTTGGTCGGGCTGTTAAATTTGCCTCCCTAAGTCGATCAAACAGCATGTTCAGAGAGTCAATGTGTTCCTCAAATGTTTCTGTTGCTATAAGGATATCATCCATAAAATTTGTTATACAGGGATTATTCAGAGGATCCAATAATTTTCTCATCATTCTAGAGAAGACACTAGGCGCATTCTTCAATCCAAATGGCAATCTATTAAACTCATAGTGTCCTTCTGAGGTACTAAAAGCTAGGTATGGTCTAACCTCAGGCTTTACTGGAATCTGATAGTATCCTTTACTCAGATCCACTTTTGAGAAATATTTAGCTTTATTTAGCCTGGCAAACAGCTGATTTGTATCCGGCAATGGATCCACCTGTCCTTCTGTAATAGCATTCAGTCTCCTGTAATCTATACAGAGTCTATGTTCTCCAGAGGGCTTCCTTAAGAGTACAACACCGGAACTATACGAAGACTCACTGTGCGAAATAATTCCTTCCTTCAACAGATAGTCTATCTCTTCCTTCAGAGCTTTCTCCTTAGCAAACGGAATCGAATATGGTTTCATACAGACAGGTGTGGAGTCTATTAGTTTCATATCATATTCCAATAGGTTTGTATGCCCTGGTCGGTCTGTTAACACCTCTGCATGATTATTTAGAACCTGTTGCACTCTCTCTTTCTGAGTTTTCGTTAAATGTGTACTGATTTTCACCTGTGCTGCTGTCTCACAGGGGTGTAATGGATATTCAAATGATGAAAGTGGTTCCTTTTTCATCTCCATGGCGATGGACAAGGTCAACAAGTGTGTCTCCTCCTGATGTTCTCTTTCCAAATATTTCTTCAGGAGATTCACATGATAGATTTTTTCTTTCCCCTTCTTATCTATCTTATAATTTGTTCTAGACACCTTCTCTAGAACTGTATATGGACCCTGCCATCCAATTTGTAACTTATTCTGACTCCCAGGCAAAAGAAGCAGTACTTTCTCTCCCACAGTCAAATTTCTGTCTTTCGCCTTCCTGTTATAATAGGCAGCATGTTTCTTCCTGGCTTGTTTCAAATTTTCATTGGCAAGTTTCCAGCCAGTTTTTAACCGAGTGGTCAGCTCATTCACATATTGGTATGAAGATGTAATGTTTTCCTCTGCCTTTTCATCAGTCCACGTTCTTAACATAGCTACATATGGACCTTTAATTGTGTGGACCTATTTGTCCATGCACCGGTATGGTCTCTTCCACTCGAAGCTTTATAGTGATGATTTTTCCTCCCAGAATTATCATTCACAAAACGACCGCTACCAAATTTTCTTTTGGGGCTGTCTCCCCTCTTAAAATTCTTGATAAGAGATTTCCTCTCTACATCCTCTTCCTCCAGTTTGTTTAAGTCCGATTGAGGGATTGTCGGCTTATCCTGGGGTAAGACATCTTTTTGCACTCTCCGCATAGTGGCCATTGTAAAACAGTTAAGTGAAGCTTGTCCGTGAAAAGGGGCTTCCCATTCTATTTGGTCCACTTTATCAAATCTATTTTTCTTTTTATTATCAGGCCTAATTTTGCCCCGGGGCGTGTCCAGGTCCTGATCCATGTTCCCACTTGTGGGTGTTCCCTCATGTGCTATGCTACACCTTTCTACAAAATTCTCAATGTCCCATCTTGCTTTGGGCCAATAATAATTGTGAGCCACCTTTTGAATGATGGTACCTATCTTCTCATGGTCCCCATCTGGTTTCACATGTAGGCTCCTTATTAAGTCTGCCCTATATCTTTTTGGAAGAACCAGCTGTCCGTGACCTTTGGATCTAGCTCCAGTCTTCCTATACATCAACTTGTTTTTCATGTAAAAATCTCCCTTGCCTGGAGTTGTATGACAAGTTGACAATTTTCTGAAACAAGGCTTGAGTGTTTTATCCCCAGCCTGTGCCTTCCTCATCTCTTCTGGAGTGGTATCTAACATAATATCCTCCTCCTGTCTTGAGGTCGACCTGACCTGAAGGGTTGCCATATACACAGGTTTCCTTCTGCAACGGTCAGTGTCATGATTGTTCATCTTACAATTTTTACACCACCTTTTTCCTTGGTTGAAAGATTTTCTTTCATCATATTTCCTTTCATCGAATTGTGGGAATTTATTTTTATTTTCATACCGTGGCCTATCAAATTGGTGCTTACCTTTATTTTGATCCTTAGGATCAAATTTATTAAAGTTCTGTGGTGCCCTAAAGTTATCCACTTGTTTCTTTTTATTACCTGTTACCTCTGCTTGAGCTGCTTGATACCTTTCAGCAACATTTAGCAACTCATCCAGCCTCTCTGCACCTTGTTCCATGAGCAAATTTCTCAGGTCTGGAGCCATGGACTCTCTTAATTGCTCTATAAGGACCATTTCCTTAAGATCTTGGGTTTTCCCCAGAGAAGTCCATTTCTCCAAGTATGTCTCTATTCGTGCAGAGAACTGGTGATAGGTTTCACCTGACAGTAGTTTAGCATTCCTAAATTTTTTCCTATAAAATTCTGCATTCTTTTCATACCTTAACAAAAGAGCCTGCTTTAGCATGTCATAATTTTCCTGATCACCTCTGCTCATTTTTGCAAAAACTTCATAAGCTGCCCCACGAAGTCCCTGAGATAACTTTAAGCTCCACCTTTCTCTCTCTAACCCATACGTGGTAGCTAATAGTTCATACCTATTTAGGTAGCTCTCTATATCATCGTCTTTCTCAACAAAATGATCTAAATGAAAATTCATAGCTGAGGTTGAGGCTCCTTGAGTAACCGTAGCATCAGAGGCAAAGGGACTGGCACCATTTTCAGGAGCATGGCCTTGAAACTCAAACTCCCTTAGTCGTAACTCATGTTCCCTTTGTAATCTTTTATCTTCTGCTTCCCTTTCTGCAGCTAATTTTCTCTCTTCCCTTTCTGCAGCTAATTTCTTCTCTTCCCTTTCTGCAGCTAATTTCTTCTCTTCCCTTTCTGCAGCCAATCTTCTGTCTTCTCTTTCTGCCTCCAATTTCTTAGCCTCCGCCTCAATCTGCAACCTCTTAGTCTCAGCCTCAGCCTCAAACTGTAACTTCTTAATTTCCCTTTCAGCCTCTAACCTTCTTTCGGCTTCTTTTTCTAATCTTCTTTCTTCGCGTTCAATAAATTTGTCACATTCCGTCGTGACATAGGCAACCATAACTTGCCCATCTAATCCTAACTCTTTTGCAGTCTGTACAGCAGCAGATCGAAACTTGGCCAGGTCCGCCATTGTCTATCAGGTAAATTTCTACAATGTCTAACCAACAATTTAATCTCTAAATATATCTAATGGACAACACAGGCACCGTGAGCTCAACCTTATTTAATTCCACCCAAGGATACCTTTTAATTCTTATATTCCCTGAAGTGAATTACCCCCAATATTTTTAATAGGTAAAGATTCAAAATCCCAAGAGCGAGACCCCAATATATGTGGTGAAGTGGGATGTTATAAATATTTATAGGGGACTTAGTGTACTGACTGAGATCAGCTGTGAAGGTATCTATATCTATTAAGAGTAGTGTATTATAGATAACCTTACTTGCTACCACATATCTATATATCTCAGTCAGAATTATTCTGGAATAGTGTGATGACTACGTTATGTGTCTAGGGTATGTGTATGATGAAGTGTAAGTCACAACAACAGACAGATAAACAATTTAATTTAATCCACTACTCTTGACAACACTGTGACACTCACATACATATAACACTCTATGAGAATATCTTAAGGAGTCACTGATAACTTTTCAAATAACAATATGTATTCATTTTTGTCATAAAGGTATATGTGTCCTGATTCAAATACAAAGGAACCAGGAATCACAATCAATTTTAATTACAAGTATATGTACAGACTTTATCAATATGAATATTGTAGTGACATATATTATTAAAAATATCCTATGTGTGTCAGTTGTGTAGTAGTAATATGAGGTAATACTGGTTTTGTTTTGTTCAAGCTCTGTTGGTATTTGTCATCATGACTTCAATAGTTTGTCTTTAGGGACTAGTATTGGAGATGTTCTCAGTTCCTGATATTAAGACAATTAAATTCCCCTCTGAATGTTATTTTTACAAAGTCATTTCAAGATGAGGGGACATAATGTTGAGCTCAGCTGGCCAAATCAGCTTATCTTGCGTGATGGCGGCAGGAAAGGACTCCTCTGCTCGAATTCTCCCCTGGGCTCTGGAGACACCTCACTGATAGCTAAAAAGACCAAGGGGTATGCTGTCCGACTCTGGATTCAGCAAAGCTCTGACCAGGTGCTGCTCAATACCATCAAGACCACGGTCCCTGAAATCAAGAAGGATGTACCTTCTACTTCATAACTAACTTATACTCTCTTTTTACACTGATCACAACACATCACAAACATTGAGTTCAGAGCGTTAGGCCAACTGTCAGCTTCATCTGAAATACTTTATACCAGTATTTACCTCCTTAATGGTTACCACGCCTCTGCACTTCCAGCATTATTTCTTTCTAGTCAATCATCCAGGTGTCAGTGTACTATTTGGCCATTCCATGCCGTTTTACTTCCCTCCGACACCCTCTGTTCAGGCTGGAGCATTATAGGCTTTATCTCCTGTTTGCCACTGAACTACACATATATATATACAGGCATAAATTAACAATTTACATTCAATTTTCATTAAAAGATACTGAATGGTTCAAGCTTACCACAATTCATAGAATAAACACAGATACGTTGATTAGCAATGAATTCTGGCACATTTACTGGCACAAATTCCCATCTGCTTATGTTCCAGGCTTTTATTTAACACAAATATGAGCTGGCTTCAACGCACTGTTGCTTTATCAAGATTATTTGCACTAGTGGTCTCGAACTAACGCTCCTAAGTGAGTATATCAGCGAGTCTGGCCAATCGAGCCACGTTTCGACAAGTGTTTGAAAAAATGTTACCTTTTCACGTCTCCCCTAACAACGAAAGATAGTATTTATAGCCCGACCAATCGTGGTTAGTCTTTCATTTGTTGCGCTCCAATCAATTTGGAGTTTACATGGTAGGCTATTTCTGTAACGTAAGGTTTTGTTCAAACACGTTATAAAAAAAATTTTATGAGCAGAAATGATTTTATGTTGTCAGGCATCCCCACTATTTTATTTTGGTTATAATTTATTAATTCCTGGACTATTTGCGTAACGTTTTACATATTCTTTGTCAGCAAGCCCTAAGGAACCCAAATATCCAAATTTAAAAGAGCTACGTGGCTGCGTTCAAAATATGCAATTCCTTCTACCTCCTGTTTCGAAGATGTGCTGTCTGGGTACTGTAATGTTTTCAAACGTAAACCCATCTATTGTTATCTTTCCTAATAAGCGTTTTTTATGATTTTAAAACCTAACTCTGGGAAGGGTAGTGAATTTATCACTGTCCGTCCGAAAAAGTTAGTGCATGTAGCCTTACACGCGTGATAGTAGTAATTGTGTATCGCGCGACGCGTGTTGCATGCGTTCCTGATTTTCAGCCCTCCCTCTCTCTTTATCCTTTAGTCCATCTGTTCGTTCGTTTTGGTAACGCAGTATAATTAATGTTAGGATTAATTTAGGTCATTACGCAGGGTGCTTCTCAATGTTTTTCCAAGAAATACAGCACACGTTTCATTGAAGAAAGCGGGTATAATACAGTAAGCTTTTACTATCAACGTGAAAGCGTTACAATTTGCAGACGAAGCAGAAAACAAGGGGGATTTCGAGTACTGTCATTGTGACAGCACTGTTCTTTACCATTCTTCTTCCTTTATTTATTATATGTATTTATTAGGCTTTATATTTACTTGATAATTTATATATGTGGATTAGAATATTCCACGACACAAGGAAAAAGGTGGTGTAAAAATTGTCAGATGGACAATCATGACACTGACCGTTGCAGAAGGAAACCTGTGTATATGGCAACCCTTCAGGTCAGGTCGACCTCAAGACAGGAGGAGGATATTATGTTGGATACCACTCCAGAAGAGATGAGGAAGGCACAGGCTGGGGATAAAACACTCAAGCCTTGTTTCAGAAAATTGTCAACTTGTCATACAACTCCAGGCAAGGGAGATTTTTACATGAAAAACAAGTTGATGTATAGGAAGACTGGAGCTAGATCCAAAGGTCAGGGACAGCTGGTACTTCCTAAAAGATATAGGGCAGACTTAATAAGGAGCCTACATGTGAAACCAGATGGGGACCATGAGAAGATAGGTACCATCATTCAAAAGGTGGCTCACAATTATTATTGGCCCAAAGCAAGATGGGACATTGAGAATTTTGTAGAAAGGTGTAGCATAGCACATGAGGGAACACCCACAAGTGGGAACATGGATCAGGACCTGGACACGCCACGGGGCAAAATTAGGCCTGATAATAAAAAGAAATATAAATTTGAAAAAGTGGACCAAATGGAATGGGAAGCCCCTTTTCACGGACAAGCTTCACTTAACTGTTTTACAATGGCCACTATGCAGAGAGTGCAAAGAGATGTCTTACCCCAGGATAAGCCGAAAATCCCTCAATCGGACTTAGACAAACTGGAGGAAGAAGATGTAGAGAGGAAATCTCTCATCAAGAATTTTAAGTGGGGAGAAAACCCCAGGAAAAGAATTGGTAGCGGTCGTTTTGTGAATGATAATTCTGGGAGGAAAAATCATCACTATAAAGCTTCGAGTGGAAGAGACCATACCGGTGCATGGACAAATAGGTCCACACAATTAAAGGTCCATATGTAGCTTTGTTAAGAACGTGGACTGATGAAAGGCAGAGGAAAACATTACATCTTCATACCAATATGTGAATGAGCTGACCACTCGTTTAAAAACTGGCTGGAAACTTGCCAATGAAAATTTGAAACAAGCCAGGAAGAAACATGCTGCCTATTATAACAGGAAAGCGAAAGACAGAAATTTGGCTGTGGGAGAGAAAGTACTGCTTCTTTTGCCCGGGAGTCAGAATAAGTTACAAATTGGATGGCAGGGTCCATATACAGTTCTAGAGAAGGTGTCTAGAACAAATTATAAGATAGATAAGAAGGGGAAAGAAAAAATCTATCATGTGAATCTCCTGAAGAAATATTTGGAAAGAGAACATCAGGAAGAGACACACTTGTTGACCTTGTCCATCGCCATGGAGATGAAAAAGGAACCACTTTCATCCTTTGAATATCCATTACACCCCTGTGAGACAGCAGCACAGGTGAAAATCAGTACACATTTAACGAAAACTCAGAAAGAGAGAGTGCAACAGGTTCTAAATAATCATGCAGAGGTGTTAACAGACCGACCAGGGCATACAAACCCATTGGAATATGATATGAAACTGATAGACCCCACACCTGTCTGTATGAAACCATATTCGATTCCGTTTGCTAAGGAGAAAGCTTTGAAGGAAGAGATAGACTATCTATTGAAGGAGGGAATTATTTCACACAGTGAATCCTCATATAGTTCCGGTGTTGTACTCTTAAGGAAGCCCTCTGGAGAACATAGACTCTGTATAGATTACAGGAGACTGAATGCTATTACAGAAGGACAGGTGGATCCATTGCCGGATACAAATCAGCTGTTTGCCAGACTAAATAAAGCTAAATATTTCTCAAAAGTAGATCTGAGTAAAGGATACTATCAGATTCCAGTAAAGCCTGAGGTTAGACCATACCTAGCTTTTAGTACCTCAGAAGGACACTATGAGTTTAATAGATTGCCATTTGGATTGAAGAATGCGCCTAGTGTCTTCTCTAGAAGGATGAGAAAATTGTTGGATGTAAACATTTCGGAGGAACGTAATGAATCCCTGAGTTGCCTCTTTGATTGAGGATATTCCGAATGTTTCATACAGGATATAAGAAGATTATGGGATCCACTACGAAAACTCTGCTATCACCAGGTATATGTTATCTCCTCATAACGTACATTTTGAGGGAAATATAATGTTCTCTGGACATGTCATTGCGCAGACTCAGAGAAGAGAAATGGTGAATATGGGTTGCGAAGCAGCATTAAGACAAGCACTCACACTTACGGCTGTTCAGTAACATAACCGAAATATATTATTGGTTGTAGAAGTCTGAGGCAGATTTCATGAGTAGTGCCTACTCTGAATGGACCCAACTACATAAAACCATGATAGCACCACAGCAGAGTAAAGTCAAGTTGACTTACATTTATCTATGTGTATATAGAATAAAGGACTGACATATAATGTCTGTTTTAAGAGGGGAGGTGTCGTGAAATATTCTAATCCACATATATAAATTATCAGGTAAATATAAAGCCTAACATATAAATTCTAATAAAGAAAAGAGCAATGGTAAAATAACAGGGCTGTCACAAAGAATGTACTCGAAATCCCCTTTGTTTTATGCTTCGTCTGCAAATTGTAACGCTTTCACGTTGATAGTAAAAGCCTACTATATTATTACCCGCTTTCTTCAATGAAACGTGTACTAAACTTGAGATACGCAAGCTGAAACAATGACCTAAATTTAATATTTCATTCATTCCATTTTATACACAGCGTAACTAAAAGACAGATAAAGCAGGATAGAGAGAAGGGAGAGGCAGAAAGCCGAACGCATGCAAAATTAAACACGCGTCTCGCTATTAATGCCACCCCAACAAGCGTAACGCGATACACAATTACTACTATCACGCGTGTAAGGCCACATGCACTAACTTTTTCGGACGGACAGTGATAAAAACAATAACCTTCCCAGAGTTAGGTTTTTAAATCACGAAAAACGCTTATTAGAAAAGATAACATTAGATGGGTTTACGTTTGAAAACATTACAGTACCCAGACAGCACATCTTCGAAACAGGAGGTAGAAGAAATTGCATATTTTGAACGCAGCCACTTAGCTCTTTTAAATTTGTATATTTGGGTTCCTTAGGGCTTGCTGACAAAGAATATGTAAAACGTTACGCAAATAGCCTAGGAATTAACAAGTTATAACCAAAATAAAATAGTGGGGATGCCTGACAGCATGAAATCATTTCTGCTCATAAAATTTTTTTATAACGTGTTTGAAAAAACCTTGCGTACGGAAATAGCCTACCATGTAAACTCCAAATTGATTGGAGCGCAACAAATATAAGACTAAACACGATTGGTCGGACTATAAATACTATCTTTGGTTGTTAGGGGAGACGTAGGAAGGTAAAATTTTTTCAAACACTTGTCGAAACGTGGCTCCATTGGCCAGACTCGCTGATATAATCACTTAGGAGCGTTAGTTCGAGACCACTAGTTCAAATAAGCTTGATAAAGCAACAGTGCGTTGAAGCCAGCTCAGATTTTTGCTAAATAAAAGCCTGGAACATAAGCAGATGGGAATTTGTGCCAGTAATTGTGCCAGAATTCATTGCTAGTCAACGTATCTGTGTTTATTCTATGAATTGTGGTAAGCTTGAAACATTCAGTATCTTTTAATGAAAATTGAATGTGAATTGTTAATTTATGCCTGTATATATGTGTAGTTCAGTAGCAAACATGATGTAAAGCCTATAATGTTCCAGCCTGAACAGAAGGTGTCGGAGGAAAGTAAAACTGCATGGAATGGCCAAACAGTACACTGACACCTAGATTATTGATTAGACAGAAATAATGCTGGAAGTGCAGAGGCGTGGTAACCATTAAGGAGGTTAATACTGGTATAAAGTATTTCAGATGACGCTGACAGTTGGCCTAACGCTCTGAACTCAATGTTTGTGATGTATTGTGCTCAGTGTAGAACTAGAGTATCAATTAGTTATGAAGTAGAAGGTACATCCTTCTTGTTTTCAGGGACCGTGGTCTTGATGGTATTGAGCAGCACCTGGTCAGAGCTTTGCTGAATCCAGAGTCGGACAGCATACTCCTTGGTCCATTTAGCTATCAGTGAGGTGTCTCCAGAGCACAGGGGAGAAATCGAGCAGAGGAGTCTTTTCCTGCCGCCATCACGCAAGATAAGCTGATGTGGCCAGCTGAGCTCAAAATTATGTACCCCATCTTAAAATAACATTGTAACATAAACTTAAGAGGGGAAGTAAATTGTTTTAATATCAGGAACTGAGAACATCTCCAATACTAGTTCCAATAAAGACAAACTATTGAAGTCATGATGACACATACCAACAGAGCTTGAACAAAACAAAACCAGTATTACCTCATATTACTACTACACAACTGACACACATAGGATACTTTTAATAATATATGTCACTACAATATTCATATTGATAAATTCTGTACATATAACTTGTAATTAAAATTGATTGTGATTCCTGGTTCCCTTTGTATTTGAATCAGGACACATATTCATTCATGACAGCAATGAATACATATTGTTATTTGAAAAGTTATCAGTGACTCCTTTAAGATATCCTTGTAGAGTGTTTTATGTATGTGAGTGTCACAGTGTTGTCACGTGTAGTGGAATAAATTAAATTGTTTATCTGTCTGTTGTTGTTTTGACTTACACTTCATCATACACATACCCTAGACATACAACGTAGTCATCACACTATTCCAGAATAATTCTGACTGAGATATATATATATGTGGCAGCAAGTAAGGTTATCTATAATACACTACTCTTATTAGATATAGATACCTTCACAGCTGATCTCAGTCAGTACACTAAGTCCCCTATAAATATTTATAACATCCCACTTCACCACAGGCACTTGTAATCATATTTTCACTCAATCAGATCAGCCAGTATTCTTTAGCTCCCCAAGGAGCAAAGGCCTTCAACACACACCTGACAAGTCTCTCTGTCACATGCCTTCAGCTCAAGGTCTTGCCATGTCGGTGTAATGTAACTTCAACATTCGGGTTGATTGCGCCAATATGGACTATGTTACTGCAACAGTCAACCTTATTCTGCTGCGTTCTGTCGGTTGTTGGTTGTTGTGTTTTTTTTTTTTTTTTTTTTACGAAACTTTAATGGACTTTACATTGCAGTAGGCACTCATGTAAAGACGAGTATTTTAGTTCTTTTGTAGCGTTCGGAAATACGGGACGTATCCTTCATCCACGGAAGACACGCTATTTATGTTTTGTTTTGTTAATTGTCGTTCTTTGTGTGACAAATTTGAGGATATTGAAAGTAATAAACATGTATAATTGTTAAACAATACCTTGGGGAAAAAAATCAACACACTATAATAAATTCACTCCGTGGACGAAGCCAGGACCCTGTGCAACAAAAGCATTGAACATGTAAATGAGTTTCACATAGTAGTTTGTTCATTGGACACATTAATTGATAGGAATATTCAGTAAAATTGAACGAAAACTATCACAGTAGTGTTATATTACTACAGCTGTTGCTACTACCACCACTACTATTATTACTGAAGTTGCTAGGTCAAGTATTACTACCTTTATTACTAACACTGCTGCTACTACTAAGTATTAGTAGTAGTATTAATTTTATTTTTTATTTTTTACGTACGCCCGCTATTACTCGAGGCGAAATCTCAGGTTAGTACTTCCAACCTGAGACTGATTTTACGTGAGTATCCTATTTTCCTTGTATGCTGACAAGTGTCCTTTCGCCATTCAGGCACATACTCGCCGTCTTCGGAGAGTACCCATTAGAGCTGGGTCGGCTCAGGAGCCGTTCGGGTTATTCCAGTCCCTGGTCGACGACACTGTTTCAAAAGTCCTCGCCAGGGCTCGAACTAATCCAGTCCAAATCCCGGTCGACGACACTGCTTCAAATGTCACGCCCGGGCTTGAACCTGGATCACACGATCGCCAGCGCAATGTGGTAACCATTACACCAGCGCGGCTCCCTGTAGTATTGATAATAGTGGCAGCCGCTTGAATAATAGCAGCAGCATCTTCAATAATAGACGTAGTGGTAGCATCAGTTTGAGTAATCAGTGTAGTAGTGCCACTTGAGTAGCAGTAACATCATCAGCAGTTGTGTTACTACGTGGTAGTAGTAAGTGTTGGTTTTGTCAATTTGCTGCAACGGTAACATCAGTTATATTTTTTATATTAACAACAGTATTATTAATAGCTGGCAATGGGTTGTGATGATGGTGACGCTGAGAGAAGCAATAGTTGTACTGGTATGAACATTAGCAGTAGTAGCGGTTCTTGTGCTTTAGCCACAGCTGAATACGATTTCGACAAGCTAATCCACCTCCACATCATCAGATCTGCCGTACTATGGACCCCAGAAGGAGGGACAGGGAGAATCGGACCAGAAAGTCTTGGCGGAAAACTGCGGAGATCGAGATAAAAAACATGAACCAGAGTTTGGGGGCACCGCACGAAGGGTGGTCACCGACCGAGCAAAGTGGCGAGGGCTGTTTGCTGCCTTACAGCACGCCACAAGGCGTGATGGTCACTGACTGCATTGTCAAATTAGCGGCTAAGGATGCAAGAAGAAGATGCACCTAAACCAGGGGTCGTGAACCTTTCCATGACAAAGATCCAAATATTTAATTTTGTCTCCATTTTAACAAATTGAAGAGCCGCATGAAAAAAAAATCACATGGTATCCCTCATTCACTCAGAGTTAAGTAGTAGAGAGCCGAGAGCCGCACGTGATAGCTCAAAGAGCCGCATGCGGCTCGCGAGCCGCGTGTTCCCGACCCCTGACCTAAACAAAGCAGTGTTTGTTTACTCGTATAATAGTAGAGGTAGTGATAATTTCCCTTTTGCCAGCAACGTTTTTTTTTTTTTTTGCGTGCTTCGTTTTCATTATTAAATTGTGAATCAGAATACACCGCCTTGGGGCAACATTTTCTCTGATGCTGGGCGCCAACAACTGGATTATAGGCGCGCACCCTCACTCGGATCGAATGTTCGCGTCGTGGCTAATCGACCTGCTTTGAAGCGGCGAAGTGTAAGTGTAATTGTTGTTATTGGTATATTACCCTTACATCACACCAGTCTAGATGCAGCTTTAGATGCAGTCCTTGTATAACGACATGCAGCTGAGGTCTATGTTTACTGTTATTCCATCTTTCACATTGTGTTTGAAATTCAGATTCAGACACATCCGTCAAAATAAGCCATCGGAGAGCTGTTCCCTGACGCCTCCCTTAACCACCCAAATCCCTAAATTGTACTTAATAAATATGAATGTGTTTCAGAAAACATGTGGCATTCAGTACAGACTTAAAACCATTAATGGCTGCATAGAGTTTCGTTTTGTTTTAATTGTCCCGTTCCGTTTTGAAATGTTATCGAAATTAAAGTTTACCGTAGTTTATTTTTTTATTTTCACGTTTCTATCTTAAACAAATGTGCTTATATGCTTTTCAGTTTATATGAAGATTTTTTTTTAAATCAGTAGGAAAAACAGTTTAGCCCTGGCAGAGATATTTAACAAATTGGTATGACAGGATCACTGATGTGGAACTAATGACAAAAACCAGACAAGCGCCCGTTGAACAAGAAATATTAAACAAATTGGTATGTGTGACAGAGTTATGTAAATATATTACATATATCAACACGTTTAGCTTACACCTGGTTTCCACCTTGGCTGGCTTATTAATATTCATGTTTTGTTAACGCAGAAGGCATGCGCTTCGATGTCTGTCGAACTCATACTTTAGCCACGCCTATTTTCTTTCTCTATTGTCTTACAGATGCTAGGAATGTTTACAATCAGATCCATTAGCGAGTCCAAAGCCGTTAACTGAATTATAACGCGAACGATTGGACAACCGTTGTATAGGACAGGCCAGACTGTTTCACGTGTAGAGAGAGGGGGACAGGTCGTATATTTGTAGAACCAAGAGCGATAATTCATGTGTGCACTTTCTCAGTGGGAATTAATCCGAGGAAAGGGGAGATAATCACAGTTCTCTCCCCCCTCCCCACATCCGTTCGTTCGTAAATGTAATTAAGCTACGGAACGAGGGAGATCAAAGAGGCGATTTGCTCGCGGAACCACGTCTGCGGTCGGCATAAGTGTAAAATTTGACTCATTCAAAATTCGACCTCAGATTTCCCCAAGAACACGAGCAAGACGCGAAATCTGACACTGGTTAGCGATTTTCTATCTATTTCATATATATATATATATATCCCAGCCTTTAAAATCCATTATCTAGTACCCACAGAATTTTTCAGAACATCTAACTAGAGTTCGAGTGATTTAATTGTTAAGTCCGTCATTAGATTTCACTAAGATTTTCTGTGTTGAGTGATTTATTGGTTAAAGTCCGTCATTATATATTACTAGGATTTTTGGTGTTAATTGGCTAGAAAATTAAATAACATATAGCTAATTTTTCTGGCTGTAACGTAAATTTAATTACTCGCTACCATCCAGAAAAAGAGATAATTTAATTGACTAGCAAAAAGCACTATTCATTATGAGTACTGACGAAATATATATTTATTTCTAATTCATTATGAGTAATTTTGTAAATGACTAGAATTTATTTCACGGGTTAATAAGAACGATAAGACAAGCTATACACTCGCGTTTTCTAATCAAAGTTAATAACCGAGTGGATAAACAAATTATACCGTTACGCGGGTTAGGGTAGAATTGAGATTGTGGTTAATGTTGTATTTTTTTCTTCCTATAAGTTAGATTTAAAAAAAAATGATATTAGAGTCATGAATTAATAACAGCATTACCAGGCAGCTTATGATACAGTGCTTAGTTTAAAGATAATGGACAAGGCTGCTGTGAAACTGATAATAGAAAGTAAGATTTTTAAAAAAATGATATTAGAGTCATGAATTAATAACAGAATTACCAGGCAGCTTATGATACAGTGTTTGGTTTAAAAATAATGGACAAGGCTGCTGTGAAACTGATAATAGAAAGTAAGATTTTTAAAAAAATGATATTAGAGTCATGAATTAATAACAGCATTACCAGGCAGCTTATGATACAGTACTTAGTTTAAAAATAATGGACAAGGCTGCTGTGAAACTGATAATAGAAAGTAAGATTTAACAAAAATGATATTAGAGTCATGAATTAAAACAGCATTACCAGGCAGCTTATGATACAGTACTTAGTTTAAAAATAATGGACAAGGCTGCTGTGAAACTGATAATAGAAAGTAAGATTTATCAAAAATGATATTAGAGTCATGAATTAATAACAGCATTACCAGGTAGTCCTTGTACTGGAATCTACAGGGTAAGGGAGGTAGAGGAAGACTAACAAAAATACACACACATGGAGAAGAGTACTGGAGACAGGCAAAGAGGGGACGAAAAAGGCATGAACAGACCTTGAGCTGATGGCATGGGACAGGAAGACCTTGAGCTGATGGCATGGGACAGGAAGACCTTGAGCTGATGGCATGGGACAGGAAGACCTTGAGCTGATGGCATGGGACAGGAAGACCTTGAGCTGATGGCATGGGACAGGAAGACCTTGAGCTGATGGCATGGGACAGGAAGACCTTGAGCTGATGACATGGGACAGGAAGACCTTAAGCTGATGGCATGGGACAGGAAGACCTTGAGCTGATGGCATGGGACAGGAAGACCTTGAGCTGATGGCATGGGACAGGAAGACCTTGAGCTGATGGCATGGGACAGGAAGACCTTGAGCTGATGGCATGGGACACGAAGACCTTGAGCTGATGGCATGGGACACAGACCTTGAGCTGATGGCATGGGACAGGAAGACCTTGAGCTGATGGCATGGGACAAAAAGACCATGAGCTGATGGCATGGGACAGGAAGACCATGAGCTGATGGCATGGGACACGAAGACCTTGAGCTGATGGCATGGGACAGGAAGACCTTGAGCTGATGGCATGGGACAGGAAGACCATGAGCTGATGGCATGGGACAAAAAGACCATGAGCTGATGGCATGGGACACGAAGACCTTGAGCTGATGGCATGGGACACGAAGACCTTGAGCTGATGGCATGGGACAGGAAGACCATGAGCTGATGGCATGGGACAAAAAGACCATGAGCTGATGGCATGGGACAGGAAGACCTTGAGCTGATGGCATGGGACAAAAAGACCATGAGCTGATGGCATGGGACAGGAAGACCTTGAGCTGATGGCATGGGACAGGAAGACCATGAGCTGATGGCATGGGACAAAAAGACCATGAGCTGATGGCATGGGACAGGAAGACCTTGAGCTGATGGCATGGGACACGAAAACCTTGAGCTGATGGCATGGGACAGGAAGACCATGAGCTGATGGCATGGGACACAAAGACCATGAGCTGATGGCATGGGACAAAAAGACCATGAGCTGATGGCATGGGACAGGAAGACCTTGAGCTGATGGCATGGGACAGGAAGACCATGAGCTGATGGCATGGGACAAAAAGACCATGAGCTGATGGCATGGGACAGGAAGACCTTGAGCTGATGGCATGGGACAGGAAGACCATGAGCTGATGGCATGGGACAGGAAGACCATGAGCTGATGGCATGGGACAGGAAGACCTTGAGCTGATGGCATGGGACAGGAAGACCTTGAGCTGATGGCATGGGACACGAAGACCTTGAGCTGATGGCATGGGACAGGAAGACCATGAGCTGATGGCATGGGACAAAAAGACCATGAGCTGATGGCATGGGACAAAAAGACCATGAGCTGATGGCATGGGACAGGAAGACCTTGAGCTGATGGCATGGGACAGGAAGACCTTGAGCTGATGGCATGGGACAGGAAGACCTTGAGCTGATGGCATGGGACAGGAAGACTTAACATAAGTTTGTTAAAGGCCTATGCTCCTTGTGGAGCTGAAAGATGATGAGTAAATGAAAGATAGTAAAGGCGTACCCCAGCCTTTGTTGAAAATGTTAATGTGGCTGAACGCCACCGGGTAGTTCTCGGGGATCTCTGAGGAGACGAAGGAAGAATATGACGAACTGCTTCTCAAGCATGTCGTAAAAGGCAACACATATGAGGTATTGCATAGGGACTGGTCGCATCTTCACGTAGAACATTGACACAAGCAACCACCGCTGCAAGATCACGTGAGTGCGTTAATGCAGGCTTCCTGTCACGTGGCCAAAGGCTGTGGTGATTACATGCTTCCCAAGGAGCGAAAGAGTAAAAGAAGAACGTTACCGAACAGTGAAACCGTTTGACTCCCACACTGACGTGAAATACTCCCACACTGACGTGAAATACTCCCACACTTACATGAAATACTCCCACACTGAAGTGAAATACTCCCACACTGACGTGAAATACTCCCACACTGACGTGAAATACTCCTTCACTGAGGAAGTGTTAATTCGGAGATGTCTACGTCTGTCGTCATCAAGACTGTGTCCCGTTTTTTTCACTCGCAGTAAAAATCACCAATTTCTTTTTGGCTTTGAGCAGCATCTCATTCACTTTCCTGGACCTGGCTGTTGTCTGTCTATGGTATACACGTGGATTCTTCAGTATGATCAGTGATGTGAAATGTTGGCAGTAACAAAGGGCAGGGTGTGGCGAAACTTTCAGGTGTGGTATGATTAATAATAGATAGCCCGAGTCATTGATGAAGCTATCTCAAACATTATCAAACAATATAACTGGCCAACTGTGGGAACGGCATCAAGTGTATAAATTCCTCATTTCACATAGACACATTTATTATGATGCCTCACGAACAACAGTATATACACACATTGAATGTTCATTATAACAATTGATATTAATGATTCGATCTTCCATTACACTTCCATTGATAAACAAACCCATACACATAGTCGACAGTAAGTATATCTCTTACTCAGTTAATCCATACGTGATGCATGTTTTAGACTGCTTTCGTCATATCTTCATGTATTATCAATCTTTCTCAACTTAGCCCATATCAGGACACAGAATCTTTATTTCAATTAGTTATCCATAAGTTCCAACGGGAACATAATCTCTACTGGGCCAATGAAAGACACACGTCCATATACCTCGAATAAACACAGCGGAATCCCCCTTGTCGCTAGGCCAAAAAAAAAAAAAGGCACGTAATATGCGATTTACGCATAGCAACAAAAGATGTGCAAACATTTGTGAGCACTACATTCACTTCAAATATAAAACTTCCCTGTGGCGTGCAAAAGATGCAGGCCACATAAGGATTATGCCTATAATACTAATTGTCTACGTGAAACGTCTTGAAACGAAGAATGAAAAAACATAATGCGGCCACCTTTTCGGGAAAATACAGAAAATGCGTATTGCGCCGTGAGAGCGAATTTGAACACCGATTAAAATAACACGCAGTCCTTTCAATTTTTTTTTCGTATTGCATTGACCAGAAGTCACGATAAGTCTGGCTACAAAGATACAATAAAGATGAAATGGAATGGAAAGCAATGCAGTGACCAGAGTGGAATTGGTGCTGTCATAAGGGCATGCAGCAGAAAGAGCATAACATAATTATTTCCCCATAATGTTTTGGCGGGTTACTTACACGTATATACAGAACAGATCACATGGAATGAACTGAAACGTTGTTGAGAGAACAAGGAACAGATCACATGGAATGAACTGAAACGTTGTTGAGAGAACAAGGAACAGATCACATGGAATGAACTGAAACGTTGTTGAGAGAACAAGGAACAGATCACATGGAATGAACTGAAACGTTGTTGAGAGAACAAGGAACAGATCACATGGAATGAAACTGAAACGTTGTTGAGAGAACAAGGAACAGATCACATGGAATGAACTGAAACGTTGTTGAGAGAACAAGGAACAGATCACATGGAATGAACTGAAACGTTGAGGAACAGATCACATGGAATGAACTGAAACGTTGTTGAGAGAACAAGGAACAGATCACATGGAATGAACTGAAACGTTGTTGAGAGAACAAGGAACAGATCACATGGAATGAACTGAAACGTTGTTGAGAGAACAAGGAACAGATCACATGGAATGAACTGAAACGTTGTTGAGAGAACAAGGAACAGATCACATGGAATGAACTGAAACGTTGTTGAGAGAACAAGGAACAGATCACATGGAATGAACTGAAACGTTGTTGAGAGAACAAGGAAGAATATTGTCTACTTGTGGCTTAAAGACATGCCTAAAAAAAAAAAAAAGGATGGACATTTATACAATGTCACATCAGTTGCTCGTTCTGAAGCATGACACCGTCCACATGTTGATGGGAGAGATACAAGAGTGATACTGGCAGCAGAATTTGTCTGCAAGTGGCAATACGACTGGCGTGGGTGATTCCTCGACACTTTTGGTCCCTGGTGCTGTTTATTGGCTCTGGTTCATATGTATTTATAGTTTTCTGTACCATTACATCGTTCTCCTGTTTACACATGTATAAGACTATCGTTGGTATGTCATTATTACCCTTCTCCTCCCCAAGGAGTATATGCCTTCAATATATTTATGTCAGCCGTTCTTGTAAAGCAGCATTTCTTAACCTATGGTCCACGGACCCATTGCCGGCCCGTAAATGGGTATTAGGGATCAGTGTATAACCTAACATTTAAAATGTAGTTTTTTTAATGCGTTATCTACATTTTTTTTTTTTTTTTTTTTTTACCAAGAAGTGGTCTATAGCCTTTATCGGACAATGAAAGGGATACATGGCACAAACATGGTTAAGAAATCCTGCTGTAGAGGTTATATGTCATGTAGTCTTTCCTTATATTGTATTCCTGACTAATTCTCTAAGCATATCCCTTAAGGATGCCATTGTGTCTTTACTGTCTCTAGAGAACAGCTCATGTACATCATACCTCGTTGCATGAGTACCTGTTGTTACGTGCTGGAAATATCGCTCTTAATTTGTCGGTTCTTACGCCATTAACTGTAATTTTCGTAAACCAGTTTAGCAAGCTCCAGAAGCAAGTGAAAAATACTGTATGATGAAACGCAATGCTAGATAGAAGCTGTGTACTTAAGCTGTGCTAATGAACTAAAGTTCTGCTTTACATTTTTGTCATTCGTCATCAGATAATGTCTCGTGAATGTCAATATCCAATGTCAGTACTAACGACTGGTCAAAGTATATTTAGTCACGTAAGAGGATTTCAGAGGATGAAAATAATTTAACTTCATCAGATCAGTTTGATTTTCATTTCATCTTGAGTTGACGCTTTCAAACCCGCACGTCTGTTTTCATACTCCTGGCTCCAACAAACACGTAAGTTACATATTATTTCGTGAAAATTACGATGTTTTCATACATTATAATATTATTATCATGAATATGACTCAGGCGGCTCTTCGGTAATGTTTAAATAGCTCTCTCTCTCTCTCTGAGTGTCTCTCTCTCTCTCACTATCCCTCTCTCTCTCTCTCTCTCTCTCTCTCTCTCTCTGTCTGCATCAAGTTCGCATGCACTCTTGCTATTGAGGAACCTCGTCTTTTGTTATTGTTTTTTTTTTTTTTTTTTCGTACGCCCGCTAATACTCGAGGCGAAATCTCAGGTTATTATTAATGTCTAACCTGACATTGATTTTACGTGAGTATCCCTTTTCTTGTACAGAGACAGGTGTCCCTCGCCATTCAGGCAGATACTCGCCGATTTCGGAGGTACCCATTAGAGCTGGGTCGGCTCAGGAGCCGCCAATCCCTGGTCGACGACACTCCTTCAAATGTTCTCGCCAGGTCTCGAGTTAATCCAGTCCAATTCCCGGTCGACGAAAAAATCCTCAAATGCCGTCGCCCGGGTTTGATCCTGAATCACCCGGTCGCCAGAGCGGTGTTGTAACCACTACGCTAGCGCGGCTCCCTTGTTATTGTTGAATGTTCCCTATCAGTTACCCTTCACACACACACACACAAACAACCAACACTACACTTTACATGTACCCACTGGCACATAGGCAAGTGTGTTAATCAGTTTCATCTCCATTCATTAACAAAAATATATTCGACTTATGTGCCCCTTCCTCTGCCTGTTTTATGCCTAAATTGCAATAACAAAATTTCAGCTCCTGTCATTTGCCAGCCTCGATCTCACTAAAGCAAAGTTTCATGAGAACCACTCACGCCATACCATGACGCCATTACTGGCCTGGAAAATCATGCACGTGAATTACAAACACTTGTAGACATTGTGTCCTCAGCTTTTCTCTGTCACAAAATTAAATGAAGTATCAAATGACATGATTACTGATCATACTTGGCTGTTACAAAAGTAGATTTTTTTTTGGTTATGTGCTTTGCTGACGTCATTAAAGGATAAATTCAGGGCTCTTGCCAAGAAGTTGTGCACATACCGGCCTGCCTCGAGAATACTTAGTTCGTGCAATCTTGGGAGAAAAGCCAAGCCTTTTCGACATTTGGAAGTTGAGATTAGGGAGATGCGAACTGAAGTAATGAAATTTGGTAGTTAAACAAGTGTGTCATCAATTTAAGTGACGAATAATTTTCACTTGTGTGTTCAGATCTCCGTTGTCTCGCAGGAATATCCTTTTACGGGAAATGCTTCAGGATCAAACCCTGAGAATAAACCCGAAGTTGGAATCTATAAGGCAGTCTAATGTTGATCCAATACTATTCTGGCAACTCCTGCGATGTTGCTACTTCCAATCTGTATCGGCTACTGCCGTTCCTTTGTACGTCTCAGCTACGTGGAGAGGGGGAACATTCAGCATGAGCAACAGCATACTCTCCATATAACTGTGCCCAAACTTGCGATCTGGAGTCAAAGCGCAGCTGAGGGTTATCACATCAAGGTCGCGTCATTCCCCATAGTCAGTTATGCCTGGAGGAGGCGACTGTACTTGACCGTTAGTTCATAACCCGAACATTCTCAGCAGTCTGTGAGGAGACAGTTGAAAGATTGCTAATGGCTTTCACAGGCATGTAAGAGGCGACTAAGGTGTAAGTTTACAAGACGTTCCTCATAAAGTGAGACAAATCGTTGTTGGAGCCATTACTCCGAGAGCTCATTAAGTTCCTTGGTGTACGCTTTTCACAAGGGGAACAACTGCAATGATGAATCGCTGCTCCACATGGAGCGAGAAAATGAACATTAATTTATACGAGTACATTTACATCAAATGTCATATTCAGGTTTTTTTTTCTCTATCGGCTAAAATTATAGGACTCTCTCTCTCTCTCTCTCCCTCCCCCCTCTCCATGTCTTACAAGGCGACACATGTAAGGCTGTGCATGAGGCTGACAACCTCATGACTGTAGAAATGACTGCTTAGTGGAGGCTTCCATCACGGGAGTTAGCCGCAGTGGTGGCTCCATGCTTTATATAATAAGGGCAAAGGTGAATAATAAAGATGATGATGAAAGCTGTGAAAGAAATCTGTAACAGTGATGGATGAACCATGCGTGTTGCTATATTTAGTCAATCCTATCATGTCCATGTTTGCGTGTTTATCGGTCAAGCAGCGTATTTCTTGTTTGTATTTTGAGTACAAGGTAAATGAAATCTAGCTGCCATAAAACGTGGACACCGGTCGCGGTTGTCTGCACGGATCTATACTATTATAACAAGATTAGTCAAGAGGTGCACACAATAAATAACTCGCAAGCTTATGGTTTACCATAAAAACGTGTGGCCCATGTTTACCCGCCCAACTGATCCTAGAGATCGCAGCACATTCCAAACCAAATATTAGCTATTGTTTTAGAAAATAGAAAAAGGGAGTTTATTTTTAAGTTTACAAATACGGTTTCTTCTTCCTTACTCCATATTTAGCAAATGAAACGCTTTTTTTTTTTTTTTAACATTTCGATATTTGCACTTTGCAGAAGTTGTTTAAGAATGTCTTATTGGAAGATTTTCTGCCATGTTTAACTAATGCGTCCACTCTCGACCCTACTTTTAGAGCAATTTTCAGCCCTAATGGGCATGCTGCTGTTTCTTAGTTGTGGTTTGTAAATTGTCGACAGGCATTATCTGGGTTCGTCTCACACCGTCGACTTCCATTACTCTGGTTGTCTTGAAAATGTCAATTATTTAGTCCTCGAACTGTGTTGCAGTATTGCTTCTTGTTATGCGGCATCGACAGGTGACGTTTAGACATTTTTACCTGGATTCATCCTGGCCGTTGTGATTCCAGCCGTCCTCCGGACTTTGACCCAGCGAGAAATGAGTAGGTCATGTTCTAGCCTTCCAGTAATTTTTCATAGGTGACTAAGAATGGGAGACATGCACACACATTAAGAAAACAAGTTGATAGCATTACAAGTGTAATGAAGTCTGATCCATATCTCGGCATCATTCAACAATTATCACCGTACAAATCCCGTGGATGTAACTGACCAATGAAAAGCCAGCTTGGTATAAATAGTGTCGGAAGATTGCTAGATACGGAGGAAACAAAAGTGTACATTTTAAGGATATTTCGGAAGGCTGTGTGCAACTAATCATGGAATACCTAGATAAAGAAGGACCTAATTCAATAATAGGGATCATTAGCTTTAGGCAGATAGCAATAGATTCACTGGATGTGTTGTAGAGATGAAGTTATTATGAAAAGAAGACAGTGGAACATGAACCATGTTGTGTTTTTCCATATTTCGGCTGTTGGATAAACTATAAGATAAAATGATATCCATAGTGATAGAGCTCATTCATATGAGTAAAATAAGCCTAAGATGGAGGAAATCGGTGCAGAAATAAGGATTCCAGAACTATTTTGGATTTACAATCTTAGCACATCTTGCCTTGCCTACACGATTTTGGATGCATTCAAACGTACCTTGGTCCAATTGTCACCTCGTACATCCGCAAGGCCATTATAAAAGGGGGAGAACGCATGACACAGACACACTCGCCGCCTATTTCAAACTACAGACACAGAGCACAAGCAGTTATATCAACTCCGTTGCCATCTGCAGAATTGTGAGCAGACTGTGTAACCATTAAAAGCCTGTCTGTGATTGAGGGTAAGCGAGATGTTAATAAAATATATATGTGTGTAAATATATTATCAATGTGTGTTTAAAGAAATATTAGCATGTGTAGAATCATTGTGCTATTTCTGGAGGAAACCCGAAGTGTGTAGGTTTAGTTTAATTGCGTAATAATTAAGTAGAACGAATGGATTGAGCAAGTTGGTTGTGGAAAGCGTTTTAAAGATATTATGCTTGCTGGAAGGGACTATCGAAACTGGAGGAAGGAATGACTATAACAGATTGATTTTCTGTATTATTTGAGATATGACACAATGATTACCATAAGGCCTATATGATTTTATTGAAACAAATCATGGACAAAACTGTAACAAGTGAATTATTGAACTATTGTGTTAGAACTTGAACAAATTGTGTTATTCATGACTTACTATGTCTCTTGTAATTTACCACAGCTTGTCTGAACTGCCTCATATTACCTCCTGTCTGGCTAAGGAGACAATGAGCGATACTATGTAGGTTGTATATATTGTTTCATGTTATATCCTGCCCTGAGTGTCATACACAATATCTAGTGACCAAGTCAGCAAATAGATGTTCAAGTTTGTCAGAGCTATTGCCAGTATTAACTGTGTCATCTTGACGAGTGGAGGACCCGCAGTGGTGGGGTTCTATCCAATCATACTGCTGTACGAGGCCTAGGAAAAACTTTGTTTCAGATAAGTAGCTCAGTGTAGTGCTACTCTTCAATTTTCAAACAACACCAAATTAACCCACCTACGAATAGACTATGTGATGATGAAAGCCTGTGGTGTATATATAAGACATTTGACAGTCAAATTAATCATAAAGTAACATTTAGATTCATCTATTCAGGAAAGCACAAAAGTAGAGACAGATTCCATTAGGAATTATATATATTTGAAAGTGACCCATAATTTTATTTTGTATTCAATTGAATTTTATTTGAAAAATTAACAAAGAACAACAGATCTTGTACATAAATAAATTCTAAATTGTACCCACAGTCTTCAGTGAATTATTTAAATTTGGTTTAAAGCTCTTGTTGTGTAGTTAATTACCCCTAGCAGAGTTATTGTCTAAGGTTGGTCTGGAGAGGAGCCCATAGGAATCCAGATAGCACATTACCATCTCATCTAGGAACCTATACAGCTTGACTATACCTTTGATGTCGATTCACCATTACTCTTTTCAAAGAATGGGGTATTTATTGTAAGACCAGTCTCTTATCTGGCACTATGTTGATATCATCTGATACATCTATTTGTCCAGGATAATATCATCATCATTATATATTTCCTCTCGCTACAACAAGGCTGTCCTTGTTCAGAATCACTGGGTAAGAGAATAGAGACAGCAAAAAAAATAAAATAAAACATACACCAATAATAAATTGTTACACACGGGAAGACCGTGAGAGCAAAAATCAGATCAGGGAGGTTCGGTATGTACTTGTTGTAGTGAAATGGATTTGTTTAAACCCCACGCTTAAACTTCCTGCTTAAAAGCAGTCCGCGTATTTTTTTAATCTATAAATAACCACAATATTTGAAATTTGTCTGAGGGGCAAAGTCCATTTACCGCTAAAAATTAAACTAGAGAACTTGAATTTTTCTACTACCACAGGTTAAAAGTTACTACACCCATACACACACTCACCCACCCTAATATTTATCGAAGGACGTAGAAAAATTAACAACCAATCAAATTGGTACCTCGTTTTTGTAGAATCAAGAAAAAAATTTGGTGGTAGGGCAAAAATGCCGATTCTGTGTTTTTGACCAAAATTAAATAATTTATTTCTCAATAACTAAAGGGAATTAGAATGAAAGGGATATCTTGAATTATAGCGCTGATATTGATTAATATATTAACCTAAAGATTCCCACTTAATAAAATGTTCTTGACTTAGAAAAATTTAATTTAGTGATATTTTAGATCAGGGTAGACCTACAATTAATTACACAAAAATTACCCAGATGAAACTGTTAAGGAATAACCAAAGGAAGATTAGATAGAACGATAGAGGTCAGTCGGCCGTTTAATTATCACTTTTGATATTTGAAATCGGTCCATAAATAACAGAGATATAAAATACACAAATGTAATAAGACGAACGAACACACTTATAATCGCTCCAGTTTATAGTCCAAAAATAGTTAAAATTTTGACTCGTCTTCTGATTGGTTAGGTGTAGTTGATAAAAATTAACACCTCCTTGCATAGTCCGCCATTTGAAAAACTAACAAGCACTGCCAAGTGTGGTAAAGTGGGATGTTATAAGTATTTATAGGGGACTTAGTGTACTGACTGAGATCAGCTGTGAAGGTATCTATATCCAATAAGAGTAGTGTATTATAGATAACCTTACTTGCTACCACATATTTTGCCTCAGTCAGAATTATTCTGGAATATTGTGATGACTACGTTATATGTCTAGGGTATGTATATGATGAAGTGTAAGTCACAACAACAACAGACAGATAAACAATTTAATTTATTCCACCACACTTGACAACACTGTGACACTCACATACATATAACACTCTATGAGAATATCTTAAATGAGTCACTGATAACTTTTCAAATATCAATATGTATTCAGTGCTGTCATTACTGTATATGTGTCCTGATTCAAATACAAAGTGAACCAGGAATCACAATCAATTTTAATTACAAGTTATATGTACAGAATTTATCAATATGAATCTTGTAGTGACATATTTTATTAATATTATCCTATGTGTGTCAGTTGTGTAGTAGTAATATGAGGAATACTGGTTTTTTTTTTTTTTTTTTTTTTCAAGCTCTGTTGGTATTTGTCATCATGACTTCAATAGTTTGTTTCTGTTGGAACTAGTATTAGAGATGTTCTCAGTTCCTGGCATTAAAACAATTAATTTCCCCTCTTAATTTGATTTTACAATGTCAGTTTAAGCTGGGGGTACATAGTGTTGAGCTCAGCTGGCCACATCAGCTTATCTTTCGTGATGGTGGCAGGAAAGGACTCCTCTGCTCGATTGCTCCCCTGTGCTCTGGAGACACCTCACTGTTAGCTAAATGGACCAAGGAGTATGCTATCCGACTCTGGATTCAGCAAAGCTCTGACCAAGGGCTGCTCAATAACTTTAAGACCACGGTCCCTGAAACAAGAAGGTTGTACCTCCTACTTCAGAACTAATTTATACTCTAGCTCTACACTGAGCACAATACATAACAAACCTGAGTTCAGAGCGTTAGGCCAACTGTCAGCTTCATCTGAATTACTTTACACCAGTATATTCCTCCTTAATTGTCACTACGCCTCTGCAATTCCAGCATTATTTCTTTCTAGTCAATAATCTAGATGTCAGTGTACTGCTTGGCAATTCCATGTAGTTTTACTTTCCACCGACACCTTCTGTTCAGGCTGGAGCACTATAGGCTTTACCTCATGTTCGCTACTGAACCACACATATATACAGACATAAGTATCAATTTACATTCAATTTTCATTTAAAAAGATATCAAATATTTCAAACCTACCACAATTCATGGAAATAATACACAGTGACGTTGAATGGCAATGAATATAGCACAACTCCGATCTGCCGATGTCCCAGGCTTTATTTTAGGAAAAAATATACACTGGTGCTCAACGCACTGTTTCTTAGTAGGTTTATTACAAGATGTGGCCCTGAACAGACGCCCTGAATTGAGTATATTCGCAGCTCTAACCAATCAGGCCATGTTTACCCAATCGTTTGAAAAAAAGTACTTCTACTCCCGTTTCCCCTGACAACGAAAGATAGTATTTATAGTCCGACTAATCGTGTTTAGCCTTACATTTGTTGCGCTCCAATCAAATAGGAGTTAACATGGAGACTCATTTCCCGTACAATGGTGGCCTAAAATTCTGCCACTGAGCGATTCTGATTTTGGTGTTGTCTGACACCCTCACTATTTTATTTTGGCTATAATTTGGTAATTCTTAGACTATTTGCGTAACGTTTAACATATTATTTGTCAGCAAGTCCTAAGGAACCCAAATATACAAATTTAATGGAGCCAATATGCATTTTCCACTAGGATAGTCGCGCTGTTACCACTTCCTCACTTCCAAACTTTAGGGTGTCTGGGTACTGTCATGTTTTCAAACGTAAACCAGTATAATGTCATAATTCCCAATAAGCGTTTCTCAGGATTTAAAAACCTAACTCTGGTATGGGTAGTGTTTTTATCACTGTCGATTTGAAAAAAAGCTAGTGCTTGTGGCCTTACACGCGTGATGGTAGTAATTGTGTATCGCGCGACTCGTGTTAGTATTGCCTGTGCCTGCTTTCTGCCTCTCCCTTCTTTCTATCTTTAGTCCATCTGTCTTTTGTTTTTGGTAACATAGTGTAGAAAAAGACATGAATGGAATTTTAATTCTAGGTCAACTTGCGTATTTCAAGGTTTTTCTTAGAAATGGAGTACACTTTTTAGTGTGTTTGGGAAACGCGTGTATACTGCAGAAGGCTTTACTATCAACGTGAAACGTTACAATTTGCAGACGAAGTGGAAAACAAGGGGGATTTCGAGTACAGTCATTGTGACAGCACTGTTCTTTACCATTCTTCTTTCCTTTTATTAAATTTATTTGTTAGACCTTATATTGTCCTTTTAATTTATATATGTGGATGTAGAATTTCACGACAAATCCTCCCCTCTTAAAACAGACGTTATATGTCAGTCTATAATTCTATATACACATAGAGAAATTTCTTATTATTCCTGGGGTTTTGGGTGATTCTCATCACACGGATGGCGGCTTAAAAAATCCGCTCCCAAATTTGTTTTTCCACTTATATACTCTATGCTGAACTCAAATGGCTGCATCAATAAAGACCAACGGAGTAATCTAGAATTCTCATGTCTAGCCTGTGCTAGAAACGATAAAGGTTTGTGATCCGTTTGCAACTTAAATGCCTTCCCATACAGATAAATATTGAATTTCTTTATCGCCCATATTACTGCAAGACATTCTTTTTCGCTAGTTGAGTAATTGGTTTCAGCTTTATTCAACTTTCTGCTAGCATATGCCACTGGGCTTAATTCCCCATCCAATGCATCTGATTTCTGTAGTAGAGTTGCACCTAACCCAATATTACTGGCATCCGTCCTTACTATGAATTCTTGACTTAAGTCAGGTAATTTCAAAATAGGTTTGCTTGTGAGCTTTTCCTTCAATTCTTGGTAAGCCATTTCACATTGTGGTGTCCATGTAATTCGATCTGGGTTTCCTTTACGTGTCAAATCAGTTAGCGGTGCACATATGGAATTAAAGTTTTTGATATACTTCTGGTAGAAACCACATAATGAGACAAAGGATCTCACGTCCTTCTTGGTTTGTGGTCTCGGGGCTTTCTTTAGTTTCTCTAAATTCTTTGGGTCAGGGGTCATGTTTCCCTGATAAACTGTGTGCCCCAAGAATTCCAATTCTTTACATCCAACGCAACATTTGGTTGGTCGGGCTGTTAAATTCGCTTCCCTAAGTCGATTAAACAGCATGTTCAGAGAGTCAATGTGTTCCTCAAATGTTTCTGTTGCTATAAGGATATCATCCATAAAATTTGTGATGCATGGGTTATTCAGAGGGTCCAATAATTTTCTCATCATTCTAGAGAAGACACTAGGCGCATTCTTCAATCCAAATGGCAATCTATTAAACTCATAGTGTCCTTCTGAGGTACTAAAAGCTAGGTATGGTCTAACCTCAGGCTTTACTGGAATCTGATAGTATCCTTTACTCAGATCCACTTTTGAGAAATATTTAGCTTTATTTAGCCTGGCAAACAACTGATTTGTATCCGGCAATGGATCCACCTGTCCTTCTGTAATAGCATTCAGTCTCCTGTAATCTATACAGAGTCTATGTTCTCCAGAGGGCTTCCTTAAGAGTACAACACCGGAACTATACGAGGATTCACTGTGTGAAATAATTCCTTCCTTCAACAAATAGTCAATCTCTTCCTTCAAAGCTTTCTCCTTAGCAAACGGAATCGAATATGGTTTCATACAGACAGGTGTGGGGTCTATCAGTTTCATATCATATTCCAATAGGTTTGTATGCCCAGGTCGGTCTGTTAACACCTCTGTATGAGTATCTAGAACCTGTTGCACTCTCTCTTTCTGAGTTTTCGTTAAATGTGTACTGATTTTCACCTGTGCCGCTGTCTCACAGGGGTGTAATGGATATTCAAATGATGAAAGTGGTTCCTTTTTCATCTCCATGGCAATGGACAAGGTCAACAAGTGTGTCTCTTCCTGATGTTCTCTTTCCAAATATTTCTTCAGGAGATTCACATGATA
The DNA here is from genome assembly GCA_024509875.1 of Oreohelix idahoensis. Taxonomy (NCBI): domain Eukaryota; kingdom Metazoa; phylum Mollusca; class Gastropoda; order Stylommatophora; family Oreohelicidae; genus Oreohelix; species Oreohelix idahoensis. Next base: position 171,798 of record JAMPIV010022140.1, on the reverse strand, counting down.
GATTTTTTCTTTCCCCTTCTTATCTATCTTATAATTGGTTCTAGACACCTTCTCTAGAACTGTATATGGACCCTGCCATCCAATTTGTAACTTATTCTGACTACCAGGTAGAAGAAGCAGTACCTTCTCTCCCACAGCCAAATTTCTGTCTTTCGCCTTCCTGTTATAATAGGCAGCATGTTTCTTCCTGGCTTGTTTCAAATTTTCATTGGCAAGTTTCCAGCCAGTTTTTAAACGAGTGGTCAGCTCATTCACATATTGGTATGAAGATGTAATATTTTCCTCTGCCTTTTCATCCGTCCACGTTCTTAACAGCGTTACATATGGACCTTTAATTTTGTGGACCTATTTGTCCATGCACCGGTATGGTCTCTTCCACTTGAAGCGCTATAGTGATGATTTTTCTTCCCAGAATTATCATTCACAAAACGACCGCTACCAATTTTCCTCTTGGGGCTGTCTCCCCACTTAAAATTCTTGATGAGAGATTTCCTCTCTACATCCTCTTCCTCCAGTTTGTTTAAGTCCGATTGAGGGATTTTCGGCTTATCCTGGGGTAAGACATCTTTTTGCACTCTCCGCATAGTGGCCATTGTAAAACAGTTAAGTGAAGCTTGTCCGTGAAAAGGGGCTTCCCATTCCCTTTGGTCCACTTTATCAAATTTATTTTTCTTCGTATTTTCAGGCCTAGTTTTACCCCTTGGCGTGTCCAGGTCCTGATCCATGTTCCCACTTGTGGGTGTTCCCTCATGTGCTATGCTACACCTTTCTACAAAATTCTCAATGTCCCATCTTGCCTTGGGCCAATAATAATTGTGAGCCACCTTTTGTATGATGGTACCTATTTTCTCATGGTCCCCATCTGGTTTCACATGTAGGCTCCTTATTAAGTCTGTCCTATATCTTTTAGGAAGTACCAGCTGTCCCTGACCTTTGGATCTAGCTCCAGTCTTCCTATACATCAACTTGTTTTTCATGTAAAAATCTCCCTTGCCTGGAGTTGTATGACAAGTTGACAATTTCCTGAAACAAGGCTTGAGTGTTTTATCCCCAGCCTGTGCCTTCCTCATCTCTTCTGGAGTGGTATCCAACATAATATCCTCCTCCTTTCTTGAGGTCGACCTGACCTGAAGGGTGGCCATATACACAGGTTTCCTTCTGCAACGGTCAGTGTCATGATTGTCCATCTGACAATTTTTACACCACCTTTTCCCTTGGTTGAAAGATTTTCTTTCATCATATTTCCTTTCATCGAATTGTGGGATTTTATTTTTATTTTCATACCGTGGCCTATCAAATTGGTGCTTACCTTTGTTTTGATCCCTAGGATCAAATTTATTAAAGTTCTGTGGTGTCCTAAAATTATCCACCTGTTTCTTTTTATTACCTGTTACCTCTGCTTGAGCTGCTTGATACCTTTCAGCAACATTTAGCAACTCACCCAGCCTCTCTGCACCTTGTTCCATGAGAAACTTTCTCAGGTCTGGAGCCATGGACTCTCTTAATTGCTCTATAAGGACCATTTCCTTAAGATCTTGGGTTTTCCCCAGAGAAGTCCATTTCTCCAAGTATGTCTCTATTCGTGCAGAGAACTGGTGATAGGTTTCACCTGACAGTAGTTTAGCATTCCTAAATTTTTTTTCTATAAAATTCTGCATTCTTTTCATATCTTAACAAAAGAGCCTGCTTTAGCATGTCATAATTTTCCTGATCACCTCTGCTCATTTTAGCAAAAACTTCATAAGCTGCCCCACGAAGTCCCTGAGATAACTTTAAGCTCCACCTTTCTCTCTCTAACCCATATGTGGTAGCTAATAGTTCGTACCTATTTAGATAGCTCTCAATATCATCGTCTTTCTCAACGAAATGATCTAAATGAAAATTCATAGCTGAGGTTGAGGCTCCTTGGCTAGCAGTGGCATCAGAGGTAAAGGGACTGGCACCATTTTCAGGAGCATGGCCTTGAAACTCAAACTCCCTTAGTCGTAACTCATGTTCCCTTTGTAATCTCTTCTCCTCCTTTTCTGCTTCCCTCTCTGCAGTCAATCTTCTTTCTTCTGCTTCCCTTTCTGCAGCTAATTTCTTCTCTTCTCTTTCTGCAGCCAATCTTTTGTCTTCTCTTTCTGCAGCTAATTTCTTCTCTTCCCTTTCTGCTTCCAATGCTTTAGCCTCTTTGTCAGCCTCAATCTGCAACCTCTTAGCCTCAGCCTCAATCTGCAACCTCTTAGCCTCAGCCTCAATCTGCAACCTCTTAATTTCCTTTTCAGCCTCTAACTTTCTTTCGGCCTCTTTTTCTAATCTTCTTTCTTCCCGTTCAATATATTTGTCACATTCAGCAGTGACATAAGCAATCATAATTTGCCCGTCCATTCCTAACTCTTTCGCAGTCTGTACAGCAGCAGATCGAAATTTTGCCAGGTCGGCCATTGTCTAACAGATAAATGTCTAAAATTTTTAACTAAACAATTTTATCTATGACTAATTAACTCAGGACAACACAGGCACTGTGAGCTCAACCTTATTTATTTTCACCCAAGGATACCTTTTAATTCTTATTATTCCCAATATTTTTTAATAGGGAAAGATTCAAAATCCCGAGAGCGAGACCCCAATATATGTGGTAAAGTGGGATGTTATAAATATTTATAGGGGACTTAGTGTACTGACTGAGATCAGCTGTGAAGGTATCTATATCTAATAAGAGTAGTGTATTATAGATAACCTTACTTGCTACCACATATGTATACCTCAGTCAGAATTATTCTGGAATATTGTGATGACTACGTTATATGTCTAGGGTATGTATATGATGAAGTGTAAGTCACAACAACAACAGACAGATAAACAATTTAATTTATTCCACCACACTTGACAACACTGTGACACTCACATACATATAACACTCTATGAGAATATCTTAAATGAGTCACTGATAACTTTTCAAATATCAATATGTATTCAGTGCTGTCATTAATGTATATGTGTCCTGATTCAAATACAAAGTGAACCAGGAATCACAATCAATTTTAATTACAAGTTATATGTACAGAATTTATCAATATGAATCTTGTAGTGACATATTTTATTAATATTATCCTATGTGTGTCAGTTGTGTAGTAGTAATATGAGGAATACTGGTTTTTTTTTTTTTTTTTTTTTCAAGCTCTGTTGGTATTTGTCATCATGACTTCAATAGTTTGTTTCTGTTGGAACTAGTATTAGAGATGTTCTCAGTTCCTGGCATTAAAACAATTAATTTCCCCTCTTAATTTGATTTTACAATGTCAGTTTAAGCTGGGGGTACATAGTGTTGAGCTCAGCTGGCCACATCAGCTTATCTTTCATGATGGCGGCAGGAAAAGACTCCTCTGCTCGATTACTTCAATGAGTTCTGGAGCCACCTCACTGTTTGCTATAAGGACCAAGGAGTATGCTGTCCGCCTCTGGATTCAGCAAAGCTCTGACCAAGGGCTGCTCAATAACTTTAAGACCACGGTCCCTGAAACAAGAAGGTTGTACCTCCTACTTCAGAACTAATTTATACTCTAGCTCTACACTGAGCACAATACATAACAAACCTGAGTTCAGAGCGTTAGGCCAACTGTCAGCTTCATCTGAATTACTTTACACCAGTATATTCCTCCTTAATTGTCACTACGCCTCTGCAATTCCAGCATTATTTCTTTCTAGTCAATAATCTAGATGTCAGTGTACTGCTTGGCAATTCCATGTAGTTTTACTTTCCACCGACACCTTCTGTTCAGGCTGGAGCACTATAGGCTTTACCTCATGTTCGCTACTGAACCACACATATATACAGACATAAGTATCAATTTACATTCAATTTTCATTTAAAAAGATATCAAATATTTCAAACCTACCACAATTCATGGAAATAATACACAGTGACGTTGAATGGCAATGAATATAGCACAACTCCGATCTGCCGATGTCCCAGGCTTTATTTTAGGAAAAAATATACACTGGTGCTCAACGCACTGTTTCTTAGTAGGTTTATTACAAGATGTGGCCCTGAACAGACGCCCTGAATTGAGTATATTCGCAGCTCTAACCAATCAGGCCATGTTTACCCAATCGTTTGAAAAAAAGTACTTCTACTCCCGTTTCCCCTGACAACGAAAGATAGTATTTATAGTCCGACTAATCGTGTTTAGCCTTACATTTGTTGCGCTCCAATCAAATAGGAGTTAACATGGAGACTCATTTCCCGTACAATGGTGGCCTAAAATTCTGCCACTGAGCGATTCTGATTTTGGTGTTGTCTGACACCCTCACTATTTTATTTTGGCTATAATTTGGTAATTCTTAGACTATTTGCGTAACGTTTAACATATTATTTGTCAGCAAGTCCTAAGGAACCCAAATATACAAATTTAATGGAGCCAATATGCATTTTCCACTAGGATAGTCGCGCTGTTACCACTTCCTCACTTCCAAACTTTAGGGTGTCTGGGTACTGTCATGTTTTCAAACGTAAACCAGTATAATGTCATAATTCCCAATAAGCGTTTCTCAGGATTTTAAAACCTAACTCTGGTATGGGTAGTGTTTTTTATCACTGTCGATTTGAAAAAAAGCTAGTGCTTGTGGCCTTACACGCGTGATGGTAGTAATTGTGTATCGCGCGACTCGTGTTAGTATTGCCTGTGCCTGCTTTCTGCCTCTCCCTTCTTTCTATCTTTAGTCCATCTGTCTTTTGTTTTTGGTAACATAGTGTAGAAAAAAGACATGAATGGAATTTTAATTCTAGGTCAACTTGCGTATTTCAAGGTTTTTCTTAGAAATGGAGTACACTTTTTAGTGTGTTTGGGAAACGCGTGTATACTGCAGAAGGCTTTACTATCAACGTGAAACGTTACAATTTGCAGACGAAGTGGAAAACAAGGGGGATTTCGAGTACAAAAGCAAGGGGGTCCTTTTAATTTCGAGTTTCACGACACCAAGTTGAGATCAGCGGGAAAGCCTTGTGACCAAGCTTTTGCCGTCTGGACGATAAAGCAGTCTGAAAACCTATTTACTGCTAGTCAAGCTTGTGCATGTGTTATTATTCTTTACTTGAGGTAAGACAGATAAGTTTATTTGTTAGACCTTATATGTGTCCTTTTTAATTTCGATATAATTGGGAGATTACGACGACCTAAGTAGGAATGTGTCTAAAAGCGGTTTGCCTTCCCCATTTCGATCCACACTCGCTCAGCCAGACTGCACAGCTGCAGACTGTTTCCAGGACCACCACGTGGAGGTGGAGTGCGGTCTTGACCAGCTCTGGTTCGCTGGTCCTGACGCAGGCAGTCAAGCTATGAGTCGCTGACTGCGGTCTCTATTGCTGCGTCTTGAAGTCCCTAAAAGCAGACTTATTGGGAAGTGAAAAATAAATGTGTTTGTAAATTTGCCATAAAATTTAGTGACTGTAAGTCCAGGAGAAAATAAATTGATAGTGGCTTCTGGAGTGACACAGTGTTCAAATAACATGTGAAACCATGCATAGAATGTTTGAAAGGAGAAATTAACAGGTCACAAGATATATTTGTACACCCCTGCTGATTCTATGGAAGACAATCAATGCTTAAGGAACAGTGGCTTTGATGCCATATGGGAAAAAGAATGAAAACAGGACTGAGTGTAGTCAAGGAAACATAGGGTCTGGTGCAAATGGTCAGCACACATGGCTGACCCCAGGTAAGATTACTATCGATTAGTTGTGGAATTGTTATAGACAGGCTCTAAAGGGAAGGAAATTTTCCTTCTTATTCCAGGGTGGTATTACCAGTTACAAAAGTTGTTGCAGTAAACCTGGAGAAGACAGAACCTGTGGGCAGTGAATGCTTACAATATACCAGGAAGCTACATGCTGTATCTTCATCCAGGAGGCAACACTATTTGATTGATCTTGTAGATTCTGGAGCCAAAAGCATCAGACAGGCTGACAAGATAAGTCCCTCAGTACCGGCACATGATAGTTCATTGCAATTCCATCCACAACAATAAAAATAATTTCCTGGGGAATGATGTAAAGAACAGACTCTCCAATAATAGACTAGTGTTAATGTCAAGCATTGAATCAGACTGTGGGGTATCCATTACAGTGACCTTTTTTATTGTTAAAAGTCATGGACAGTGTTTCCAACTTATTTATTTATAGAATGTAAATAAAAGTTTTTTTGATTTGACAATTCCTGTCCCAAAAGAGTGAGGTACAGGAATAATAAAATTGTATATACAAGGGGATTGACATAAGTCTTGGGCCTGACTATGAAGGAGTCACAGGAGGAAAATGAAACTTGGCGCATTTAAAGTTCATTATATTTGCACTGAATGTGTAAAGTACTCGTTTGTTTCTTCAGTGGGTTTTCCCGCTACGGTACACGGCGCAATGTACCCTATTGACCGGATCTGCTGCTCCAAAGATTTGACAAAACAATGGAAAAGAAGGAGGCCAGAGCTGTGATAAAATTTCTGATGTTTCAGGGAAAAAACCTACAGAAATACACAGGGAGATGGAACTAGTGTTTCGTGATTCTTGTCCTTCATATACTTCGATAAAAAAAGTGATGTTAACAGTTTAATTGCGGCCACTCAAATGTTGCTGATCTGCCAAGATCTGATAGACCAGCCTCAGAGTGCAACGATGAAAATGCAACAAGAGTGAAGAAAATCATTGACCAGGATCGAAAAATGACAATTGTGGAGATAGCTAGTAGAGTAAACTAAATGAAAGAACAGTTTATAGAATTTTACACAACAGACTGAACATGAGAAAAGTGTGTGCACGCTGGGTTCCGCGACTGTTGACACGTGAACAGAAGCAAACGAGGGTAAATTGCTGTCAACAGTTGCTCAAAAAGTGTCAGTCAAAAAAATTTTTGGAGACCATGGTGACAGTAGATAAAACTTGGGAACACCATTATGACCCCGAATCCAAAATTGCCAGCATGCAATGGAAAACCCCGGGCTCCCCAACACCTGTCAAGCCGAGGGCGCGTAAATCTGCAGGAAAAGTGATGCTGACTGTTTTTTGGGACGGCAAAGGTGTCCTTTTGAAAGATTATCTGCCTCGTGGCAACACAGTTAATGGACAGTACTATGCAGATCTTCTCACAAAACTAAGAAAGGTTGTGACCAGGAAACGAGGGATAACGCGTACTCAAAATCTTCCTTTGCTTCAAGACAACGCGCCCTCTCACAAAGCACGGCTTGTGCAGCTAGCAGCCAACGATTTGAATATTGAAATTCTTCTACACCCACCATATTCTCCAGATTTGGCTTCATCAGACTTTTTTCTATTCCCAAATCTTAAAAAACAGCTAAAAGGAAATCATTTTGACAGCGATGAAGAGGTTATACTGGCATGTGATGACTGGTTTAGTTTGAAAAATAGGGTGTTTTACTCCCAAGATCTTTTCAAGGTCAAGCAGAGATGGCAGAAGTGTGTCAATTCAGACGGTGGCTGTATTGAAAAGGAATAAACACTATACAAAATTTCAGCTCTCTGTGACATGTCCTTCATGGTCAGGCCCAAGACTTATGTCAATCCCCTTATATATATATATATATATATATATATATATATATATATATATATATATATATATATATATATATATATATATATATATATATATCCCTTTATATATAAAAACGTACACACAGTTTTACTTACTTGATTTTTATTGAGTTAAAGTTCTGTTTGAAATTATTCATTCCTCATACTAAATAAATTACCCTAGACACTTAGCCACATAACACCACAGAGAATACTGTACCCTGGGTGAGATCAGAAGGGGTAGCTGATAGCGACCCTGAGAAATTCATCATCATCATTATTACTCAGGGAACTTACATAGCTTGACCTCACCAGGTTAACCTGTGATTTTATTAACATCAAAACCTCTTATTACACTTGTTGAACGCCTGTGCTCCACGAGGACTGAAAGATAATGAAGAAGAAGACTGTAGACCTTTGGAGATACACTATTTATCTTCCTTTTTTTTAATTGAGAGAGAGGTTAGGGAGAAGATAAAGAGATAGAAAGACAGCACACAGGTGGATATGATATTGCCAGATAGTGGAAGACTGTTTTCGCCTAAAATATTGTGACCACCATGACAAGGAGAAATTGGAGACTTCAAGGGAACATGTGTCGGAGTGACAGTAGTTCAGGCATCACCGAGGGATCAAAGGGAGAACAGATCATCTGCCACCATCACTAATGGGAAGAAGCAAACAAACACCAGTAGAACAAGTTGGGTGGAGATGACGCCGGTTCTGGACAGGACACACATTAAGAACACTAGTTGACAGCTCTGCAAGGTAGTCCTGGTTTTGAAATTCTCAGGGTAAAAGAAATAGAGGGACACACCCCCCTCCCCCAAAATAAAAAAAAACGTGGTGATGAGAACTGCAGACGTGAAAGGGAAAAATAAGACATGGAAAGACCTTGAGGTGATGGCACGAGACAGGAAGACTCGGCGTTTTTGTTTTTTTGTGTGTGTCTGTTTTAAGACCAATGCTGCAAGGTCAGCCGAAAGGTATTTATTGATTGATTGGTGAATTCTATATAATTCATTGAGGTCTCCAGGTTTTAACATTGTTTTAGCTGTGAATGAAGAGCGAACTGTATTTTCTTAACGTTCCAATAACATAATGCCATTAGTGCACCTGACCCCCCCCCCACCCCCCCTCTCTCTCTCTCTCTCTCTCTCTCTCTCTCTCTCTCTCTCTCTCTCTCTGAAATACAACCGATTTCTCTTTTCACGTCTGCCAGTAAAGTGGTAATGTTTCACATGATCAGTAACACCTCGCACCCGTACCCACTTTTCTCGTCGTATCTCCAACCTCAATTTGTTTTTGCATGTTCCTGGCTGCTTTTAAATCTCCCATAAATCACTAATGGTACATTGTAGTTAAACTTTACAAGCAACATCTGATCGCTTTTCACGTGTTCAAGTTCTTCTTCTTCTTCTTTCGTTCGCTTGAACAATATTGTCTATATCTGCAATGTTGTTTCTTGTATAAACTTCACTGTCTTTTGTAGTTCATACAGAGGACGTGTTCAAGTGAGTTGAAGGAAGGCCGGCGATGGGAGATATATTAGCCCAACAGTGAGCAAAAAACGTCCCGTTTTGTGGTGTGTGTAGTTAACTGTTACGTAAATAAAGTTTAGAGTGTGATATGAAGTAGGCGTTCTATTACCTAGAGCTTAGCACACGTTGTGACATTAATTGGTCGATGATAAGGTGTTCTGTAGTGACTTTTTGGGCTACCTAAATATGTATGCGCCGGCTATACTTTTGCTGATTTCATGTGGCTGGGCTAAAGAATCGAAGGGAGCTCTACTTTGATGATTTCATGTTGCAAGGCTAAAGAATCGAAGGGAGCTTTACTTTGATGATTTCATGTTGCTAGGCTAAAGAATCGAAGGGAGCTCTACTTTGATGATTTCATGTTGCAAGGCTAAAGAATCGAAGGGAGCTTTACTTTGATGATTTCATGTTGCTAGGCTAAAGAATCGAAGGGAGCTCTACTTTGATGATTTCATGTTGCTAGGCTAAAGAATCTTAGGGAGCTATACTTTGCTGACTTCGTTTTGGTGAACTAAAGAATCTATCAGAGCAATTTGTCATACAAAGCCTTTTTATCTTTTGAACGCAAATCGCGGACAGAGGTTTGTTAACACAAAGAAGAAAAAAAATACACAAAAACAGAAGTTACTATTATAAATGCACGTTTGGAAATCCCAGCGAAGTGCTTAGTATTACCCTGAAATATTAAGCATGGCGGTGTTAAGTCATCATATTTTAATCTGCTATACTGGGATTTGTGTGTACTTTCACGCTTATGCAACAAAATATCCATTCCATTACCAGATTTAGCGTTACTCGAGGATTTTAGCTACGATATGATATTGATTGATATGGCATCTGAACAGCATAGAGAACTTTCAATAAGGTGCTCTTAACATATTGATGTACTGTAATATAATGCTCTTAGTGATATATATATATCATCAGCACAATCTTTCTGTTTGCTCTAACGTATCCCAGCTTAGACATTTCTAAATTAATGTGACTTTTTAAATTAAAAAAAATGCGTTTTCAAACATAATATTCGTTCTTACTGACATGATTATCTTCACAACAGTGGTGTACTTTCTGAATATATTTACAAGTTTTCTTTCAGTTTGCTTGATTCAGTAATTGACTGCCGTGCATTCCTTTTCGCCCCATATTGTACCGGGAAGGGGAGGGGTGGGGGGGGGGGGGGGGGGGGGTGGGGGCTCCTTACATGGACCAGAAAGAATAGAACTTGTGCCCCCTCGGACATGTCGTAGGAGGCGACTAATATGAGAGTTTACATGTGGGGGCCTCAGTATGGAAAACAGATTGTTGCATGAACCACTGCTGCATCAACACTTGAATACTTTGGTGTGGTTTTCATTATGGGGGGGGGGAGGAGAGCTGAAGTGGTGTTCCCATGCTAGAGAGAGAGAGAGAGAGAGAGAGAGAGAGAGAGAGAGAGAGAGAGAGAGAGAGAGAGAGAGAGAGAGAGAGAGAGAGAGAGAGAGAGAGAGAGAGAGAGAGAGGATGTATTACTTTCATGTAAAGCTGTGATACTTTTTATACAGTCAAGAATGTTCGATTTCTCAGTTGCTGAACTCAGTAGATTACATCAGTAGATTACATCAGTAGATTACATCAACAGTTACACATGAGGGATTAAAGGTGAATGGTAGTCTGGTAGCACATACTGCCGTAGAGGAATGTAGTGTCAGATATAGGACTTGTACTTGGTCACAACTTTATCATGTTGGTGACCAGTTCCATTTATCGCTGCCTTTGACTTTCCCAGCTCAAGAACTGAGTTAGGCAGCCATTTGTAAAGTTGGGTAGATTGGAACGTGACGTGACTCTTTGCCAATGAAGACTCTAAAGACTCTGCCACTTGATGCTCAACCAGAGATTGGAAAAGAACAATAATCATCTGTAAAATGTTATGTATAAAGAATAATAACTAATAAAACGCTAAGAGCAAGCAGTAAAATGTCCCCCCACCCCAAAAAAGAAAAAATAAACTGTAACGCCAACGAGACAAATAACCTGAGATCCGTGCGACCAGCATCAGATGTATGCCAGCCGTCGCGGGAGCCGCAAGTGTGCCTAATGTTTGTGTGCGTGTGTGTGAGACTTTACCACAACGAGCTCATGTCTGATTGACTTAATTAGTGTTCCACATCTTGTGTACTACTAAATTAAAACCGACGTTAAACCCTAAGTTCTTTTATTGGTAACGAACGAACGAAATACTATTATATTATTGTACTATTATATTACAATTATTATGATGTTATTTCATCATGGTAAATAAATAGGCATTATTGCCTTTTTTTACATTTTTGCCCTGCAGTAAAATAGGGAGCTGTTCATCATCATCATCAGCATCATCATCATCATCATCATCATCATCATCATCAATCAATATACATAATTCCCGCCGTAAGTACTTGGTCGGTCGGTCGGACGGTCGGTCACATTTTGCACACCGTCATTTGCGCACTTTTTTCTATTTTCGAGGGAGTGCATTAACTTTAAAGCACAGCTAAGGGGGTGAAACTGCGGTTGAAAGTTAGACAATAATTGTATTGTTTCCCCTTATATGTACTCTCCCGAAAACAGAAACAAATGCGCAAATGAAGGTTTGCATGAACAGTTTGATTATGGAAAGAAGCCAACAACACGATTGATAAACAGTACATGAACTGGAATTTCGTCAAACTTCAAACGTTGTTCTCAGAGGAAGTCGATCAAGGCTTTTCAGAGGTGGTAAGTCGACCAGGGCAAGATTTTAAAAGATGCACGAACAATTACGAGACATGTTTTCATAAAATAAATGTTATTTATTTAGTCAATTTACGGTCCATTAGATCATTATCACTGCTCCCCGTGTCATTTAGGTTGGGTTACTCCAAGTCTTCATATTTAATACATCCATATAATTTTCACTACAAATATCTGGTCGCCTGCAATGAAATGACCACAGTCTGTAATATATGCAACAGAAACAACACACTATAATTAATAACCTGTCAACTTTGGCGGGTTGTTGCTAGTATGGAATATAATTCCACTGATTATTCCTGATCATAAACTGAACGGCTTGTAACAGGAGTTCTTTCATATTTTCTTCTTGTCTTTGGTTAAAATTAATCATGCAGCGATTAGCGATCTCTATTTCAGATATATTAAGGATAACTGAAAGGCAAGTGGCATATGGCTAATTGTGGTGGAGGAAAAAAAAAAGATGGTGAATCCTATTAACACCTTCAGGGCTAGGGCCTAGCAAAGCCTCTCTATTGGCCGCCGTCTGCATTTGACTGACGACCTCTCATACTTGTACCATATAAACTAGACAAGTAGCAGAGGTGATAGACTTTTATGTTGGCGGTTTCACAGATACCATCGATGCTAGGACATTTAAATGCTTTAGTACAGGTTTCCTGCAAAAAGGGGAAGGGGAGGGCGGCTGCACTTGTAGCTCTGTGTTGGATGACGAGAAAAATTAATGCATAAGGAATGAGAGGTCTTTCTTTCTATCTGTCTGTCTGGTTGTCTTTCTGTTCGCCCGTCCGTCAAGTCTGTCTGTTTTCGTTCTGTGTGACTGTCTGTTTTCTTTCTTTTATTCTTTCTTTCTTTCTTTCTATGGTCTGATTCTTATTCTTCTCTTCCTCCTTCTTCCTCTAGTGAAATAGATGTGGTAGAATCGTATTTAGACGTCAGCTGACAAGCCCTGTGTGAACTAACATGAATTCATAAAGTAACCATTAACATAATATTCAGGTTGTCTTTTACAGCCTTAATGTTTATTGTCAGTTCATGCTTCCTGATCAGCACAGATTAGTTCAGCCCTAACAATCAATAGTCCATTTACAGCAATTTGATCCACTGGAACCAAATGTGGCAAAGAGTTTAGGTGTGTGGTTGTGAGTTGTCTGAGAAGCACTCACCATACTTCGCCTTCGCAGATAACGGGGGAAATTCGGAGATTTTGTCTGCATGTTAAAGATTTATTGGCAAATGAAAACTGCAAAGAGCAGACTACGAGTTCAATGTCTCGCCCAACTCGTTGGAGAAATCACACAGAAAAATGTTCAGTATAAAAACTGAGGTCTCATTTCTAATTTAAACTGGTTGATCGGGCAAGAATACGACAGACAGTTCGTTAAAGGTCATTTTCAGTACGTCCTTGACGTCAAAGAGGCGGCGGAAAATTTCCATTTTAACGTGTAGGATCATTAAGAGTGAGTGTGAAAGGCAATGGTAGCTGCGTAGGGAAGTGGAGTGTTGGAGACTTCAGTATATACTTGGTCTAGTTTTATGAGATTAGATGACCAGTCTCCCTCCCCCCTCACAAAGAGAGTACATACCTTATTTAACTTATGTCTGTTTTACTATATGGAAACTATTGATAAACCACCATTTAAGTTTCGTCGGAAGGTATGGCCTTTACTTCTGTTAATAGTTTCAGACGGTATCAGTTCAGAGTTTCACAAGGTTTAAGTGCGCTCTTCAAATTGAATTTAGTATTTATCTCTGGCGTGAGAGGATCTAAGAAATGTTTAATTTACAGCTTCTATCTCATTCATCCAATTTGCCGTATGTACTGTACATCTCCATTTTTCCGACTACCAAGAATTTTGTTGAGTAATGGATCCGTCTCAAGGGCAGACACGATTCAAAGATTTGTACGAACAGGTTTGATGATTTCCAGGTATCGACTGTGAATACCAGAACTATTTAACCAGTGGCTCAGCCTCGTGATCAGATACCCCGCTTTTGTTTACCCAATCATCTTCAGAGAAAAAAAAACGATGCTTCCATGATGCCTGGCAGAGGTTATTTCTCACGGCTATATTTAACTTGTTACTCCGATTTTCTGCGTTCTGTACATTCTGCTCTAATCTTAGACATATTTCTACAATCTCCATGTCATAGGATGCTGTTAGCCATTGAAGTGTCTCGTTTTTTTTTTTTTAATGAGACCTTCGTTAACATGGAACGGTAACTTCTGTAACGTTCCGAACATCTTCCCAATTAAAGTTTGTTTTTTGGACATTCCCTCTCACAACAGTGTTGGTTCAGTTATTAAAATGCTCATATGTGAGACGTCTCAGTTTCAGCGTTAACTTCCTCGTGGTTGCACTTGTATCACGTAACAGACATGTATTTGTTTGTTAATAAATCGCACGACTTCTCCAATAAATGTCACGTTTTGTCTCGCGTACTACCTTACATAGTCGACCGATTGGCTCAGCTGTTAGAGTGTTTTCCTCTCGCGGAACAGTTGCCGAGCTCCGGGATCGGAATCTCGTAGCGTCATGCTCCAGTATACCCATATAATGTGTACTTGACTATGCTCTTGAGTTAGGGAATGCAAAGGCAGCGAGGAAGGGGCCTGGTCGCCCCACCTAATGAAAAAAAGCTGGACCTGGTGCGTGACGCCACCGTGTTTCCAATTCGGTACCTTTGTCGAGAGAGACCAGCGCTCTAACCACTCTGCCAGTAGGACGCTTTCGCGTACATTGTACGTATTAATTCGTTAATGAATGTCACGTCATCTCTCGCGTACTAAGATCACAACACAGCGTCGGATTACCTTGTCACTTATGTTCACCATCTGTTTATCAACAAATCTCCTCTGATTATCCAGCAGTCCTTTTAATTCTTCTTGCAGTTGCTCCACCTTCCTTGACTATGCTACAGCATGGGTGGCCTGAGTTCGTTATCCATACTCCCTCACGGTCCTTTTTTTTTCTCTTTCCCATTAACAAATTTATTGTATTACCCAAACTAGTACTGCATAGTACTTGTCTAAAGCTATTTACTGTGTATCTAGGTCATGCCTTATTAGATTCCGTTGTAAAAAAGGAAAAATGTTTTCCAACTTGTCATTAACACCAGTACTAGTGCATGAATACGTCATTCTTGCTCTCACGAGCCCATGCAGACTCCAGCGTCGTCGGTAATGCATTTTGGTCCAATGCCTCACAAGTGTTCTTGCACATTAGCGGTATGAAGCGCCCAGACTGTAAAGTTATTCTCTACTTTAGTAAGGAAACCCAATTTTAGTTAGAGAACCCTGTTTTCGTTAAGAGGGGCCTGTTTTTCTTTAAGGGTTGCTGTCATGTGAGGATGTATTAAAGCTTATTCTTGGTTATTAACTACGGAAAAGGAGAGTGTTAACTCACGTCCTCTCTGTCTCTGTCTGTCGCGTACTCTCTCCCTCTTTCTCATGTCTGTCTCCAGTTTAGGCTATTTTGAAGGAAGCATGTATGAAATGATTAGCTTTAAAAATTAATTTGGAAATTAATCCGCTAATATCACATAAACTAATGCAGATGAAAAACCTATGGCAAGGCCCAAGCAAAGAAACAAAACTACGACTGATTAGATCATGTATATTACCAGTAACAACATATGGCTGCGAGACATGGACATGGACACTTAATAAAACAGTTGCAAAATAGATTACATCATTCGAAATGAAATGCTACAGAAGGATGTTGAGAATACCCTGGACAGAAAGACCAACAGAGAAGTACTGCACTCACTAAATGTAGAGGAAAATTGGCTCCGAAATACCGTCGCAATAAGGAAGCTGAAATATTTTGGTCATATAAAAAAGACATAATAGTCTGGAAAAATTAGTAGTAGAAGGCATGGTCCCTGGAAAAAGTGGAAGGGGACGACCTTTGACGACGGTGGATCCAGGATATCGCAGAGAGTCTGAACTTGTCTTTGGATGATGCAGGTCGACTTGCCCAAAATCGTGATGCGTTCAGAGCAGCTGTAATGGTGACAACGTTCTGGAGAGAATACGTCACATGATGATGATGATGAATCCGTTAATAATAATAGAAGTATTATGAAATTAATAATAATTGAAGTGTAGTAATAGCGAACATGTATTCATAATAACAGATGTAGTAACAAAAGTGTACCAATGACGCATGGTGTGTGTACTGTACAACGTCTGTGCCGCACGAATTGCATCGCTAAGTGATTCTTGTTGGTTTTGTAACTACTGATGTTCGTTCTATTGTTTATTACATCCTTATTTAGTCACTTCTCTTCTACCATTGGGTGTAGAGGTCAGCACTTTTGGTCTGGCTCCAGTCTAGCCCCCAGTCTTTCAGAGATTGCCTGATGATGTGCTTTCCAGCAAACGTTGGGTCGTCCAGGAGGTCTGGATTCCTGGCTCTTTGCTTCCCGTGTTTTTACCATTCATCCGATATTTCCAGTGTTGCCACTCTGCCTTTTTTCCCAAGATCTTGGTTTTTTTAATTCAAATTTTGGGATCTTGGTTTTTTTTTTTTTTTTTAAACTGAGGACCTTGGCTTTTTTCCGGAGATTTTGAGCGTGTCGGTCAGTCAGGTAGGTATGAACTAGCTAACAGTGCATTACATACGTGCGATTGTCGTACTAATAGCCACTGACTGACTGTTTTTATATCTTCCGACTTCCGGACCCGGTGAATATTTTAGTTTTCTTTATGGTAATCGTACTCATCGTGTGCTTGTGAATCTCAGTCGTGCTCAGTAGAGGGAATTAGGAGTGATGCTGATTTTACATCGACATCTAGGCCTAATAAGAAACGTAAGACAGGCTGGGTACAATCAACCATTCAATAATGATTGGCTACATGGTGCAGATCTAAAGGATTGGATATAATCAGATCCTAAAGACACGTACAGTGTTCACTGTAAAGTGTGTGACATCACTCTTAAAAATGCAAATAAATCTGCATTGATGGCACACAAGTCAGCAAAGAGGCACATAAACAATTTTGATATAAAAAAGAAGCTAACGAACATAACTTTGTGTTTATTTGTATCTCCTAAATAACCACCTTTTAAAGGAAAAGTAGCCAATGCTGAGTTGCTTTTAACAGCGTTCATGGCGGAACATCATATTTCCTTTCTACAGACTGACCATTTAGTGGACTGTTTAAAGAAAATGTTCCAGATATCGCTGTTGCTAAATCTATTACAATGAAACCAACTAAGGCATCGTATACCATGCAAGATGGAATAGCAAGAGAAGAGAGAAATGATATAAAAAAGAACTGACACTACAAATTTTCGCTTATCATTGACGAAAGTACTGATATGTCAGTAGGCCAGATTCCTGCTATTGTAGCGAGATACTACGACGAAGCTAAATGCCAAGTAGTTGACGCCTTGCTTGATTGCATTGAGGATGCAAGTGGGAAAGGTCTTCACAAATCGCTTAAACAGTTGCTTGAGGAAAACCAAATTCCATTATCAAATATAATAGGTTTTGCCAGTGATAATTGCTGGACTATGACGGGTATTTTGTAGTGGATTTGTGACATTTAAAAAAATAAAAAGATTTGCCTTGTGTGTCCACTCTTGGATATATGTCTTTCCTTTGCTTTGTGTGCCAATCATGCAAACAACTGCCTACTGTCATGGCTTGAAATGTTTATAAAAAATGTCTGCTGCTATTTTACTCGCAGCAGCAAACGGCAGCATTCATTGAAACTAATACAAGATGTTGTAAAGGCTAAACTTGCTCAGACTCTCTGGCTTTCGCGATTAAAGGTTGTCTCTCGTATTCTGGAGCAATAGGATGCTTTATTTTTTTTTTCCAGAGCGAGGTTTTGACAGACAAAACTGATCAATCAATACCCTTAAGCTCACCGAGGAGCATAGGCCTTCAACAAACACATGCCAAGTCTTCCTGTCCCGTGCCATCAGCTAAAGTTCTTTCCATGTTTTTCTCATCATTTTCACCTCTGTATCCAGTTCTCTTCTCCGTGTGTTTTTTGGTCTACCTCTGCCTCTCTTTCCCTGTGGATTCCAGAACAAGGACTGCTTTGTAATGCTATCAACATTTCTCCTCAATATGTGTCCTGTCCATCGCCAGCGTCTTCTTCTCAGCTGTTGTTCCACTGGCACTTGTCTGGTTCTTGTCATCAGTTCCACATTTGTGACTTTGTCATACCATTTCAGTCCTTCTATCCTAAGCAAGCACTCGTTATAAAAGTCTGTAGCTTTTTGGTTGTTGTTTTTGTTGCTCTCCATGTCTCAGAGCCATACAATAGGACTGACTTGACATTTGAGTTGAAGATTCTTATTGTCGTGTTGGACTTGATTTCTCTTGTTCTCCATATGTTTCCTAATGCAATGAAAGCTCCTCTTGCTTTTTGTATTCTTATTTTGATATCATTATCTGTCCTTCCAACTCTATTTAGATTACTGCCAAGATATGTGTACGATCCTACACCCTGTAGTGGTGTTTCTTGGTTCAACCTTGTTATCATTTCTTGCATTTATTCTCATAATCTTTGTCTTTTCCCTGTGCATTTTCAGACCCACTTGTTGTGACCTCTGATCGAAAATTTTCATTTTCTCTTGCATCTGATTATGGTTATGGGATAGAAGAGCCAAGTCATCTGCAAAATCCAGATCATCAAGCTGTTTAGTCAGATTCCGTTGGATTCCATTTCTGTTGTGTGATGTCGATGTTTTCATAACCCAAACTATTGCTAGTAAGAAAAGAAATTGAGACAAGAGGCATCCCTGTCTCACTCCCGTTCTAATCCTAAACAGTTCTGTAAGTTGTCCTTCATGAAGAACTCTGCATATCATGTCTTCATAGGTCTTCCTTATTAAGTTAATGATCTTCATGGGAACTCCATAATGCCTCATCAATTTCCAAAGTGATTCTTTGTCTACACTGTCAAATGCCTTTTCATAGTCCACGAATCCGATGTATAGCGGTGAATTCCATTCCAGACTTTGTTCAACTATTATTCTCAATGTGGCTATCTGGTCTGTACAGGATCTGTTTTGTTGAAAACCTGCTTGTTCATCTCTCAGTGGCTTGTCTATGGACTCTTTTGATCTCTTAAGGATGATTCTGTTTAATACTTTTCCTGGCACTGATAGTAACATTATTCCTCTATAATTTGTGCACTCTTGTAAATTTTCCCTCTTAGGCAACTTGACCAGGTAACCTTCCTTCCATTCTGCTGGTATTTCCTCTCTCTCCCAGACTTTGCCAAGTAGTTTGTATAATATCTCTGTAGAGGAATCAATATCTGTTTTGATGGCCTCTGCTGGAATTCCATCAGGAATGCCATCTGGACCAGCTGCTTTTCCATCTTTCAGAAGCTTTATGGCTTTCTTTATTTCTTCTCTACTTGGTCGTTCACAGCTGATTAGTAGCTCCTCTTCTGCTGGCTGGATGTCTGGGGGATTAGATGGAGCTGGTCTATTGAGAAGTTCCTCAAAATGTTCTGTCTATCTCTTCATTTGTTCTTGTATATTACTAAGCAATTTTCCATTCTTATCTTTTATGAGGCCATTTGCTTGCTTATATTTCCCTGTTAGCTTCTTTGTTGTTGTACAGGTCCCTCATATTTCCTTTGGCTGCAGCTTCCTCTGCTTCCCTTGCCAACTCTTCAATATACTTCCTCTTGTCTCTTTTGATGTTTCTTCTTACTCTTTTGTTTGCTTCTATGTACACTTCATGAGCCTTGGCTTTGGAGCTTCTGGTTTTGCTTCTGTTTAAATCTGCTTTCTTGTTTTTCCTGTCTTCTATCTTACTAATGGTTTCTGTTGTTATCCATGCTTTGTGCTGATGTTCTCTTTTTCTCAGTACTTCTTCATATGTCTCGTTCTATATTTTTTTTACTTATTGCCAGTGGTCTTCCGTATCTGCTTCATCTTTCAGCTGTTAGAGTACTTCGTATTTGTTGGATACTGTGATTGAAATTTTTTTTCATATTTCCTGATTTCTTAGATATCCCACATTATACTGTTGTCTATAGCTATATACTGTTGTAAATTTCTTGAGTTTTGAGACAAAACTGATGGTGCTGTAGATCTTTTCAGAATGATGAATACACCGGGAACTAAGCATGGGCTTCGTCCTGTCAACGACGTCTTTACAAAGGGTGACAAAATGAATGTTGAATTCCACTCTGAGTATTTAAGAATTCACAATGCTTTTGCCAGCATTTCTGACGAGTACAGAGAAATATAATTTCTCAGGTTTATTAAACCTGACGGCATGCAGTTTTACAAACTATCGGAAATTGGTGGGGAAAGGCAAAGAATCACAGTTTCGCCATGATACGTTGGCAAGTTTAACAGATTTATGTGATCAAATAAGGAAACGCTTTCTTCTTTCAAAAGATAGTGTTTTGGCTCAGATAAGAGTTCTGGACATCGTGGAGTCATTGTGAAGTGACAACCAGTTAAGATCATTAATCCCACTGTCCTCAAAATTCCCTGCACTGGTAGCTGAGAGTGAACTAGACAATTTACAGAATCAGTGAAAACGTTTACCAAATTCAAAAGAGTCTCTTCAAAACATGGCTAATCTTGAACCTGGAACTTTCTGTTTTAAGTTGAGATCAGTCAAGTATTGGAATGGCCAGGTAAAGTGTGGACTGCTTTCCAAATTTATGTACGGTATAATGGCGTTGCCACATTCATTAGCTTGTGTAAAGAGGATATTTTTGCAAGTCAACATTGTGAAAACATCTCAAACAAATGAATTGTATGCCGTCACTGTTACAAGGAGGTTCTTAGCAAAGCAAGCCATATCAAGAAAATGTGTTGAATGTCATTCCTGGATTCCACTAAATTCTGTGATTGCTGACATTGTAGAAGTATGTTGTCACCATCGTTACTTAGGAAGAGTGAGAGAGAAACCGATACATTAAACTTGAGTTATGTTGCCAGAAGATGGTGGTGTTTGTGATTCGATTGCTGTTTCAAAATGTTTCTGGAAGATTGACATCAATAACTTTAATATTGTTAATTGTCTTCAATCATTGGACGGCATGGACTTGTCCAATAAACAGACTGTTTTTAGTTTCGCAGTTTTTAGTATCGATATAAAATATATTCTGTTAGATCTTTGGAGTAGTAATTTTTATTTGCCACAATTTATTGGTATTATTATTTTATTTTATATATTGAAATACATACTTCATTTAGATATATAATAATACAAATGTGAGTCTTGAAGAAGAGAAATTTAGCAATAAGTATTTAATTGTCCACTTCATAATAAAACGTGCAGACACCAGATTGCACTAAAAATAGAGGGAAATGTCTATATTTATTAGCTTTGCATTTCTGAACATTTTATATTGATGTTTTTCTTCTGCAAAATTTGGAGTGATAACGTCGATTATTTCTCTTCTGATTTATTACTATTATTTTTGTTTGTTTTAAGTATAGTGACAGACAGAACAAAAATCCAATTTTTATCAATTAAAAACAGACGTAGATTATCGTTCTTATATCTATGTAGATTTTGTGGGAATTACGTACATAAAGAACGTTTTGCCTGAGCATTTGTAAAATGATTCTTCAAAGCTTCGTTTAGTTTGCAGCATGAGTTTTTTTTCTGTAAAATTGTCACACACTTGAAGCAAATAAATTTTACTTTTCTTACATTTAATGCCATCTCTTCTTCAGCCATGTTCGATCTCATTCAACGACTTCTGTTTATCTCATAAAGTGGCGGTCTGTCTCAGGCTTCTGTCATCGTCATACAGTTTTTCCGTCAACGGGGTTGGTGACTGCAATACTGTCGATCTGCTCCTCTTGCAGAGTCTGTATTCTTGTAGGACATGCTATATTGTTTGTTTGTCTTCCCCACATGGACACGTCTGTTTTGCTCACAACTTGATTTGTTGAACAGCTGAAATTTGAGTCTACAGTGACCAGTTTGTGTAGTAATACTAAGCTCCTCCAACATATTTTAGTAGAAAAAGGTGTGACCGTGGGGTGTGTAGATTCTATTATAAGGCATATATGTTCAAGTTTCTTGTGTGTTTGTTTATTGTATCACTCAAGTCAAGATACTGGTATACTGCCAGAGATAGTTATTCTTGATGATGTTTGTACCCAAGTTCGTTCCAAAATTCCTCTGTGGTGTTTAAAGTTTTGTGACAATCATTAGCATACTTTATGTTCACTATTTACTGTAAAAACCTTCAACATGAGGTAGTTAAGCAAATCCTCAGGATCCAGTAAAACAAGTTTATTATCTTGCAGGCCTATATACAATCCACAAGCAAAGTCATTTGCATGCATTCATTTACAAATCCTCATAAAAATGTGTCTTTGTGGTTATTTATAGGCTATTTTCTCCCTGTAGCCTATCCAAGTTGGGGTAAGTATTTTGACTTAGTTCCTGTTCGTTTGCTTCTTAGATTTATCCGACTCATGAGTAAATGACAGTAGAGCCTCTACCTCTTCTTTATGATTTGTAGCTAAGTCTGACATTTATGAGCTCCATTTCATTTTTCTTTTATAAGTTCAGCTCGTTCTTCCGACATTTAGGCATTTCTGGCCTAACTAGGTTTTATTCTGAAAAATGAATAAAAAATTACACGAAGCTGTACTTACAGGTAATTATCAATTCCCAACATTATAAAAACTATCTGCTTTACAGAGTTGATATCTTGATAACTTCATGACCAGCAGTTCTACGTCCGTACAAACTGGCTTCTGTGGATCAACTGATTTCGGATATCGAAATTTGCGTTCGCATCGTGGTGCGCGCTTTTACTGGTTGGTCAGTCTAATATTTCTTTATTTATTTTATTGGGTCTTATATGCCTACCGATGGAGTGTCTCGGCTATTCCGATTTACGTCATCGGTTGCTGAGCAACTCCCGCCAAAAATAGCGTTGAGTCGCTATTTAACCTAATTTCGGTTTTAATCTGATACCAGCGTATCTCGAGTCTATTTTAATAACACGAATGATGCTATGGTATCAGTAGTAGGCCTTCCGGTGACATAGGCGCCCATTCTCCTCTCCCAACCCAAATCTTTCAGCATTTTAAATTGTTATACCAGTATTCTTCCTCATTATACCAGCCTTCACCTCTTAACTAATAAGATGACATTCTATGTATTACAAGTCACGAAAAACCAAAAGGTAGAGAAGCAGTCCTATAGAAATTTCATGCTGAATTCGGATGCACTGTGCCACGACATAGTGTAGGGCAAACCGCCTTAAGATGACTGATACAAATATGACTGAACGAGGTGGTGCTAGGCCCAAGATGTCAGGAACCTTGAGCTGACTACTACCTTTATTAGAACCGTTAACGTAGAAGTCTGAGGGCGAATGAGGAAGAAGAAGATATTTTTTACAATTGTCCTTACAGTCGGCAACTATCCGGAAGCAAAATTATTACTTTCCGCTGAATAAATCTCAACAGGTGTGCTCACTGTGGCTGTAAAAGAAAAAAATGTAGAATGTAGTGAGGCGATGTTCTGTGTGGATTAGTTCCAAATAGCGCTGGCCATTGCTGGTCGGAAGAGCGTATAACATGACGCGTGTATAACGGACCTGAATAACAGAGTTGGCAATTATCGAAAGTCCACTCTATTTAAATAAAACTGTCTAATTATACAAGACTTATGGAGCGACTGCGATTGGTCAGACAAACTGTTCCATTTGTAGACTTCAGTACCTGGCTGACTGCGGGAATGATAACCGGATTCCACTTCAGAGCCAAAAAAAACTTAAAGTGTATTTGATTACTTGCTAGGGGTTGAGAGAGAAACAAATGGCGACTTAACAGAGAGTGAACCATAATACCTCTCTTTTGCCTCGTCTACGTTCAATCCTACCTTTCTTTTTCTTCCACATTACCTTTCTTCTTCTTCCTCATTACCTTTCTTCTTCTTCCTCATTACCTTTCAATTCCCCAAGGAGCATGCGCCTTCAATAAACTTAGGCCAGTTTTCTTGGTTCAGGGCCATGAGGTCAAGGCCTTTCTATGTCTTTATCATTCCCTCCGTGTCTGTTTCCATCTCTCTTGTCCATGAGTTATTTTGTCGTCCTCTACCTATCTTACCATGAGGATTCCAGAACAACGACTGCCTTGTAAAGCTATCAACAGGTTTCCTTAATGTGTGACTTATCATTGCCAGCGTCTTCTTCTCATATCTTGTCCCACCGGTACATGTCTGGTTCATGTCATTAGTTACACATTAGTGATCTTTTCATACCATTTCAGGCCTTATATTCTACACAAGGATCCAATTATGAAAGTTTGTAGCTTTTTGGTTGTTGTTTTTTGTTGTTGTTCTCCGTATTTCAGAGCCACGCAATAACACTGACTTGACATTTGAATTTTATTCCTATTATAGATGTAATTAATTCATCATTACCCTTAACTCCCTGTAAGGCATAAGCCTTGAACAAATTAACGTCGGACCTTCCTATTATGTGCCATGCATTTAAATCTTACAATGTTTTCCATATACCTTTCATTTTTGTCTCTAGTTCCCTTCTCTGTGTGTATTACGGTCCCACGGTGTTTCTGTAACCCTGGGTGTTTTACAGTCTCGCTCTATTTATGTAACCCTGGGTGTTTTACAGTCCCGCTCTATTTATGTAACCCTGGGTGTTTTACGGTTCCTCTGTATTTCTGTAACCCTGGGTGTTTTACGGTCCTCCTCTATTTCTGTAACCCTGGGTGTTTTACGGTCCCCCAGTATTTCTGTAACCCTGGGTGTTTTACGGTTCCTCTGTATTTCTGTAACCCTGGGTGTTTTACGGTCCTCCTCTATTTCTGTAACCCTGGGTGTTTTACGGTCCTCCTCTATTTCTGTGGTTCCAAAGGTTGTTATTGCCGGGAGTTGTAGTGAGGATAAGCTCTCACTGCAGATAAAATACTTCTATGGCACGCGCCTCAAACAGCCTCTGACAACCAAGACCAGCTCCCGGCCTTCACGTGTGGCTCAATTTGAGCCCGGCGGAACTGTTTCCACTGACGGGAGAAGGGGCAAAGGCGAGCGACTGGCGCCTTAAAACCAGCAGCTTCGGGCAGATAGGGCTCGTGATCCTTGGTTGGTAGCTTATCTAAGAGAAAGAACTCTGAATTCAAACCACCGCTGCCTTGCGGGAATATCCATTTATGGAATTGGCTTCGGGAGTAAACCCTGAGGATAAATCCGGAGTCGGAGTCCCTAAGGCAGTCTAATGTCGATTCGACATTATTCTGGCAACTCCTGCGACATGGCTGGTACCAAACTGTATCGGCTACTGCCGTTCCTTTGAATCTACCGGCTGTGTGGAGAGGGGGAACGTGCTGCATGGGCAACAGCTTGATCTCCATATAACTGTGCCCAAGCTCGCGCACTGGAGAGGACACTCTAGCTTCACCCTATAGGTGTCGGCAAAACACGGGAAGTAGCATCGTGTGCAAGAGAGATATGAGGGCACTGGACATGGATCCAGCAACATGGGAGGATGAAGCTGCCGATCGCACTAAGTGGCGATGCTATTTACGGCGCCACCTCAGATTGGGCGAAGAGAGGCTCACACAAGAAGCAGAGGTGAGGAGAAAACGTCGAAAGGAGCACCAGGAAAATAAGCAGCTGAGGGCTGTCACCTCAGGGGCGCATTCCCATAGTCAGTTATGACTGAAGGGGCTATTATTATTATTATTATTATCTATTTCTGTAACCCTGTGTGTTTTACGGTCCCCTGTTATTTCTGTAACCCTAAGTGTTTTACGGTCCCCCGGTATTTCTGTAACCCTGAGTGTTTTAGCCTCCCCTAATTATAGAATTACCGGGTTCGCTCCCAGTACATGGAATATAATTTGATGGAAATTTTTTTCAGAACCAGTGATTCCTTATGATGTCATACTCACCCCTGATCTCCTGAGTAGTGAGATAACATGCCTAGCCTTCTTGGATATGGACGGAAATAATAGAAAGTCTCGTGTGCAAGTTGCGCCCGTTAAAAATCACTCTGCAGTTGGAAATCGTTAAGAGTAGGCCATACGGCCGCTGCCCTGGGAACTATTTAAACATTAGGAAACCCACCCATCACAAAAATATTTATAGAATGTGTGATTCCTGTATACACACATTGAGATCCTCTTCAGTGCTACGGAGTTCGTGCACTGTGCTGAGATCCTGCTTTTGTGATGTAAGGCAGGAGATCGGAGTACTGATGGAGTTGTCCGTGTGCATTGAAGACGGTTCTTAAAAGAAAACCCCCTCTCTTTCTCCAATCCTGGGTGTTTTATTGTCCCCCTCTATTTCTGCAACCCTGGGTGTTTTATTGTCCCCCTCTATTTCTGCAACCCTGGGTGTTTTATTGTCCCCCTCTATTTCTGCAACCCTGGGTGTTTTATTGTCCCCCTCTATTTCTGCAACCCTGGGTGTTTTATTGTCCCACTCTATTTCTGCAACCCTGTGTGTTTTACTGTTCCCCCTCTATTTCTGTAACCCTGGGTGTTTTATTGTTCCTCTCTTTTTCTGCAACCCTGGGTGTTTTACTGTCCCCCTCTATTTCTGGAACCCTGGGTGTTTTAATGTCCCCCTCTATTTCTGCAACCCTGGGTGTTTTACTGTCCCCCTCTATTTCTGCAACCCTGGGTGTTTTACTGTCCCCCTCTATTTCTGCAACCCTGGGTGTTTTATTGTCCCCCTCTATTTCTGCAACCCTGGGTGTTTTACTGTCCCCCTCTATTTCTGCAACCCTGGGTGTTTTATTGTCCCCCTCTATTTCTGCAACCCTGGGTGTTTTATTGTCCCCCTCTATTTCTGCAACCCTGTATGTTTTATTGTCCCCCTCTATTTCTGCAACCCTGGGTGTTTTACTGTCCCCCTCTATTTCTGCAACCCTGGGTGTTTTACTGTCCCACTCTATTTCTGCAACCATGTGTGTTTTACTGTCCCCTCTATTTCTGCAACCCCCTATTTCTGCAACCCTGGGTGTTTTATTGTCCCCCTCTATTTCTGCAATCCTGGGTGTTTTACTGTCCCCCTCTATTTCTGCAACCCTGGGTGTTTTATTGTCCCCCCTCTATTTCTGCAACCCTGGGTGTTTTATTGTCCCCCTCTATTTCTGCAACCCTGGGTGTTTTATTGTCCCCCTCTATTTCTGCAACCCTGGGTGTTTTACTGTCCCCCTCTATTTCTGCAACCCTGGGTGTTTTACTGTCCCACTCTATTTCTGCAACCATGTGTGTTTTACTGTCCCCTCTATTTCTGCAACCCTGTGTTTTACTGCTGTCGCAAAATTGGTTTCAAGTCATTGCAAACGGGATCTATTTATAAACTCTACGCGAACCCTGGGTGTATCAGCGAAATGTGTATCGGACAGAGGAAATCGCCAACGATAAATAAAAACAGAAGGGAATCCGTATGAAAAGGATTTTACATTTCAGTACAGGGAAGGATGGTGTATAACTGCATATAAGATGGAACGGTAGGAAGTTCTCATTTACGGAGATATATGCGTATTTCGGCTGCCCACAGTTACGCTAAAAGCATGTAAACCCACTTCTGTTCTAAATATTAAAATCAACAAATAACAGTTTGGGGAAATTACATGGATAGGAAGATAGAGTTTTATCAGCTGTATAAAACTAGATAAGATGGAACTATATGGATATTATATATGCCGAGAATGATAAAGGCAAAATTTCAGTCGACGCACAGTTCGGCCGAAATCACTGTTCGGGAAGGATTTTTCAGGCTTAGGTTTAAGCTGTGACGTCGGTACTCTCCGATACGTCCGCGCTATACGTATTTAAAGCGTATCGGTAAACTGAGCTACAGACAACGAAAGAGGGTTCAGACAGACTGGAGGCAGAGTTTCGCCACGACCCATGAATTGTGAGCGGATCGCCAGAAACATTTTTAAGTCCAGTATCTGAAGTCTGAGGGTAAGCGAAATTATGATAACTACCGTGTATAATATTTGTTATTTCAGGTTCATACAGAATTCACAAAATATGCCTGTATAATATTCATTGATATAACGTATTATTATTTTAATATGATTTATTCATGTGCATTATGGATGAGTGTTGCTTGTACAAAAAGTAATCACAAATAGCCCCACGGCCTAATGAAGTTATATTTATCATATTGCTTTATCGCTTACGAAGATAAAGGCAGTCCCATGGCAGAGATTGTCATAGGGAAATGAAGTGTTAGAAACTTCATCATGGAAGATCCCAGTTTACGAGGTTAAGGTGACTAGTCCCCTTCCTCGCTGCCTTTGCCTTCCCTAGTTCGAGCGCACAACTTCGTACCCATTTACAGCTAGTAAACTGGAGGGTTCTACAGCCAGTTTCAGTAGAAAGCAACCTGATCACATGGTCACTCACTTTCTTTATTTATGTATTACTTTTGTGTAGATGCTAAGGATAGCATCAGTATTTGAATTCGTACTTGATATGATTTGGAAGGATCAAGTTATAGAATATGAAGGGATGTATAGGAGCGGAATAAACCAGATGATGTTTATTACTGATATGTTAATATTAATTCTATATCATTGAACTGATGTTACTTGCTATGACTGTATAACTTTGACACCTGATGACTGACTTGTCTGACTTATGTGCTAGTCAGTTACACTTAATTGAAATGTTAATATTAATGCTATATCACTGAAATGATGTCCTTACTTACTATGATTGTATAACGGTGACATCTGATGACTGACTGGTCTGACATCTGTGCTAGTCAGCTACAAGTCTAGCCAGATACTAGCCAAGGCTGATATGTTGCAGGTTCCATGAAATAACTCAAACCAGACTGTCCAGTATCAGAAGCCGGTGTAGTTCATCCGAGGCAATCCCACCAAAGTGCAGGACCCCAAAGAGTGAACTTCAACTGGTCATTGGCATCCCTACTGTTGGGCCTACCAAGTCTGATATCAGCAAAGGACAGTTTCAGCAGTATCAAGTTGGAAAGATAAGTGTCCTGTTTGACACTGACCACCTATACATGTGAAACAGCCAATAGTTGAAAACAATAAGTAACCATACAGAAACTCAGTCAACTGATGACAGTTATCCTTAAATTCAAAGGACTAATAACAGTGATTTCAGTAACTTTATTATTTAAGATCTTGAAGTATAAACAGACCATAATAGTAATTGTGTGAATACTTTTATATATATGTGTATGCTCTTTTCCAACTAGTAGAAATAGAATATTAGTGTAATTATTAAACTATTTTAACTGTACCTGAGGATTTATTCACTTCTTCCATTTGTGGTTTCAGTGAATGTTCATTTTACTTATCCCCTAGAATATAAGTAATCATAAGATAGTCATAGGGAGGAGACACCTTAAATCCTGGTACTACTTCTTACCAACTGGGCCAGGGTTTTTACAGTCTGACTATTTTTATGATAACAATACACCAGTGCTTATTTCTAAGACTGGGGTATTACTTGTAAGGTCAGAACTCTTTACTGGCATACTCTTACATATAAATAATTTTAAATAACCTCCCGCTACAGTGGGGGCTCGTCCGGGATATATCTTTGATATTCCTGAGCCATCTTTCTATTTCTGCTGTGTAGGAAATTTTCTTTTTTGTAAATTTTTTTTTGGAAAGAGTAAACATAATAGGAAGAATATAAAAAAAAATTTTTAGGAGTACCATTGAGTACAGATAAAGAAAGCTGTTTCATATATGGTGAAGTCAGTTTAATTAACTTTAATTTTAACTAAGTTAATTATATTGTAGTAAATTAGTTGGAGTAAGATCGCTTGCCCTACTAGACTACAGATACATCATGGCTGACTTGGTCAAATTTAGGTCGGCTACACTGCAGGTGGGAAAAGAGCTTGGCATGGATGGTGACGCTCTGATCCGGTATGTCACGACGGAATGTGAAAAGTACACCGAGAGAGAAGCAAAGCAATTAGAAGCAGAGAGAGAAACAAAGAAAATAGAAGCGGAGAGAGAAGCCAAGAAAATAGAAGCGGAGAGAGAAGCCAAGAAATTAGAATTAGAAGCAGAGAGAGAAGCCAAGAAATTAGAATTAGAAGCAGAGAGAGAAGCCAAGAAATTAGAATTAGAAGCAGAGAGAGAAGCCAAGAAATTAGAAGCGGAGAGAGAAGCCAAGAAATTAGAAGCTGAGAGAGAAGAAAGGAGGTTACAAGCAGAGAGAGACCATGAGCTGAAAATGAGACAGCTTGATCTTGAACTTCAGGCTGGGACTATCACCCATGGTAATAGCTCACCTCATTCTGCGAATAGCTCTTTTCAGAACACAGCAAATGGGGCCATGAACTTCCACCTAGATCCATTTGTTGAAAAGGAGGACGCAATTGAGTCGTACCTGGATAGGTATGAAAGGCTAGCCTCTACATATGGACTGGAAAAGGAAAAATGGAGTCTAAAGTTATCCCAGGGATTGAGAGGTATTGCATATGATGTGTTTCTGAAACTCCCCAAAGAAGATCAGGAAAATTATGAAATACTAAAGCAAGCCTTACTGATCCGGTATGAAAAGAACTCTGAGGCATATAGGAAGAAATTTAGAACTTCTAAACCTCTACCTGGAGAAACATATAACCAGTTCTCAGCTAGGCTAGAAACGTATTTGTTGAAATGGAGTAGTTTAGGTAAGTATCAGAAAACCTACGAGGATCTGAAAGAAATGGTTATGTTAGAGCAAGTGAAAGATTCCATGTCTCAAGAAATGAGGAAATTCCTTATGGAACAAGGAGCAGAGAGGCTGGAAGACATTTTGAAATGTGCAGAGAGATACCAAGCAGCTCAAGCTGAATTGGTAGGAACAAAAAGGAAGCAGGTAGAAGGATATAAGCCACCACCGCAGAGTACCCAGTTTGACCAAATGGATCAACCATACAGAAACAAGCAAAGATTTGATAATAAGGACAAGAACCCTCAGACTCAGGAAAATAAACCCTACAAACAGGGAGCTAAGTGGTGCAAATTTTGTAAGATGAGCAACCACAACACGGATGAATGTGGGAGGAAAAAACCCCCTTCATCATGCTGCATGTCTACAGGTGAGGACTTCTGTTAGGAAGGAACTGACTGTGGGTCAGAATAGCCTCCATCACCCACCTACCCAGGAGATAGTGACTGTGAATGGCAAACAAGTCACAGGAATGTATGACACAGGTTTGTCCTATGACGCAGTCGTGTGTGCATCTCTGGTGTGCCCTGAACAAATCTCCACAGAAACAGTAGATATTCAAGGGCCACTAAAAGGAACATCACCCCTTACTTTACCCATAGCAAAGATTCAGGTCAGTTGTCGCTATGTGGAAGGGGAGATAAATGCAGCAGTGATAGATGATCCCTTTTACCCCCTACTGTTGGGGCGTAAATATGTTTTCTTGGGAGACCCTGTAAAACCTATGGTTATGGCAGAAACCCAGACCAGGTCTGACTCCAGGAACATAGAGAGGGACACCAACTTAAAATTTCATTCGACTGAAATGAAACGGGCTCAAGAAGCAGACAGCACATTGAAGCCTTGTTTTGGCAAATTGTCAAAGACACATAACACACCAAGGAAAGGACACTTCTATAGGGAACATGGACTCTTGTACAGGAAAGCTGGCAGAGGGACGAAAAGTCATGGTCAAATTGTTGTACCATCCACCTATAGGAATAAGGTTATAGGCTGGGGACACATATCAACTTTGAGTGAACACCTGGGTAATGGTGCCACAAAACAAAGAATAGCCACCCAGTTCTACTGGCCAGGTATTACGGAAGACATAAATCAGTATGTACATTCCTGTCCAGAGTGCACCTATGTAGATTCAGAAAGTCGACGGAAGAGTCTTCATCAAAAATCTACACGCAAACCAGCAATCAGGGGTACTCCCGAGATTTGCACGGGAGGGGAAAGGAAACATCCCACACAGGTTCAATTGCAGTCTGAACCCCATGCGCGGGAAAAAAGGAACAAATCATGTAGCGAAAATCAAATACCTACGGATTTGCGAGGGAAAACCACATCCAACTATCAACGAAAAGAGGGCGGTAAACTTCATGGGAAACCTACCGACCCGGTTTCACCAGCAGTAAGAGCCTGGATGAAAAGCCGAACAGGAAGGAGAGAGATAGTAAAGGATGAATATATTCTTGGAAAACAGAATGTGGGCGCAGATTTTCTTAGTCGTCATCCCACAGAGCTTGAGGAGGATAGAAGGAAGGAAAACTAACCTCGGAATGGTCGTTTTGCAATTGTCTTGTACCCAATAGTTAAGCTAGATATCATCCAGCTTAAAATATGGGGGAGCTATGTCGCAAAATTGGTTTCAAGTCATTGCAAACGGGATCAGTTAGATTTATAAACCCGTCTACGATCGAACGACCGCTTTCAAAATGGCGGCGTATCAGCGAAATGTGTATCGGACAGAGGAAATCGCCAACGATAAATAAAAACAGAAGGGAATCCGTATGAAAAGGATTTTACATTTCAGTACAGGGAAGGATGGTGTATAACTGCATATAAGATGGAACGGTAGGAAGTTCTCATTTACGGAGATATATGCGTATTTCGGCTGCCCACAGTTACGCTAAAAGCATGTAAACCCACTTCTGTTCTAAATATTAAAATCAACAAATAACAGTTTGGGAAATTACATGGATAGGAAGATAGAGTTTTATCAGCTGTATAAAACTAGATAAGATGGAACTATATGGATATTATATATGCCGAGAATGATAAAGGCAAAATTTCAGTCGACGCACAGTTCGGCCGAAATCACTGTTCGGGAAGGATTTTTCAGGCTTAGGTTTAAGCTGTGACGTCGGTACTCTCCGATACGTCCGCGCTATACGTATTTAAAGCGTATCGGTAAACTGAGCTACAGACAACGAAAGAGGGTTCAGACAGACTGGAGGCAGAGTTTCGCCACGACCCATGAATTGTGAGCGGATCGCCAGAAACATTTTTAAGTCCAGTATCTGAAGTCTGAGGGTAAGCGAAATTATGATAACTACCGTGTATAATATTTGTTATTTCAGGTTCATACAGAATTCACAAAATATGCCTGTATAATATTCATTGATATAACGTATTATTATTTTAATATGATTTATTCATGTGCATTATGGATGAGTGTTGCTTGTACAAAAAGTAATCACAAATAGCCCCACGGCCTAATGAAGTTATATTTATCATATTGCTTTATCGCTTACGAAGATAAAGGCAGTCCCATGGCAGAGATTGTCATAGGGAAATGAAGTGTTAGAAACTTCATCATGGAAGATCCCAGTTTACGAGGTTAAGGTGACTAGTCCCCTTCCTCTCTGCCTTTGCCTTCCCTAGTTCGAGCGCACAACTTCGTACCCATTTACAGCTAGTAAACTGGAGGGTTCTACAGCCAGTTTCAGTAGAAAGCAACCTGATCACATGGTCACTCACTTTCTTTATTTATGTATTACTTTTATGTAGATGCTAAGGATAGCATCAGTATTTGAATTCGTACTTGATATGATTTGGAAGGATCAAGTTATAGAATATGAAGGGATGTATAGGAGCGGAATAAACCAGATGATGTTTATTACTGATATGTTAATATTAATTCTATATCATTGAACTGATGTTACTTGCTATGACTGTATAACTTTGACACCTGATGACTGACTTGTCTGACTTATGTGCTAGTCAGTTACACTTAATTGAAATGTTAATATTAATGCTATATCACTGAAATGATGTCCTTACTTACTATGATTGTATAACGGTGACATCTGATGACTGACTGGTCTGACATCTGTGCTAGTCAGCTACAAGTCTAGCCAGATACTAGCCAAGGCTGATATGTTGCAGGTTCCATGAAATAACTCAAACCAGACTGTCCAGTATCAGAAGCCGGTGTAGTTCATCCGAGGCAATCCCACCAAAGTGCAGGACCCCAAAGAGTGAACTTCAACTGGTCATTGGCATCCCTACTGTTGGGCCTACCAAGTCTGATATCAGCAAAGGACAGTTTCAGCAGTATCAAGTTGGAAAGATAAGTGTCCTGTTTGACACTGACCACCTATACATGTGAAACAGCCAATAGTTGAAAACAATAAGTAACCATACAGAAACTCAGTCAACTGATGACAGTTATCCTTAAATTCAAAGGACTAATAACAGTGATTTCAGTAACTTTATTATTTAAGATCTTGAAGTATAAACAGACCATAATAGTAATTGTGTGAATACTTTTATATATATGTATATGCTCTTTTCCAACTAGTAGAAATAGAATATTAGTGTAATTATTAAACTATTTTAACTGTACCTGAGGATTTATTCACTTCTTCCATTTGTGGTTTCAGTGAATGTTCATTTTACTTATCCTCTAGAATATAAGTAATCATAAGATAGTCATAGGGAGGAGACACCTTAAATCCTGGTACTACTTCTTACCAACTGGGCCAGGGTTTTTACAGTCTGACTATTTTTATGATAACAATACACCAGTGCTTATTTCTAAGACTGGGGTATTACTTGTAAGGTCAGAACTCTTTACTGGCATACTCTTACATAGAAACAATTTTAAATAACCTCCCGCTACAACTGCCCCACTCTATTTCTGCAACCCTGTGTGTTTTACTGTCTCCTCTATTTCTGCAACCCTGTATGTTTTACTGTCCCCTCTATTTCTGCAACCCTGGGTGTTTTACTGTCCCCCTGTATTTCTGCAACCCTGTGTGTTTTACTGTCCCCTCTATTTCTGCAACCCTGGGTGTTTTACTGTTCCCCTCTATTTCTGCAACCCTGGGTGTTTTATTGTCCCTCTCTATTTCTGCAACCCTGGGTGTTTTATTGTCCCCCTCTATTTCTGCAACCCTGGGTGTTTTACTGTCCCCCTCTATTTCTGCAACCCTGGGTGTTTTACTGTCCCCCTCCATCTCTATAGCCATGGGTGGTTTACTCTCCCCCTCTATTTCTATAGCCATGGGTGTTTTACTGTCCTCCTCTATTTCTGCAACCGTGGGTGTTTTACAGACCACCAACACCCCCCCATCCTCTTCCCATATGTCTATAACCCTGGGAATTGACAAACCTGTTAACCAGCTATTTCTGTAGTTAATTTAGCCGTGGAGTTTTACAGTATCCCTTATTTATGCAACCCTGTCTGTTTTTTGTCCCCCTCTATTCTGAACCCTGGTGTTTTACTTCCCCCTCTAGAGACCCTGGAAAAAAATATGTCCCCCTTTTCTGGCATGTCGTACAAGGCCACCTCTATTTCTGCATGAGGTTGTACATATTACAAGGCCACTAACTATTTCTGCAACCCTGAGTTTGCATGTCGTACCCACTCTATGAGGTTTCTGCGTACAAGGCCACTGAACATGAGGTTTACATGTCCCCCTCTATTTCTGCAACCCTGAGGTTTTACATGTCCCCCACTAACATGAGGTTATTTATTGTCGTACAAGGCCCTGGGTGTTGTACATGTCCCCCTCTATTTCTGCAACCCTGGGTGTTGTACATGTCCAAGGCCTCTATTTCTGCAACCCTGGGTGTTTTATTGTCCGCATCTATTTCTGCAACCCTGGGTGTTTTATTATCCCCCTCTATTTCTGCAACCCTGGGTGTTTTACTGTCCCCCTCTATTTCTGCAACCCTGGGTGTTTTATTGTCCCACTCTATTTCTGCAACCCTGTGTGTTTTACTGTCCCCTCTATTTCTGCAACCCTGTATGTTTTACTGTCCCCTCTATTTCTGCAACCCCCTTCCCATATGTCTATAACTCTGGGAATTGACAAACCTCACTTAACGTCAGCGTCTTGTGTAGTTAGATTTAGCCGTGGAGTTTGTACATTATCGTTTATAGGGTATGCGATATGTCTATTTTTTGTTTAAATCTGACCACGTGTAACTTCCAGGAGTCTAGAGACAAAGAAAAAATATGGCTACTACACCTTCAGGCATGTCGTACAAGGCCACTAACATGAGGTTGTACATGTCGTACAAGGCCACTAACATGAGGTTATGCATGTCGTACAAGGCCACTAACATGAGGTTATGCATGTCGTACAAGGCCACTAACATGAGGTTGTACATATCGTACAAGGCCACTAACATGAGGTTGTACATGTCGTACAAGGCCACTAACATGAGGTTGTACATGTCGTACAAGGCCACTAACATGAGGTTATGCATGTCGTACAAGGCCACTAACATGAGGTTATGCATGTCGTACAAGGCCACTAACATGAGGTTATGCATGGAGTTAGCAACAGAAACGACCACCACAAGAGCATGTGAATACTTGGTTCAGGTTTGCTATAAGGGGACCGGATGCAGTGGTTGCTCCATGCTCCGCAAATAGCACAAAGGAAATTGATGATGATTTGTATGACCTGTTAATTGTAATAAGTATTGTTATCTGTATCTTCCTTGTATTAATTGTACTTATTACTATCTCGTGAGTGTTATTGTGGGGTTGCCATTCTTTCTGAACGCCCAGTATGTGTCATTTCTTAAACAGAGGATTCTGCATTACGCTCGCGCATTAACTGGTTGCTTCCGGTGAGTTCTATCGTCAAATGGGACGGCCTACATTTAATGTATTGTTGTTCCCAGCGCTGCGTGTAATGTTGTCACACCACCAGGTACAATGTCTGTGGATTAAACGTCGAGCAGGCGTATTGAATAATGGAAGAAGGTGAAGGTAGTCCCATAGCAGATACTGCCGTAGGGTAGTGAAGTGTTAGAGACTTTACAGTACTAGGTTGAGCATCGAGATGTGGGGGTGACCAGTTCTCTTCTTCGCTGACTTTTCCTTCCCTAACTCAAGAGCAGAGTCAGGTGCCAATTTACAGCTGTGTAGACTGGAACGTGACGCCACCGTGTTTCGAA
Source organism: Oreohelix idahoensis (assembly GCA_024509875.1). Lineage (NCBI taxonomy): Eukaryota > Metazoa > Mollusca > Gastropoda > Stylommatophora > Oreohelicidae > Oreohelix > Oreohelix idahoensis. Next base: position 135,094 of record JAMPIV010022140.1, on the reverse strand, counting down.
CCCAGCACCTTTACCCCGAGAATAATACTGCTTTTATATTGTGAAGTATATTTAGCTGCTGTGTTTTTCCGTGGAATAAATGTATGTATTTTTTTTTTTTTTACTTTTTTATTTTAATTGGAAATGGGGGCTAGAGATTGACAGTTGTCTTGCATCTGGGTCACGAGAGTTTTTTGGCGTACGGGCTTTCCCGTTAGTATGGTGTGTGGCCTCCTCATGCATCGATCAGCGGACTGGCATCTCCTGGGCATGGATGCGATCAGACGTCTGATCTGGGCCTGTGGGATGGCTGCCCACTCTTCCTGGAGTGCCTTGAACAAATCACGACGATTGGCTGGAGCAACGTCTCGGCGACAGACACGTCTGTGCAGCTCATCCCACAGGTGCTCAATCGGACTCATGTCTGGAGACAGGGATGGCCAGGGAAGGGTGAGAATGTTGTTGGCAATCAGGAACTGCGTGGTCAACCGTGCACAATGGGGTCTGGCGTTGTCCTGTTGAAACACAGACCTTTGGGCAGCCAAAAGTGGAAGGACATGGGGTCGAAGAATTTCATTGACGTATCGTTGCGCATTCAAGCCTCCTTCAATGTGCACCAATTGACTCCTTCCGTTGTAACTGATCATTCTTCACACCATTGCACCTCCACCACCGTGCGGCGGAGCGTCATCAACGCAATTTTGGGCAAAACGTTCATTTCGCCTACGGTAGACCCTACGCCGTCTATCATGACGCTGCAACAAAAAGAAAGATTCGTCACTAAACCAGACACGTCCCCATTGATTGTCAGCTGCCCATGGACGATGCTGGTTGGCCCAAAGAAGTCGATTTTGGCGATGGCGGCGCGTAAGGACAGGTCCTCGGTGCCCAAAGTCCAGCGTCATGCAGTCTATTCCGGACAGTTTGATCAGACACATGACGTCCTGCAGGCAATGACTGGGCAGTTGAGGAAGCTGTTGTAAACCTGTCTCTGAGGTGACGAAGCCGAATAAAGCGATCCTCCGCTGCTGTTGTCACTCTGGGTCGTCCACTGCGATGCCGGTCTTCAACTGAGCCAGTGGCTTGGAACCGGCGCCAAAGTCGACTGATGGTACTCTGATGCACGTTTAGATGCCTGGCAACCTGACTTTGACTTTCGCCTGCATGCAGTCGGCCAATAGCAATGTTCCTTAAATTTATCGATAGAGACGCCATAAATGTCTGCTTGAAAATGAACTGAATTTTTTGTGTGTACCGTTATCCTTTTATAGAGTTTCAGTTGCGTAGTCAGTGAATAGTGTTCACCCCACATTTTGTTGCTTTCACGTGCGCGCAACATGAGCTGTGGTCAAAAATTGCGTCATAAACACTATTGACCACTGCGTTGTAACGATTACAAAAACGAACGCAATTCAGGTCAATACGTGCATTTGACACTGTAAAGAACATTTGAGGCTGGTTTTTATATACCCTAGCACAAAATTTTACTTACAACCTCATAAAAACGCGCCCTCGGATAGCTATGCGTTTCTTTTTTTGAACAGTATACTTTAATGAACATGGTAAATAGAACGTAGGCTACTGTTTTTATACAGCCATGCTGGGAAAACAAAAAAATGCCATTGAAGCTTCTCTTTTCCCTCTTTCATTCTTTTGTTTTTTTAAGCTCCATTTCTTTCTTTCTTTCTTTCTCAAGATTTCAGGAGTGACTTTACATGCACATAGAAAGTTGTAATGAAACTATCTTAATATTTGAGAGAAAACTTTTCTTTTTGTTTGTTGATGATTTGAACGGAACATTTCCACTGTAATTTTGTCCGCGCCAGAGAGAAATGTATTTGTCATCATCATCATCATCATCCTCGTCATTATTATCATCATTTTTATTTTGGTTTCATGTGGAGCATCGGAGTCATTGTTGTAGCTGGCGCCGTTGTAGGAAGCCTGTACCAAGCATTCATATGCTCTTGTTGCAGTAGTTTTTGTAGCAATTTTTGCTTGGGGCTTACAACCACATGATAGTAGTTAGTTCCTTGTACGACATGCCTGACGGAGAAATAGTGGTATTCTTTCTTTGTCTCTTCAGAGTCACATCGGGGTACGCAGCACAATGTATTTGTAGAGATTATAAGTGTTATTGTTCTTATTTGTAGTCCTGCTCTGTTGTAGTTATAACAAACATCTGTCTTATTAGCTGTGAGCAGGGCGTGGAGTCGGCCAAACAATTTTCCTACTCCGACTCCTGAAATTTGAGAAATCTGACTCCGAGTACAGTTTTTTTTTGTAGTCATGTGGCATACAATTCGTAGTCGCAGTCCGTACAATTTTTTATTGACTCCGATTCCATTAAAAAACGACCGACTCCCGATTCCGATTCCAGAGCCCTGGTTGTGAGGCAAGTATACGATTGTGTTTTAACGTCTTACGTGACAGGTGAGCGTTCGAATGCCTGAGTGTTTGAAACCCTTGCTTTACCAGGCAACAGGCAGGTTTACCTCGTGCTTCAGTGTACCCAGCTGTAAATAATGGTACCTGACTCTGCTCTTGAATTCTTAGGGAAAGCAAGGGCGGCGAGGAAGGGAACTGGTCACCCCAAGTGATAAAACTGAGACCTAGTATAAGTGAGATCTCGAACACTTCACTCCACTACTACAGGAATTATCTGCTGTGGAACAACATTTATCCTGTATAGCATGACGGGTATAGTAATCCAAACATGCGATGTAATCATTATCTGCTGTGGAACAACATTTATCCTGTATAGCATGACGGGTGTAGTAATCCAAACATGAGATGTAATCATTATCTGCTGTGGAACAACATTTATCCTGTATAGCATGATGGGTATAGTAATCCAAACATGCGATGTAATCATTATCTGCTGTGGAACAACATTTATTCTGTATAGCATGATGGGTATAGTAATCCAAACATGCGATGTAATCATTATCTGCTGTGGAACAACATTTATCCTGTATAGCATGACGGGTATAGTAATCCAAACATGAGATGTAATCATTATCTGCTGTGGAACAACATTTATCCTGTATAGCATGATGGGTATAGTAATCCAAACATGCGATGTAATCATTATCTGCTGTTTAACAACATTTATCCTGTATAGCATGACGGGTATAGTAATCCAAACATGAGATGTAATCATTATCTGCTGTGGAACAGCATTTATCCTGTATAGCATGACGGGTGTAGTAATCCAAACATGAGATGTAATCATTATCTGCTGTGGAACAACATTTATCCTGTATAGCATGACAGGTATAGTAATCCAAACATGAGATGTAATCATTATCTGCTGTGGAACAACATTTATCCTGTATAGCATGATGGGTGTAGTAATCCAAACATGAGTTTGTAATCATTATCTGCTGTGGGACAACATTAATCCTGTATGGCATGAGGGTATAGTAATCCAAACATGCGATGTAATCATTATCTGCTGTGGAACAACATTTATCCTGTATAGCATGACGGGTGTAGTAATCCAAACATGAGATGTAATCATTATCTGCTGTGGGACAACATTTATCCTGTATGGCATGACGGGTATAGTAATCCAAACATGCGATGTAATCATTATCTGCTGTGGAACAACATTTATCCTGTATAGCATGACGGGTGTAGTAATCCAAACATGAGATGTAATCATTATCTGCTGTGGAACAACATTTATCCTGTATAGCATGACGGGTGTAGTAATCCAAACATGCGATGTAATCATTATCTGCTGTGGAACAACATTTATCCTGTATAGCATGACAGGTATAGTAATCCAAACATGAGATGTAATCATTATCTGCTGTGGAACAACATTTATCCTGTATAGCATGATGGGTGTAGTAATCCAAACATGAGTTTGTAATCATTATCTGCTGTGGGACAACATTTATCCTGTATGGCATGACGGGTATAGTAATCCAAACATGCGATGTAATCATTATCTGCTGTGGAACAACATTTATCCTGTATAGCATGACGGGTGTGTCGTGGAATATTCTAATCCACATATATAAATTATTAGGTAAATATGAAGCCTAACAAATAAAATTAATAAAGAAAAGAGCAATGGTAAAATAACAGTGCTGTCACAAAGAAGGTACTCGAAATCCCCCTTGTTTTCTGCTTCGTCTGCAAATTGTAACGCTTTCACGTTGATATTAAAGGCCTTCTGCAACATACACGCGTTTCCCAAACACACAATAAAATGTGCTGCCTTTCTAAGAAAAACCTTGAAATATGCAAGTTGACCTAAATTTTAAATTCCATTCATGTCTTTTTCTACACTATGTTACCAAAAACAAAAGACAGATGGACTAAAGGATAGCGAGAAGGGAGAGGCAGAAAGCCGAACACTAAACACGCGTCGCGCGATACACAAATGCTGCCATCACGCGTGTAAGACTACATGCACTAACTTTTTTGGACGAACAGTGATAAAATACACTACCCTTCCCAGAGTTAGGTTTTAAAATCATAAAAAAACGCTTATTAGGAAAGATAACAATAGATGGGTTTACGTTTGAAAACATTACAGTACCCAGACAGCACATCTTCGAAACAGGAGGTAGAAGGAATTGCATATTTTGAACGCAGCCACGTAGCTCTTTTAAATTTGGATATTTGGGTTCCTTAGGGCTTGCTGACAAAGAATATGTAAAACGTTACGCAAATAGTCCAGGAATTAATAAATTATAACCAAAATAAAATAGTGGGGATGCCTGACAACATAAAATCATTTCTGCTCATAAAATTTTTTTTTAACGTGTTTGAACAAAACCTTACGTTACAGAAATAGCCTACCATGTAAACTCCAAATTGATTGGAGCGCAACAAATGAAAGACTAACCACGATTGGTCGGGCTATAAATACTATCTTTCGTTGTTAGGGGAGACGTGAAAAGGTAACATTTTTTCAAACACTTGTCGAAACGTGGCTCCATTGGCTAGACTCGCTGATATACTCACTTAGGAGCGTTAGTTCGAGACCACTAGTGCAAATAAGCTTGATAAAGCCACAGTGCGTTGAAGCCAGCTCATATTTTGCTAAATAAAAGCCTGGAACATAAGCAGATGGGAATTTGTGCCAGAATTCATTGCTAATCAACGTATCTGTGTTTATTCTATGAATTGTGGTAAGCTTAAACCATTCAGTATCTTGTAATGAAAATTGAATGTGAATTGTTAATTTATGCCTGTATATATGTGTAGTTCAGTAGCAAACATGATGTAAAACCTATAATGCTCCCGCCTGAACAGAAGGTGTCGGAGGAAAGTAAAACTGCATGGAATGGCCAAACAGTACACTGACACCTAGATTATTGATTAGACAGAAATAATGCTGGAAGTGCAGAGGCGTGGTAACCATTAAGGAGGTAAATACTGGTATAAAGTATTTCAGATGAAGCTGACAGTTGGCCTAACGCTCTGAACTCAATGTTTGTGATGTATTGTGCTCAGTGTAAAAAGAAAGTATAAATTAGTTATGAAGTAGAAGGTACATCCTTCTTGTTTTCAGGGACCGTGGTCTTGATGGTATTGAGCAGCACCTGGTTAGAGCTGTGCTGAATCCAGAGTCGGACAGCATACTCCTTGGTCCATCTAGCTATCAGTGAGGTGTCTCCAGAGCCCAGGGGAGAATTCGAGCAGAAGAGTCTTTTCCTGCCGCCATCACGCAAGATAAGCTGATTTGGCCAGCTGAGCTCAACATTATGTCCCCTCATCTTGAAATGACTTTGTAAAAATAACATTCAGAGGGGAATTTAATTGTCTTAATATCAGGAACTGAGAACATCTCTAATACTAGTCCCAAAAGACAAACTATTGAAGTCATGATGACAAATACCAACAGAGCTTGAACAAAACAAAACCAGTATTACCTCATATTACTACTACACAACTGACACACATAGGATATTTTTAATAATATATGTCACTACAATATTCATATTGATAAAGTCTGTACATATACTTGTAATTAAAATTGATTGTGATTCCTGGTTCCTTTGTATTTGAATCAGGACACATATACCTTTATGACAACAATGAATACATATTGTTATTTGAAAAGTTATCAGTGACTCCTTAAGATATTTTTATAGAGTGTTATATGTATGTGAGTGTCACAGTGTTGTCAAGAGTAGTGGATTAAATTAAATTGTTTATCTGTCTGTTGTTGTGACTTACACTTCATCATACACATACCCTAGACACATAACGTAGTCATCACACTATTCCAGAATAATTCTGACTGAGATATATAGATATGTGGTAGCAAGTAAGGTTATCTATAATACACTACTCTTAATAGATATAGATACCTTCACAGCTGATCTCAGTCAGTACACTAAGTCCCCTATAAATATTTATAACATCCCACTTCACCACATATATTGGGGTCTCGCTCTTGGGATTTTGAATCTTTCCCTATTAAAAATATTGGGGGTAATTCACTTCAGGGAATATAAGAATTAAAAGGTATCCTTGGGTGGAATTAAATAAGGTTGAGCTCACGGTGCCTGTGTTGTCCATTAGATATATTTAGAGATTAAATTGTTGGTTAGACATTGTAGAAATTTACCTGATAGACAATGGCGGACCTGGCCAAGTTTCGATCTGCTGCTGTTCAGACTGCAAAAGAGTTAGGATTAGATGGGCAAGTTATGGTTGCCTATGTCACCACGGAATGTGACAAATTTATTGAACGCGAAGAAAGAAGATTAGAAAAAGAGGCCGAAAGAAAGTTAGAGGCTGAGACTAAGAGGTTGCAGATTGAGGCTGAGGCTAAGAAATTGGAAGCAGAAGAAAGAAGATTGACTGCAGAAAGAGAAGACAAGAAATTAGCTGCAGAAAGGGAAGCAGAAGAAAGAAAATTAGCTGCAGAAAGGGAAGCAGAAGAAAGAAAATTAGCTGCAGAAAGGGAAGCAGAAGATAAAAGATTACAAAGGGAACATGAGTTACGACTCAGGGAATTTGAGTTTCAGGGCCATGCTCCTGAAAATGGTGCCAGTCCCTTTGCCTCTGATGCCACTGCTAGCCAAGGAGCCTCAACCTCAGCTATGAATTTTCATTTAGATCATTTTGTTGAGAAAGACGATGATATAGAGAGCTACCTAAATAGGTATGAACTATTAGCTACCACGTATGGGTTAGAGAGAGAAAGGTGGAGCTTAAAGTTATCTCAGGGACTTCGTGGGGCAGCTTATGAAGTTTTTGCAAAAATGAGCAGAGGTGATCAGGAAAATTATGACATGCTAAAGCAGGCTCTTTTGTTAAGGTATGAAAAGAATGCAGAATTTTATAGGAAAAAATTTAGGAATGCTAAACTACTGTCAGGTGAAACCTATCACCAGTTCTCTGCACGAATAGAGACATACTTGGAGAAATGGACTTCTCTGGGGAAAACCCAAGATCTTAAGGAAATGGTCCTTATAGAGCAATTAAGAGAGTCCATGGCTCCAGACCTGAGAAAGTTTCTCATGGAACAAGGTGCAGAGAGGCTGGGTGAGTTGCTAAATGTTGCTGAAAGGTATCAAGCAGCTCAAGCAGAGGTAACAGGTAATAAAAAGAAACAAGTGGATAACTTTAGGGCACCACAGAACTTTAATAAATTTGATCCTAAGGATCAAAATAAAGGTAAGCACCAATTTGATAGGCCACGGTATGAAAATAAAAATAAATTCCCACAATTCGATGAAAGGAAATATGATGAAAGAAAATCTTTCAACCAAGGAAAAAGGTGGTGTAAGAATTGTCAGATGGACAATCATGACACTGACCGTTGCAGAAGGAAACCTGTGTATATGGCAACCCTTCAGGTCAGGTCGACCTCAAGACAGGAGGAGGATATTATGTTAGATACCACTCCAGAAGAGATGAGGAAGGCACAGGCTGGGGATAAAACACTCAAGCCTTGTTTCAGAAAATTGTCAACTTGTCATACAACTCCAGGCAAGGGAGATTTTTACATGAAAAACAAGTTGATGTATAGGAAGACTGGAGCTAGATCCAAAGGTCAGGGACAACTGGTACTTCCTAAAAGATATAGGGCAGACTTAATAAGGAGCCTACATGTGAAACCAGATGGGGACCATGAGAAGATAGGTACCATCATTCAAAAGGTGGCTCACAATTATTATTGGCCCAAAGCAAGATGGGACATTGAGAATTTTGTAGAAAGGTGTAGCATAGCACATGAGGGAACACCCACAAGTGGGAACATGGATCAGGACCTGGACACGCCACGGGGCAAAATTAGGCCTGATAATAAAAAGAAAAATAGATTTGATAAAGTGGACCAAATGGAATGGGAAGCCCCTTTTCACGGACAAGCTTCACTTAACTGTTTTACAATGGCCACTATGCGGAGAGTGCAAAAAGATGTCTTACCCCAGGATAAGCCGAAAATCCCTCAATCGGACTTAAACAAACTGGAGGAAGAAGATGTAGAGAGGAAATCTCTCATCAAGAATTTTAAGTGGGGAGACAGCCCCAAAAGAAAAATTGGTAGCGGTCGTTTTGTGAATGATAATTCTGGGAGGAAAAATCATCACTATAAAGCTTCGAGTGGAAGAGACCATACCGGTGCATGGACAAATAGGTCCACACAATTAATGGTCCATATGTAGCTTTGTTAAGAACGTGGACTGATGAAAAGGCAGAGGAAAACATTACATCTTCATACCAATATGTGAATGAGCTGACCACTCGGTTAAAAACTGGCTGGAAACTTGCCAATGAAAATTTGAAACAAGCCAGGAAGAAACATGCTGCCTATTATAACAGGAAGGCGAAAGACAGAAATTTGACTGTGGGAGAGAAAGTACTGCTTCTTTTGCCCGGGAGTCAGAATAAGTTACAAATTGGATGGCAGGGTCCATATACAGTTCTAGAGAAGGTGTCTAGAACAAATTATAAGATAGATAAGAAGGGGAAAGAAAAAATCTATCATGTGAATCTCCTGAAGAAATATTTGGAAAGAGAACATCAGGAGGAGACACACTTGTTGACCTTGTCCATCGCCATGGAGATGAAAAAGGAACCACTTTCATCATTTGAATATCCATTACACCCCTGTGAGACAGCAGCACAGGTGAAAATCAGTACACATTTAACGAAAACTCAGAAAGAGAGAGTGCAACAGGTTCTAAATAATCATGCAGAGGTGTTAACAGACCGACCAGGACATACAAACCTATTGGAATATGATATGAAACTAATAGACTCCACACCTGTCTGTATGAAACCATATTCGATTCCGTTTGCTAAGGAGAAAGCTTTGAAGGAAGAGATAGACTATCTATTGAAGGAAGGAATTATTTCACACAGTGAATCTTCGTATAGTTCCGGTGTTGTACTCTTAAGGAAGCCCTCTGGAGAACATAGACTCTGTATAGATTACAGGAGACTGAATGCTATTACAGAAGGACAGGTGGATCCATTGCCGGATACAAATCAGCTGTTTGCCAGGCTAAATAAAGCTAAATATTTCTCCAAAGTGGATCTGAGTAAAGGATATTATCAGATTCCAGTAAAGCCTGAGGTTAGACCATACCTAGCTTTTAGTACCTCAGAAGGACACTATGAGTTTAATAGATTGCCATTTGGATTGAAGAATGCGCCTAGTGTCTTCTCTAGAATGATGAGAAAATTATTGGATCCTCTGAATAATCCCTGTATAACAAATTTTATGGATGATATCCTTATAGCAACAGAAACATTTGAGGAACACATTGACTCTCTGAACATGCTGTTTGATCGACTTAGGGAGGCAAATTTAACAGCCCGACCAACCAAATGTTGCGTTGGATGTAAAGAATTGGAATTTTTGGGACACACAGTTTATCAGGGAAACATGACCCCTGACCCAAAGAATTTAGAGAAACTACAGAAAGCCCCGAGACCACAAACCAAGAAGGACGTGAGATCCTTTGTCTCATTATGTGGTTTCTACCAGAAGTATATCAAAAACTTTAATTCCATATGTGCACCGTTAACTGAATTGACACGTAAAGGACATCCAGATCGCATTACATGGACACCACAATGTGAAATGACTTACCAAGAATTGAAGGAAAAGCTCACAAGTAAACCCATTTTGAAATTACCTGACTTAAGTCAAGAATTCATAGTAAGGACGGATGCAAGTAATATTGGGTTAGGTGCAACTCTACTACAGAAATCAGATGCATTGGATGGGGAATTAAGCCCAGTGGCATATGCTAGCAGAAAGTTGAATAAAGCTGAAATCAACTACTCAACTAGCGAAAAAGAATGTCTTGCAGTAATATGGGCGATAAAGAAATTCAATATTTATCTATATGGGAAGGCATTTAAGTTGCAAACAGACCACAAACCTTTATCGTTTCTAGCACAGGCTAGGCATGAGAACTCCAGGTTACTCCGATGGTCTTTACTTTTGGCTCCATATAATTTTAGCATTGAGTATATATCTGGAAAAACCAATTTGGGAGCGGATTTTTTAAGCCGTCATCCGTGTGATGAGAATCACCGTAAACCCCAGAAATAATAATAAATTTCTCTATGTGTATATAGAATAAAGGACTGACATATAATGTCTGTTTTAAGAGGGGAGGTGTCGTGGAATATTCTAATCCACATATATAAATTATTAGGTAAATATGAAGCCTAACAAATAAAATTAATAAAGAAAAGAGCAATGGTAAAATAACAGTGCTGTCACAAAGAAGGTACTCGAAATCCCCCTTGTTTTCTGCTTCGTCTGCAAATTGTAACGCTTTCACGTTGATATTAAAGGCCTTCTGCAACATACACGCGTTTCCCAAACACACAATAAAATGTGCTGCCTTTCTAAGAAAAACCTTGAAATATGCAAGTTGACCTAAATTTTAAATTCCATTCATGTCTTTTTCTACACTATGTTACCAAAAACAAAAGACAGATGGACTAAAGGATAGCGAGAAGGGAGAGGCAGAAAGCCGAACACTAAACACGCGTCGCGCGATACACAAATGCTGCCATCACGCGTGTAAGACTACATGCACTAACTTTTTTGGACGAACAGTGATAAAATACACTACCCTTCCCAGAGTTAGGTTTTAAAATCATAAAAAAACGCTTATTAGGAAAGATAACAATAGATGGGTTTACGTTTGAAAACATTACAGTACCCAGACAGCACATCTTCGAAACAGGAGGTAGAAGGAATTGCATATTTTGAACGCAGCCACGTAGCTCTTTTAAATTTGGATATTTGGGTTCCTTAGGGCTTGCTGACAAAGAATATGTAAAACGTTACGCAAATAGTCCAGGAATTAATAAATTATAACCAAAATAAAATAGTGGGGATGCCTGACAACATAAAATCATTTCTGCTCATAAAATTTTTTTTATAACGTGTTTGAACAAAACCTTACGTTACAGAAATAGCCTACCATGTAAACTCCAAATTGATTGGAGCGCAACAAATGAAAGACTAACCACGATTGGTCGGGCTATAAATACTATCTTTCGTTGTTAGGGGAGACGTGAAAAGGTAACATTTTTTCAAACACTTGTCGAAACGTGGCTCCATTGGCTAGACTCGCTGATATACTCACTTAGGAGCGTTAGTTCGAGACCACTAGTGCAAATAAGCTTGATAAAGCCACAGTGCGTTGAAGCCAGCTCATATTTTGCTAAATAAAAGCCTGGAACATAAGCAGATGGGAATTTGTGCCAGAATTCATTGCTAATCAACGTATCTGTGTTTATTCTATGAATTGTGGTAAGCTTAAACCATTCAGTATCTTGTAATGAAAATTGAATGTGAATTGTTAATTTATGCCTGTATATATGTGTAGTTCAGTAGCAAACATGATGTAAAACCTATAATGCTCCCGCCTGAACAGAAGGTGTCGGAGGAAAGTAAAACTGCATGGAATGGCCAAACAGTACACTGACACCTAGATTATTGATTAGACAGAAATAATGCTGGAAGTGCAGAGGCGTGGTAACCATTAAGGAGGTAAATACTGGTATAAAGTATTTCAGATGAAGCTGACAGTTGGCCTAACGCTCTGAACTCAATGTTTGTGATGTATTGTGCTCAGTGTAAAAAGAAAGTATAAATTAGTTATGAAGTAGAAGGTACATCCTTCTTGTTTTCAGGGACCGTGGTCTTGATGGTATTGAGCAGCACCTGGTTAGAGCTGTGCTGAATCCAGAGTCGGACAGCATACTCCTTGGTCCATCTAGCTATCAGTGAGGTGTCTCCAGAGCCCAGGGGAGAATTCGAGCAGAAGAGTCTTTTCCTGCCGCCATCACGCAAGATAAGCTGATTTGGCCAGCTGAGCTCAACATTATGTCCCCTCATCTTGAAATGACTTTGTAAAAATAACATTCAGAGGGGAATTTAATTGTCTTAATATCAGGAACTGAGAACATCTCTAATACTAGTCCCAAAAGACAAACTATTGAAGTCATGATGACAAATACCAACAGAGCTTGAACAAAACAAAACCAGTATTACCTCATATTACTACTACACAACTGACACACATAGGATATTTTTAATAATATATGTCACTACAATATTCATATTGATAAAGTCTGTACATATACTTGTAATTAAAATTGATTGTGATTCCTGGTTCCTTTGTATTTGAATCAGGACACATATACCTTTATGACAACAATGAATACATATTGTTATTTGAAAAGTTATCAGTGACTCCTTAAGATATTTTTATAGAGTGTTATATGTATGTGAGTGTCACAGTGTTGTCAAGAGTAGTGGATTAAATTAAATTGTTTATCTGTCTGTTGTTGTGACTTACACTTCATCATACACATACCCTAGACACATAACGTAGTCATCACACTATTCCAGAATAATTCTGACTGAGATATATAGATATGTGGTAGCAAGTAAGGTTATCTATAATACACTACTCTTAATAGATATAGATACCTTCACAGCTGATCTCAGTCAGTACACTAAGTCCCCTATAAATATTTATAACATCCCACTTCACCACAGGGTGTAGTAATCCAAACATGAGATGTAATCATTATCTGCTGTGGGACAACATTTATCCTGTATGGCATGACGGGTATAGTAATCCAAACATGCGTTGTAATCATTATCTGCTGTGGAACAACATTTATCCTGTATAGCATGACGGGTGTAGTAATCCAAACATGAGATGTAATCATTATCTGCTGTGGAACAACATTTATCCTGTATAGCATGACGGGTGTAGTAATCCAAACATGCGATGTAATCATTATCTGCTGTGGAACAACATTTATCCTATATAGCATGATGGGTGTGTCACGAAGTGGATTTAGGACTAGAGGCTGCCTACCTAAATAGACTAGACCCTAGTGGAAAGAAAGTCTAAGAAGATAGATTTCAGAAGAAAAATGACAGTGACTGTGGGAGATGAGGCTATTGGCGTCAAGGGTCGAGAACCTAAATTAACTCTCCCTTGCCACTAGGTGACGTAATGTTTTGCGATAACCTCACTACCTCTAGCTACCAAGACTGGGATAAGGTTTAATTACTTAACACCACAGACACCCCTTACAGACAACATATAGGTTGAAGTAAGTGACTGATCCAGCCGGAAAATTTACAATGGATTTTATTTACACCACAGAAAATTCATATAACATACTACAAAATAGAATAAACATGTTTGTTCACACACCTGGAAAGAACATAACAATTAATTTCAAGTGATTAGGTAAGGTAACCCCACAGTCGCCCTCCCCTCAACCTGTAAGGAAGAAAGGTAAGTAATACAACAACATGTGAAGGAGGATCTCTAACACCAGATCCGTCTTTCTCCTAATCAACCTGATATCATGTAAACACACCCTAACTCCTACTGTCCGTCTGTCTGCAGACGTGGTTCTACACAAATGACGTGCCTACACCGCTGCTCCACTATAGGCTAAATATTCTCTGACTCTCACAAAGTCCACGACCAGAACCCTTCTATCACCTCCGACACAACTTACAGATGACTTGCTGAGTTCTAATGTTATGTTCAGTGTCTGTCTGACACTCCTAGTTCCTACAGAAACACGACTTCTCCACTACTCTTCTTCTCTCTTTCTATCTCGTGCAGTAAAGAGGGATGTTAACCCTTTCCCCTCTGCTCCGCCTGTTGTAGCTGCTAACTTGAATTGGTATTCTGGTTTCTCGACTTGGACTCTTCTGCACTACCAATGATGATTCTGGAAAAATCACAGGCCCCGTTACCCCTCTCTTGGGTCTGGGCCGTCGGTGTTATTATGACCGACCAATCACGACACCTCTAGGCCCTGCGCCTAGGTTCAGTGTGTGCTTTATCTGAGCGTGTATAGCTCCGAATTTTATTAAGAACCTCTTGTTCTTGCTGAAGAAGTCTGTGCTTTCAGCTCCTTGCTCTCTTGGGTACAAAACCGTTTGCACCAGTGAACCCCTTGTCACTACTCCACTTTCTTTCCTGGCTCTGCCGACTCTTCTTCTCCTGAGAAGACCGGCGAACTTCTAGCCGCTGAAGGACTACTGTAGCCCTAGCTGCCACGCCTGGAAAATATCTGCTGTGGACAAAACAATAACAAATATATATCGCACAACAAATTTCCCATATCCTTAACACTTAACTCCCTTAACTCTCACTCTTCAACACTTAAATCCCAACTCTTCAACCACTTAAGTCTCAAATCTCTAACACTTAAGTTTTCCAATCTCGAACACTTAAGTTTTTCAAATCTCTAACACTTAAGTTTCAAATCTTCCATACAGCTCCCATGCTCTAGTATCGCTTCAGCGATTAGTAAACATGCCTACCCCCACTTTCCCTCAAATACTGTCTTATCGACACTCTAATCTCCAGACTCAACTGGCTTAATCTCTTACATGCTGGCGGCTTAGGTTAGCCCGTCACAACATTCTAACCACTGAATGAACCTGTTGCCGGTAAATTCCTGGCCCTACTATTTAACAATGATCGATGTGTTTACCTGGCTACCAAAATACAATAGACTTCACCCGAGACAATAATCTCCCGTCTCCATGAATTCACCATTATAAACATAGGTCTATTAATTAAGGACTAATTACAAATCCCAACTAGACCCGTAACTGCTGACTTCAAAATGTAGGTTTTACCCACACAGAGAAAAATACACAATTTCCCCTGCTCTAACATTTAAAAGTCACTCATTCTTAACAACAGCGTGACCCAAATTGGTCCGCTGGTAATTTACACACACTTAAAGAAATCAAATACACACACAATTACCTAGCATGTATACTCTGCCAACATTTTAAATTAAATATTGGGAAATCTTCACCCACGTGTCGGGAATATTATTTACCCCCGATTCTGATAACAATGTACATAAAATCTCTAAAGGAACTGAAATCCTAATTTTACAATGCATGCCTCGTTATCTCCCCTCTCCTTCCGTTATCGGATTCACCCCTCAAAAAAATAGACACAGCACGTGCTCCGGTACCCCTCTCTCCAAATCCTCGAAAATCTCAATGAAATTACGTGCATCGTGTCTCACAATTATAGTATTTAACATCTACCATCTTTAAGCTTTCATTATCTCATAAAAAGAATGAATGCACTCTGATAATAATTTAGATAAGAGGGTAACTCATGGCATGTCCGTTATGAACTAAAATTAATTTAATTCCGCGAGCGTGTTTTACGCTGCACCATTTAAAATCACAATCCAGGAAAAATTAGATCCCCTGTCTTCTGACAAATAACAGTAATATTCCAATTTATACAAACAGCTACTCTGCGGAAACTATCAAAATTCCCTACTACCTTTTCACAAAATACCTAATTGCGCTGTCAGTTATATTCACTTAAAAGATTAGCATTGATGGCTCTACTTCTATGAATTAACTTTACCTCCTAGAAACAACTCTGCAAAAATCTTATAAACTATTTAAGCTTAATTAACTTCATATTTACCAGCACGAATTTCTCTCGAAAGAGCAAATCGGCAGTTCTTTCCCAAGGCGTAGAAGTTCAAAAATCTCAGCCTTCTGCCAGGGAACCCCGCTTATTTATTACCCCAGACCACGCTACGCGTGAGTCATAGCTAGGCTTTGTTCTTAAGCGGGTCGATCTATGAACCAACCAACGTGCCAGGAATCGCCCACGGTCATTTCTAAATTTAGAACTCCAAGCGGAAAATTTCGTTCCACGCGCTCATTGAGAAAGGGCTAGAAATGCTCTGCCATTTTGTTATACTGGAAAATCTTCCATGAACGAATTACTAAATGAAAAAACCGCACTGGTGCCAGTCTAAAAGTTAAAACTACCATCTTTTCTAGAAACCGTAATTCTTAATCTACACAAAAAATCCAAACTCGATTATATTACAAAGAGAAATAGAAAAATAACGAATAAGATAAAATTCCCCGTAAACCTTCCCTGAAAAACGTAAATAAATGCAAAATTTAAAGACTTGGGGCCGGTTGCAAATTCAATCACGTTCACTTCTCACAGGGTGTAGTAATCCAAACATGAGTTTGTAATCATTATCTGCTGTGGGACAACATTTATCCTGTATGGCATGACGGGTATAGTAATCCAAACATGAGATGTAATCATTATCTGCTGTGGAACAACATTTATCCTGTATAGCATGACGGGTATAGTAATCCAAACATGAGATGTAATCATTATCTGCTGTGGAACAACATTTATCCTGTATGGCATGACGGGTATAGTAATCCAAACATGAGATGTAATCATTATCATTTGTCTTGTCCGCGCCCTAGGGAGCATGGAGCTATCTTTCACTGTAGCTGGTCTCCCCTTACAGAAAGCCTTCACAAATTATTCACATAATCTTGCAGTGGTGGTTTGCGTAGCAGTACGTTTTACTTAATGAGGTACCCTCCCCTTTTTCTCCCCCCCCCCCCGAACTACACAGGGCCACGATAAGTAGTATCACACACTAAAAATGTTTTGCCCCTTTTGTGTCCATGGTAACACTATGAGAGACCATATCCGCCAATGTTTTAGAATTGTTTTTTTTTTTTCCTTCAGAATTTCGCGGCACATATACTTCTTCCCTGTGTAATGAGTTTTATATTTGGCTTTTGTATTGAGATAACGACCTTTCTCACCCCCCTCTTCATTTTTTTGTGGGGGAGAGTCTCTTTGTGAATAAGTACGTTCTTTAATTAAACCAATCCAGTGTTTTCGTACAGTCGCTCGCCAGCAATAACAGGTAACATTGGTCATGACATTGAAAGCTGCAGGGAAAGATATTTAAAGTGCAGAAATATCTTTTATGATTACTTAAATGGAAACTTCCGGTCGCAATTGTCAAAGTCTGTCTGCTGCTGCTGCAATAAACATGGTGTGTAGGTCGTGATTTGTGGACTGTTAACTCTTGCCCTTTCAGTCCCGGATAAACGCGTGCATGCTGGAAGAGAATATTTTGCTAGTTCACCAAAGCTGTTGTAGAGATGGCGTGTAAGTTGTATTAGCGATGTGGTTCTGTTCCTCCATGTATCCGCAGTATTCATGAAATGGCCTTGTGGCACGCGCAGTCAAAGACTATCTGATGTTAACAGTTTGTTTCAAGATCAAGCATTGTTATGTTTCTGTTTCGGTTTGTTAGTCCGTATGTAGGTTTTGAATTTGTTATTTCCCATCTAGTTTTGGATTTGTTAGTTCTCGTGTAGTTTTTCATTGATTAGTTCGCATGTAGTTTTTGGATTTGTTAGTTCCCATCTAGTTTTTGATTCGTTAGTTGACATGCATTTTTTATTTGTTAGTTCGCATGTAGATTTGGACTTTTTATTTCGCATGTAATTTTGGATTTGTTAGTTTGCAGCTAGTTTTGGATTTGTTAGTTTGCATCTATTTTTGAATTTATTAGTTGCGTATGCAGTTTTGGACTTGTTAGTTCGCCTTTAGTTTTGGATTTGTTAGTTCACATGTAGTTTTGGATTTGTTAGTTCACATGTAGTTTTGGATTTGTTAGTTCGCCTTTAGTTTTGGATTTGTTAGTTCACATGTAGTTTTGGATTTGTTAGTTCACATGCAGTTTTGGATTAGTTAGTTCGCATGTAGTTTTGGATTTGTTAGTTCACATGTAGTTTTGGATTTGTTAGTTCACATGTAGTTTTGGATTTGTTAGTTCACATGTAGTTTTGGATTTGTTAGTTCACATGTAGTTTTGATTTGTTAGTTTGCATGTAGATTTTGACTTTTTAGTTTGCATGCATTTTTGGATTTGTTAGTTTGTATCTAGTTTTTGATTTGTTAGTGCAAATGTGGTTTTGGATTTGTAAGTTCACCTTTAGTTTTGGATGTGTTAGTTCAAATGCAGTTTTGGATTAGTTAGTTCACATGTAGTTTTGAATTTGTTAGTTCGTAAGTAGTTGAATTTGTTAGTTCGCATGTAGTTTTGGATATGTACTCTTGTGGGTTCGTTTATATTTCTATTCTGCGAGACGAGCTGTACTAGTGAAACAACCAACTCCTGTTGCTATTTAATTCTAGGTCAAGGAAGCAAGAGTGAGTTGTATCAGCTTCTCGGTTCCCAGACCACAAGGACTTTTATATTTGAACATATGCCGTTAATATAGTTAAACTACTCATGTTTCTGTGATGAATGGAGCGTGCCTCACCAAAACAAGACGAAATTCCTAACATCAAAAAGTGATCTGCCGCATCTTTTATCAGAGCAGAAAATTCTTCACTGTTGACAATCTGAGGCTTAACAAGTTTGAAGAGTGT
Organism: Oreohelix idahoensis; assembly: GCA_024509875.1. Classification (NCBI taxonomy): domain Eukaryota; kingdom Metazoa; phylum Mollusca; class Gastropoda; order Stylommatophora; family Oreohelicidae; genus Oreohelix; species Oreohelix idahoensis. Next base: position 116,363 of record JAMPIV010022140.1, on the reverse strand, counting down.
TTTGTGCGATATGGCTACTTATGTAGCGGATGATAATAAGGTTACACAATAGCTGCCAACATATTTCGTTCGTTCTTGAACTGGTTTTTTCGTCCAATCCACTTTCCTCCTCAGCCTATCAATAAACATGTCTTTATTATATACTCTCAGACAGCCTCCCCTAAACCGTATTTCTGAAGCTTATACCAGATTTTTTTTCAAGTGCCCGTTTTTTCCAGTAGCATCTATTTTAAGAAGAATTGTAAATAATACTTTATAAATATTTGAATTCACATTACATTACAGCCGAAATGGCAACATCTGCACACGACAATGAAAATCACCATTATATATTACTAATATTGCCAAAGAACATTGCATTGAAAGTTGTTGATGTATGTTTATCCAGTGTTTTCCCTTGTCTGTTTTAGGATTTTGTCAGGAACAAAGGAAGTAGTTTGTGTTCACCCAGCTGGATACTAATATAACTCGTTCAAGGTCAGCATTGTTAATTTAATGCACATGTTATCATATGTTCTTCGTTCTTTCTTTTTTCTATCTATGTCTGTCTGTCTGTCTGTCTGTCTGTCTGTCTGTCTGTCTGTCTGTCTGTCTGTCTGTCTGTCTGTCTGTCTGTCTGTCTCAAATTTGTATCTATTATACTGTATGGAGGCTCTGATGATCTAGTTTTTCATTACTATATACTTATTTTTTAAATTTTGTGATCAGGTACTGTTAATGTATGCTATTGTACTGCTTTGTAATGTTTCATTGCCCTTAAATTAATACTTTAAGTAGCTGGAGAATGTTTGAGCAACAGTAACAAAAGATGAGCAAGAGGAAGGAAGAATGCAAGAGGGGACTGTGTGCCCGATTCTCAACCCTTGGAGAATTAATTTATTTCATATATGTCTATCTAACTATCTACCTAGTCTAACTATCTACCTAGTCTGTCTAACTATCTACCTAGTCTGTCTAACTATCTACCTAGTCTGTCTAACTATCTACTTAGTCTGTCCAACTATCTACCTAGTCTGTCTAACTATCTACCTAGTCTGTCTAACTATCTACCTAGTCTGTCTAACTATCTACCTAGTCTGTCTAACTATCTACCTAGTCTGTCTAACTATCTACCTAGTCTGTCTAACTATCTACCAAGTCTGATTCTGCTCTTGAGTTAGGGAAGGCAAAGACAGAAGGAGAGGAACTGGTTACCCCACCTCATGATGATGGATCTAGTATTGTGAAAGCTTAAACAATTCTCTCCCTACGGCAGTATCTGCTATAGGACTCAAAGCTGCTCACGTCTGGTCAAATCTCTCGCATACACTGGAAAACACACCGAGTCCCTAGTCATTCAGTAGCAGACTGTTCGAATGTTTCACGAGTTCTATAACACACCGAGTCCCTAGTCATTCAGTAGCAGACTGTTCCAATATTTCACGAGTTCTTATAACACATCGAGTCCCTAGTCATTCAGTAGCAGACTGTTCGAATGTTTCACGAGTTCTTATAACACATCGAGTCCCTAGTCATTCAGTAGCAGATTGTTCGAATGTTTCACGAGTTCTTATAACACATCGAGTCCCTAGTCATTCAGTAGCAGACTGTTCGAATGTTTCACGAGTTCTTATAACACATCGAGTCCCTAGTCATTCAGTAGCAGATTGTTCGAATGTTTCACGAGTTCTATAACACACCGAGTCCCTAGTCATTCAGTAGCAGACTGTTCGAATGTTTCACGAGTTCTATAACACACCGAGTCCCTAGTCATTCAGTAGCAGACTGTTCGAATGTTTCACGAGTTCTTATAACACATCGAGTCCCTAGTCATTCAGTAGCAGACTGTTCGAATGTTTCACGAGTTCTTATAACACATCGAGTCCCTAGTCATTCAGTAGCAGACTGTTCGAATGTTTCACGAGTTCTTATAACACATCGAGTCCCTAGTCATTCAGTAGCAGACTGTTCGAATGTTTCACGAGTTCTTATAACACACCATCTGATTATGCCTCAAATCACTGTCTAATTTACTGTATGAGGAATTCGATTTTTGTCAATCTTATTGTTCGTTTTTTTGGTTTTTTTCTTTTTTCTTTTCTCATTAAATTTTTTATTTTATTCCTTTAAAAAAAAAATTATTTTAAAAACATACTTTGATTATGATGAATATTGCAATGTATGATGTTATATAACTTTTTAATGATAAATGCCTAAACAATGCTTGCAGTAAATGGGGGGAATGAAGGAATACAGTATGCATGATGAGAGAGAGAGAGAGAGAGAGAGAGAGAGAGAGAGAGAGAGAGAGAGAGAGAGAGGAAGGGCAGAATGTCAGAAGGGCCTACGTGCCCAATTCTTAACCCTCTGAAAATAAAGTTCTATCTATCTATCTATCTATCTATCTATCTATCTATCTATCTATCTATCTATCTATCTATCTATCTATCTATCTATCTATCTATCTATCTGTGTCTGCCTGCCTGTCTGACTACCTGCCTGCCTGCCTGTCTGACTACCTGCCTGCCTGCCTATCTGCCTGCCTGTCTGTTTGCCTATCTGTCCTCTCATCCCTACCCCTGACTTGTGAACACAGCTCTCCTCATACTTATCAGTTGTCTCCTTTAACATTCACAACCAGAAGTTAATTAAGTGACAGAGAAAAGTCCCAGAGCAAATACTGCCGTATGGGGAGTTAAGTGTTAAAGATCTCACATGTACGAGGTCTGACCTTTATCAGGTAGGCTGACCAGTTCTCTGTCTGCCTTTGTCTTCCCTGAATCAAGAGCAGAGTTAGGGACTCATTTTTACAGTTGCTTAGACTGGAGCATGACGTGACTTAGTTTTGAACCAGATTCCTGTGCCTTGAGAAGAAAGGGCTCTAACATATGTACCACTTGGGTGCTCAGAGGTTCATAGTCAAAAATATAATTATGGATCGAGTATACTCATTTCTTACCTCCAGAATCTTGATGAATCACACTTTCGCTGTCTGTACGAGGTCTTTATGACTACATCCTCGCCATTACACTTTAGCATATGCCTTCAATAAACTCATGCCAAGACCTCCTGTCGCATGCCAGCAGCTTAAGTTCTTTCCACGTTTAGCTTCATAATTTCCATTCCCTACTCAAGTGATCTACACCATATTGACATAGTCGCTTTGTGTTTACATTTATGCGGTAAAAAGGACGAGTTTAACTCTACCTTGTTTTCAACATTGATCAGTTTCACGTTTTTATCTATTAGTCAGTATTGCGTGTTCTTTCATTGTTCTTCTGTGTCTGTGTGTGTTTATTTGTATTTAAATATCACAGCTTATCAAGTTTCTTAACCTTTTGAAAATAACGTTCGTGTGTTCGTTCTTCTGGTTCCTGTCGTGCAAATAAGGAGGGTTTCATAATGTACGGAAATCCAGTCGCTTAGAAGTGAATAAACTACTATTTAAAACTGCTGCCTGTGAAATCACTTGGCCTGTATACCGTGTCAGTCATCCGTTAATATGGGTTGCGTGCATAGTGGTTACGATTGTGGTTCTTGAAACAGGGATAGCTTCCCTTCAGCTCTCGACGTCACTTTGGAGGCGCCAGGGATTTGTGGAGTGGACGTCAACGAGGCACGTTTGTGTGATAGAAACAGTACGGACATAATGTTGGAAGCAAAGATGTAAAAATTGATGGTGGCCGAAGAAGGATAGCAGGTCGAGTGAGTGAAGCTGATAGGTGGTCAGATTTGATCACGACGAGATGTGGTAGAATTGTTACAGGTCAAAAAGGCAAATGAATAGTCGTGAAGAAGGGGAGAAGATGTAAGGAAGAGTAGGCTACCTCGGAAGAATCACTGAAAAGGATTCAAGAATAAACACCAGTCAAGAAGAGATGAGCAAATTATTCAGAGAACAAAAAAAGAAAAAATGGAAATCCCATAAACCTTACGCGTTGGACATTTGTGCTTAACCTTCAGCAACCACTAGTGCGTGACCGCCGTTAGCGTTCGCAGAGATGATCTGATCTACATCAAGCAGAATTGAGTAGCTAGATTTTTCTTCTCTCTCTCCTCTCTCTCTCCCCTCTCTCCCCTCTCTCTCTCTCTCTCTCTCTCTCTCTCTCTCTCTCTCTCTCTTTCCCCCTCTCTCTCCCCTCTCTCTCCTCTCTCTCTCTCTCTCTCTCTCCCACTATTACTCGAGGCGAAATATCAGGTTAGTATGTCTAACCTGAGACTGATTTTTACGTGAGTATCCCTTTTTTTCTTGTACAGAGACAGGTGTCCCTCGCCATTCAGGCAGATACTCGCCGATTTCGGAGGTACCCATTAGAGCTGGGTCGGCTCAGGAGCCGTCAGTCCCTGGTCGACGACACTCCTTCAGATGTACTCGCCAGGGCTCGAGTAATCCAGTCCAAATCCCGGTCGACGAAAAACCTTCAAATGTCCTCGCCCGGGTTTAATCCTGGGTCACACGGTCGCCAGCGCAGTTTGGTAACCACTACACCAGCGCGTCTCCCCAATGATGGAATTTCTATGGCAGATACTACTCAAGGGGGACGTGGGGTGGGGGAGGGGGTGGATACACGGAAAAGTACCTTCTAAAAATCTCTGAGAGCGATTCCAGAATAAACATCAATCAAGAAGAAAACAGCAAATGTGTCCCTAAACAAAGCGATGTAAACCTCACGCGTTCGACATTCGTAGTTAACCTCCAGCAAAAAACTGAGTGACCGCCTTTAGCTTCCGCAAACAGTGGTGATCAAATTTACATCCAGCGGAAATGACTAGCTAGACCAGGGCTTCTTAGCCTGTGATCCACGAATCCCTTGAGAGTCTATGAATAGATTCTAGGCGATCCGTGTACATAGCCTCAACATTTTCATTGTATTTTCTCCAAAATCGTTACTCGGAAAGTTGTCATAGATGTTTGCATTGAAAGAAATATATTCTTTTTACAGATTGTTTTTTGTATTTTAGTATGACTATATGTAAGCTTATTGTAAATAACGTGCTATTTCCTGATATGTTAAAATTTGGAACAACGTGGCATGCCCCAAAAACTGTAGATACATGGCCAAATTGATTTTATTCTTGTATGGACAAAAAGGATTCAAGTCCAGTATTAATAAAGCCAAGACTAGGACTTAGTCCTGGCGCCGGACATTCAAAGTGATCACGACATGGTATTGGACGCTCAAGCTTAAACTTAAAAAGGAACAATAATCAAAACTTAGATGTTCTCCGTTACAGATTCAATTTAGACAAACTGAAAGCCTTCCAGGACAATCAAAGGGAATCTTAGCCAACTCCTGGAGGAAAAAGGGGTCTTAGCTCTCCAACTTTTTGGAAGGGGTGATATCAACTCAATCACAGGGAACTGAAAGCCGTGCTCATTGAATCAGCAAAGGGGTACTTAAGCCTTCTCTAATACAATCAAAGGGTTACAGATGACATTCTGAAGCCTTCTACTGGACAAATCAAAAAGGTCTTAGCCTTCTCCTGAAACAAAGGGGTCTTACCTTGGTGAATAAAAAAAGGGGTATTAGGAAGAAAATGAAAGGGCAAAGCCTTCTGGGTAGCTGATCAATGTGAGTCCATTAGCCTTCTCGGGACAATAAAAGGGTAACAGTCTTAGGCAGCTTCCTGACACAATCAAAAACTATCTTAGCCCCAACAGCCCAGGGTTAGCCTTCTATAGACAGATCAAAGGGGTCTCCTGCTCAATGAAAAAACAGCTGTAAAGGGGTCTTAATATTGTAAAGACAATCAAAGGGGTCTGTAAACTTGACACGGACAAAGGGGTCTTAAACCATTACAGTGCGAAAATCAGGGAACTTAAATGCAGCAATATTACGGAAAGAAGTGGAAGGGCTTAGCCTGAAACCAGGGAATCACCGGGTGTGGATAATACCCAGCAAAGGGGTCTTAGCCTGGAGGACCAGATATAGTAAAAGGGGTCATTAGCCTTTGCCAGAAATCAAAGGAGTTAGCAAAAAAAATGGCCAAAATCAAAGCAGTCATTAGCCTAATACCGCTTCCAAAGAAAGGAAATCTAAAAATGTGCAAGAACTACAGAACCATTAGCCTTATTAGTCATCCAAGTAAGGTCAAAGGATCTTTTGAGCCTAATATAAAACAGAAATCAAAGGGTCTTGCCTCAGAGGAATCAAAGCTGGCTTTAGACCAACAATCAAAGGGGTACCTAGAACAAATCTTCAATATTAGATTACTTATCGAAAAACATCTCCAACATCAAACGATTTATACCTAACTTCATCGATTTCACAAAAGCCTTCGATCCTAGTCTGGACATGAAAGGGGTCTTATGGCAAGTAATGAGAAAATTCAATTTTGATACCAACATCATAGAATCATTGAAGCACTATACAAGGACAATCAAAGGGGTCTTTGCCTACACCAGACATTCAAATTTTCTTCAAAACAACTGTAGGAATTCAAAGGGATGTATCCTGTCCCCAGTGCTCTTAATATTTATCTAGAACATATCAAAGGGGTCTTAGCCTATAAATCAACCAATCAAAGGGGTCTTAGCCTCTGTGCAACCTACGTTTTGCTGATGATAAGGATCTGATAGCTGGATCAGAATCAAAGGGGTCTTCAAGACCTTACCTCTAGACTGGACAAAAGGGGTAACACCAGACGTATGGGATGTCTTAATATAGAAAAAAGCAAGACAATCAATAGCTTAAGCCTAACAGTTCAAACATTAGGGGTAAATGGGCAAACGTTAGAAGAAGTTAACACCTTTAAATATCTCGGGTCCACTATATGCAGTGATGGAAGATCAATTAAAGAATCAACAGGGGTCTTAGCCTACTCCATGACAATCAAAGGGGTCTAATGTGATCAGGAAAAAGGGGTCATCAGTTTTCCTGTGAAGATCAAATTTAGCCTAAATCAGTATTAATCTCTTGTAGGGGTCTTGAGCCTACACTCCAGACAATCAAAGGGGATCAGCCTTCTCGAGGACAATCAAAGGGGTCTTAGCCTTTGCTATAAAGAGCACAAAACAAATGTCTATGTTAGAGAGAAGATAAACACCTATGCAGGCCACCAACAATCAAAGGGGTCTTAGCCTAACAGACAATCAAAGGGGTCTTAGCCTCATGACTCCCTTTCGAAAACGATCAATCAAGGTAAACGGAGAAGGGGTCTTAGCCTACAACCAGACAATCAAAGGGTCTTAGCCTACACCAGACAATCAAAGGGGGTCTGAGCCTACACCCAGACAATCAAAGGGGTCTGCCTGATGCCCACAATGGCATCAGCCTACACCCATGACCGGTTACGGGGAGATCTGACTATATGTAATAGCCTACAAACCAGACAATCAAAGGGGGTCTTAGCCTACACCAGACAATCAAAGGGGTCTTAGCCTTCTCTGGACAATCAAAGGGGTCTTAGCCTACACCAGACAATCAAAGGGGTCTTAGCCTACACCAGACAATCAAAGGGGTCTTAGCCTACACCAGACAATCAAAGGGGTCTTAGCCTTCTCCGGACAATCAAAGGGGTCTTAGCCTTCTCTGGACAATCAAAGGGGTCTTAGCCTTCTCCGGACAATCAAAGGGGTCTTAGCCTTCTCTGGACAATCAAAGGGGTCTTAGCCTTCTCCGGACAATCAAAGGGGTCTTAGCCTACACCAGACAATCAAAGGGGTCTTAGCCTACACCAGACAATCAAAGGGAGCCTTCACCAGACATTCAAAGGGGTCTTAGCCTTCACCAGACAATCAAAGGGGTCTTAGCCTACTCCAGACAATCAAAGGGGTCTAAGCCTTCACCAGACAATCAAAGGGGTCTTAGCCTTCACCAGACAATCAAAGGGGTCTTAGCCTTCTCCAGACAATCAAAGGGGTCTTAGCCTTCTCCAGACAATCAAAGGGGTCTTAGCCTTCACCAGACAATCAAAGGGGTCTTAGCCTTCTCTGGACAATCAAAGGGGTCTTAGCTTTCACCAGACAATCAAAGGGGTCTTAGCCTTCACAGACAATCAAAGGGGTCTTAGCCTTCTGACAATCAAAGGGGTCAGCCTTTTCCAGACAATCAAAGGGGTCTTAGCCTTCTCCGGACAATCAAAGGGGTCTTAGCCTACACCAGACAATCAAAGGGGTCTTAGCCTACACCAGACAATCAAAGGGGTCTTAGCCTACACCAGACAATCAAAGGGGTCTTAGCCTAAACCAGACAATCAAAGGGGTCTTAGCCTACACCAGACAATCAAAGGGGTCTTAGCCTTCTCTGGATAATCAAAGGGTCTTAGCTTACACCAGACAGTCAAAGGGGTCTTAGCCTACACCAGACAATCAAAGGGGTCTTAGCCTACACCAGACAATCAAAGGGGTCTTAGCCTACACCAGACAATCAAAGGGGTCTTAGCCTAAACCAGACAATCAAAGGGGTCTTAGCCTACACCAGACAATCAAAGGGGTCTTAGCCTTCTCCGGACAATCAAAGGGGTCTTAGCCTACACCAGACAATCAAAGGGGTCTTAGCCTACACCAGACAATCAAAGGGGTCTTAGCCTTCTCCGGACAATCAAAGGGGTCTTAGCCTACACCAGACAATCAAAGGGGTCTTAGCCTAAACCAGACAATCAAAGGGGTCTTAGCCTACACCAGACAATCAAAGGGGTCTTAGCTACATCAGACAATCAAAGGGGTCTTAGCCTACACCAGTCAATCAAAGGGGTCATAGCCTACACCAGACATTCAAAGGGGTCTTAGCCTTCACCAGACAATCAAAGGGGTCTTAGCCTACACCAGACAATCAAAGGGGTCATAGCCTACACCAGACAATCAAAGGGGTCTTAGCCTTAACCGGAAGATTAAAAGGGTTCATGGTAGAAGAAAGGTTAAGAACCCCAAAGCTAGACTGCTTTCGTTTCTTCTCATTTTCAGGCTACCCATTTCCAGTGTACAATGGATGTTGTTTTGATTACGCTATGACTTGTCTTATACACGTCTTATAGACGTCTTATACACGTCTTATACACGTCTTATACGCGTCTTATACATGTCTTATACATGTCTTATACACGTCTAATACGCGTTTTATACGCGTCTTATACACGTCTTATACATGTCTTATACATGTCTTATACATGTCTTATACACGTCTTATACCCGTCTTATACACGTCTTATACATGTCTTATACACGTCTTATACGCGTCTTATACATGTCTTATACACGTCTAATACACGCCTGAGCAGTTAATGGACATGTCTGAGCAGTTAATGGACATGTCTGAGCAGTTAATGGACATGTCTGAGCAGTTAATGGACATGTCTGAGCAGTTAAGGGGGCATATACACCCAGAAATAGACAAAAAAGGTTATTTTTGATTTGCATATAATAATTGTGTTTTAAATATTTATAAGCCGTTTTACTTCGATATTCTTTTTGAATTATGTGTTTATCTGTAATAGTTTATGAGTTATCAATGTTCAAAGAGAATCAGATAAGTGTTTTAACATTTTAAAAACTAAACTTTAACGAAAACAGGGCCTGCGATTCACAGTTCCGGTGATATTTTCTACAATTTTAAAGCTATAGCCTTCACATTTTGCACACGTATAGCCCATGTTATCCTTTTATGGCATGAACCTCCACTTTTTTCTTACATGGTATAGAAACAGAGATATTGCTATACAAAGTTCCAAATTTGTGCTATTTAAAAGGGTCATATTGCAAGAGCCATATCTACAAAGCTCATTGGGGTAGACATTTTTGGGTGGTTCACGCCATAGGTAGGGATGTTATGCACATCATCTCCTGGTTTGGCATTCTTTGCACTTTTTATGTGAGTGAAATTCATTCCCAGGTGCTCTGGGGGTTTTCCTTTCATTTTTTTTCATCACTTCATGTTAATTAATTATTTTCACATAAAACATTAAAATTTATAAAGTAAACTTTGTTCATCATAAAATATAATATCTCTTGTAACATGGGGCCAAATTTTATGTCAACAAGTTCGTTAGTTATTTTTCTGTTAATTTTTTAAAAAGATAACCCATTTTTGGCTGGGTGTGGACATGTCTGAGCAGTTAATGAACATGTTATAGACATGATTTCAACGCGGTTCCATAGCAGATACTGTCGTAGGGGAGTGAAGTGATCGAAACTTCACCTGTACTAGGTCTCATCTTTATGGTGGCCCTTCCTTGTTGCCTTTGCCATCTTTAAATCAAGAGCAGAATCAAATACCCGTTTACAGTTGGGTAGACTAGAGCGTGAAGTTGCCTGGTTCTCAACCCAGTTACTTTACCTCGATAGGCCAGTGCTTTAAGCACACTGCCACTCGATATTCTAAGAAATTTTTTAAAAGTTATGTTTCTTCAAGGTGATGCCATTATGGAGTATATGATGATGATGATTATAACAATAATGATGACAGCAATAATAATAATAATAACTTACTTAATCGTTCCTCTCCTACCGTCTTCTTCTTCTTCCGTCCTTAGCCACCGACCGTCAAAGCAGTCAGTGGCCATTACGCCTAGTGGCGTCTTAGGGCAACAGCAGATAGGTTTTCTTTGCCATTATTTCCCATCACGCCTAATGGCGTCTTTAGGGCAACGGCAAATCAACCCATTTGCTATTGTTTCCGTAATCGAAGTGACTGGCAAACGGGTGATCAGCCCGTTGTGTCTCCTACCGTGGGGTGCAGAAATGGTCAGAGAGAGAGAGAGAGAATCATGATATCCTGTAGGCTGTCTTCCTTTGACCTGGTTCCAATCTAGTCATCGGTCCTTCAAAGATTGTCAAATGTTGTCCTCCCAGAGATCTGAACTCTTGGCTCTTGGTTTCCCATGTCTGTCGTGTGGTAGCGGGTCTTCTCCCATCCTGCAGACCTGGTCAAACCATCGCAACAGGAACTGGTTCCACTAGGGTCTGCAGGGCCTGGGTTTCGAGGCTAGGTCGTATCTTATGGTTGGTGGACCCTGTCCCTGGTTGTCGATTGGACCACCTTCCTCAGATACGTCAATACTGAGGTTTGAAGCTGGTTCTTGTGGGTTGGAGTCATTGCCCACGACTCACATCTTTAGATCCAGACTGGAGAATAGATGAAACGGTGTACAGCCATCTTAGTCTTCTTGCTATTTTCTCTTTTTCTGAGGAATCCTTGGTTTATGGCATGGAAAAGAAAAAAAAATTATAATATTATACTTGTTTGCATCTGAGTGTTTATTTATTTATTTTTTATTTATTTGAAAAGTAACTTCCGGGATAACACAAAATCTACCATAAGCTATCATGGGAGTATTCGCAAGAATGTGAGTCAAATTCTGTGTAAAGTTGCAGCAAAATTCATAACCTCAGTTAAACACTAAACTTACTGAACAGTTTGTAACCACTCCATCATCATGATGATGTCTGAACACAGATCACGATGATTAAGACAGTCTGGATGATGAAGGCGCACGTCTAAAAGTTTCATTGCGAGGTTGTCTAGTTAGAAGGTTGTCCTGAATTCCCATATTAGTTTTCTACAATTTTGAATAGGAGGTTATCCAGGATTTTGATTAGGAGGTTGTTTAGAATTTTGGATATGAGGCTGTCTGTAATTTTTATTTGCAGGTTGTCTAGAATTGTATAACAATTTTTGGTTGTTTAGGTTTTTGATTATGATGTCTAAAATTGTCTAATCAATTTTAGTTGTTTAGAAATTTGATTATGATGTCTAGAATTTTTAGTTGAGTTGCACATAATTTTGATGAGGAGGTTGTGTACACTTTTGAGTGTGATGTCACAAAAGATTTTGTTTGAGAGTGATGCTATAACCATCAAAATCGCGATGCTGCCTACAGTGCCGTGTTTAGAAAGGTAATTAACAGGTACTCGTTGGACATAAAGTGCCATCCTTTATGTCCAACGAGTACCTGTTAATTACCTTTATTTATTTATTTACTTATTTATTTACTATCAACGGGACTCAGGTTTCCTTCATTATTTATTCTTCTTTAGAAAGAAATGCACCCTACCCTGTACGTTGTGTTTGCCAAGTGGTTTTTGTGTATGCGTGTTAAACCTGGCACTGATCTTTTGTAGACCGGAATATTTTGTGCCATTTGATCGAGATCTCGCCCACATTTACGAGCAGCGCCGCACTTGAGGCAGCTATTCTTGGGCATATTCTCCATAAGAGGAATACATAAGAGATTGGGCAGCAAAGTTTATGGATGCTGCCTGGATGTATATATCTGATTGCAAACTTGTCGGGCATGTTCTGATTTGTTTGCCAGGATGTCCTTACGAAACTAACTGAGACATTACGAGTAGAGATAAAACGGAAATTGTGAAGTGCGGGAGATTGACCTATTGGGTGTGAGTTGGGCGTGTGTATGAATATAAATCTGTGTTTAAAAAAAAAAGAAGGAGGGGATGATATTAACTCTGCGCATTTGTGAGAAATACGGGGCAGATTTGGTGATGTGGTCAGTTTGTGGTTATGACTGGAGTTTTGGTTTGATGGACCTGATAGATCGACACTAGAAGTGATAAACACTTATTCTGTTTTAGACTGGCAGATAGGCAAACTAATAGCAAATGAATTAATGGATCCATTGGACGAGCATATCGTCAATAACAGTGGTAAATATATAGACGGAGCTCGTAATTTTTCTTTAACATCATGTGATTGTGTAGCGAAATCTGTGAGATAATCGCTTATTTCAGTAAGATTTTAGTCCTATGATAATAAATACACCAGCCCTCAGGTGTCTGACTATTTGCATCTTCAACGCCAGTAGAGCGCTGCCTTTGGTGGAGTGGGAATGCTTAAAAAATGACCCGCCGTAAAAATCTAACACGCTTTTAGTTTCGGTTTCGAAACGTACCATAAACATTTTAACATCTCGCCGATCTGCTGCACGAAACGGAGGAAAAGCTTGTAATTAACGAATTGCCAGAACTGTGTGACCAAACTGGCGTTTGAATTAACGTAATATGTTAACTTTAACACTAACATTTGTAATAATTCGGATATTTCTCAGTAGTAAGAACGAGACGATTGTAATAATTAACGCCAACACTACCAAAGTTTTGAAAAAACCCCTCTTCGCTCTGCTCGCGGTATCTTTAATATATACACGCTGTGGGCAAAGCCAGCAGAGACAAACACACAGACAGTTTTCCATTTCCTCCTAGCGGTAAAATTCTGACGTCACTCAAACTAGTTGGTTATTTGGATAATGAAAGAAATGTTAGAGACAGGGGGGGGGGGGGGGGGGGGGGGGGGGGGGGGGGGGGGGGGAGGGGGGGGGGGGGGGGGGGGGGGGGGGGGGGGGGGTGGAGGGCGGGGGGGGGGTGGGGGGGGGGCGGGGGGAGGGGGGAGATGGCCGACTTGTGGAGGGGGGGGGGAAAAGGAGTTATATTTTGATGTGGTTATTATGATTTGTTGATGATTGACAGGGACAAAACTGAAAATCTAAACCATAATGAAACTGACCATAAAAATCATATAGTAGGATAGCTTAGTGTCCCCTGAGCAAAAATATGTTTTAAAATATATGGTAGTCCAAGTATTAGCCAAATTATTGAGATAATACTAGATGTCTAAGAACGCTTGGACGGACAGACTGTTGTTCTTGCTCGTTACACATAACGTTATTGGGGACGCAAGTTTCAAAAAAGAGGCATTGTAGTAGTTCAAATCCTAATGGTTGGTATAAGAGTATAGGAGTAAAAGGGGGAGATAGGGGAAATGTTAACTAAAACTAAACATCTTTTTCTATTGGCATAACTAAAGCAGACTGACCAATGGACTACGAGGCACATAGTTTGTTTGGAATTGTGTTTTGTTTTTTTCAAAATAAATTCAAAAAGATGTAGTAGTGCCTGCTTTCATTGGTCGGCTCTAATAGATATTGGCAAAAGGTATAGTGATCTCGTGGCCATTTGACTAGAAAATTGTATGCAAACAACTACGTTGAGAGCAGATGTGATAATTGTAAAATTAACTACTAAATTCACTATCTGGACGAGGCAGGGCAAAACTGAGGCCATTTCTTTGCCAGTCAACGTTATTTGTGACATATTTCTTTGAATTAGTGGTAAGAATGCTTTATGTATTTACATGCTTGTTTAAAACTGAAAAAGTTAGATACTGCTGTGGAAAAGTGAAGGACATGCCGGGAGCAAACATTATTGAGTCCTCACATTGAACTGTATTTGACTGTTGCATATTATTATGATTTTATATTAATAATTTGATATTGGAAGATGTTAGTAAGCCTCAGTGTTCCATGAACACTCTTCAACATGCCTAGAGCGTTTATAATTTAGAAAAGAAAAGAAAAATCATATAAAAGGAGATGTGGTTACTCCACGTTAATGTATTGAATCAAACTATGTAAAAGTACAGTGGCGTATCTGCCATAGGGACCTAAGGTGTGGTCACAGAAAGGTGAGAGTCATAAATTAGGGGCTGATGCACATACCGTCATGTATACATAGGGATAAGAAGTTGTGAACAGATATGAAAATGCCAGGGTGTCTTTTTATTACATGGTTTTTATTACATGGTTTTTATTTCCTGTTACCATCCGGTGACAGGAAACCTGATGAGTGAGTGAGAAGAGAAAAGTCTCCATTATAAAGTTTATGCTGTTTAGCCTGAAGGAGCTTGTGTGTGGGTGCTGATCTATATTGTCTCTTCATCGACATCCTGACTTATTTCGTCATAACAAGAATCCCAGGTGACACGTTAACAGCTGGGACATCTGACACTTCATCCGAATAAACTGGTTCTTATCAAAATAAAACAGAATTATATGGGGCATGAAGAGAACAACAGCTCCTCATACCCAATGACTATCACTAGTATCTGTTAAAGTTTTAGTCTGTGAATACACCTACAGGAACTCTATAATAACATTATATTCATAGGACCAAGAGTCCATAGTTTTAGTTAAAGCATTATATGTAAATATATTTCCTCATTTTCAAAGACCAGTCCAAAAGAGATGGCGGGACAGGCAGATTAAATTGTACAAAGAAAAAACATTCAAATTTTAAAGAAAACTTTAACCACAGTCTTATTTATTTTCTTATAGTGAGTTAAAGTGTATTGTGTTGATGTTCCATCATTTTCATTTCACCCCTAGACACTAGAGACATCATACACCAGCCACTAGAATCAAAATACGGACTGTGTGAGATCTAGGGAGGTAGCGTTAGGTTCCCTGATAATATATATCATCATCATCATCTTTTTTAGATTCAGGGACCTACATGTGCTTGACCTCACACAGTCAACACAGACACAACTATCTTTCTTGTTAAGTATAACATCTTAACCTCCCCAGCAAATTACACTTGCTACAGATTGTTAGTATAACAATATTTATGCTATTTTTGTTTGTACGTGAAAAACAAAGCGAAGAATGTGTAAAAACCATACCTAATATCTTTCGTTCTTTCTGCCTTTAACCCCCGTTCTCAATTATCCATTTATTCGTTTACTTCCTTCATAATCTAGATGTCGTAATACTAAAACATATTATAACGATAACTACTGGGTGCGTCTACTATTACGAATCTTTCATGAGCTTCCTGTTTCTATTTTCAGAATTTTGTTACTAATTGCATCTTTGGTTGTTGTTGTTGTTTTTTTTCTAAGCGTCTCATGTTCGCTTATTTCTGTCTCATTTCATTATGTCCCAGTTTTCTTTCTTGTACTCCTCTATATTTGTCTTAAATATATTATTATGATCGCAACCCGCTCACATTTCTGACGGCCCAAACCCTCGCACAGCCTGAATGCCCACATGAAAGATATCACTATTACTTATCCTCGCGGGATTTTTCATCCTGTTCTCGTTTAACCGAAAAAAGATCGATAGATTAATAATATCAGATTTCTTTCGGTATTCTGTCATGTTTTTCTAGGCGCGCTCACAACTGAAAAATTGCACTAGGCACTAATACTTTTATTCTGTTCGCTTATTTGCTAGAACCAACTCAAGAACTAATGGACGGTTTTGATACATATTCGTAGTTAACATTTTTGCAATAACTTGTAGACCAATTTCACATTTGATCTAAATGGTACCGATGTTAAGGGCAGCTAACATAAATGTCATGTGAGCCCCACTGACTAGCTCTGAAACATGAAGATAAAAAGAAAGCAGCCAACAAGTTACAGATTCATAAATGTGTACTTGGGTAGAACAGTAGGATTGAAATGGCACGACAAGATCACCAATATGGAAATGGCACGACAAGATCACAAATATGGAAATGGCACGACAAGATCACCAATATGGAAATGGCACGACAAGATCACCAATATGGAAATGGCACGACAAGATCACCAATATGGAAATGGCACGACAAGATCACCAATATGGAAATGATGAGAAGAACCATTCAAGTGCCAGTGGAGCAACATACGAGAAGAAGACGCTGGTGATCGATAGGACACGCATTGAGGAAACCTGTTGATAACATTAATAAACAGTTCTGGTTCTGGAAACCCCTGGACCGATAAAACACATCAAGTAAACTGGTGACAGAAATGCAAATAACGAGTAAGACTTGAAACGACCTTCAGCTAATGACATGCGACAGGAGGACTTGGCAAGTTGAAGGTCAATGACAGATCATGAATGAATGAATAAACATGAGTTTTATGACCTCAAGTTTGAGGTCATGTGTTGTTTTTTCCCCGTAATTTTATAATGCATGAGAGAAAGGGAGACAGTATATGTGGCGCTCTCTCTGGCAAACCTCTACACCCCATGGTAGAAGAAGAACGCCTAAATAAGTAGTAGTAAGTATGAGAGAAAGGGAGACATTACATTAGGGAAGATAAATTATCTCCATTTCCTCAATGGCCATCATGTCACCAATAAAGGTTGCTCTATTTTTGAAATGTTCAACATAAATCTAAACTTGTTAGAGCTATTCTTCAACTTGTATAACGTGATATCGAAGTAGTTATCATCTTGTACTACATTATACGAAGTAAACCAACAAGCTTCAAACATGACCGTCAACATGAACGTCACAACGAATATTCGTGTAAACAATATCAGAAGAGTTCTCGGAATAAGATGTCCGGTGTACGCGACTATTTTTCTAGAAGTCACATGATTTATAACAATGTGAGCAGTACATGTTCTTTTATCCGAAATGTTCCGAAAAGCGAAAGTTTATTTGAGCTACTTTTTGGGCGATTTTTTACTGTTTTAGACGACTTTGGGCTATTTTCTAACACACATTTTTGGCGAATTTGGGCGACTTTTTAACATATTTTGGGCTATTTTCGGACGCTGTTTGGGCGATTTTTAACACGCTTTTAGATACTTTGGGCTATTTTCGAACGCAATTTGAAAACCGAACAAATCCGGTTTCCGAAACAAAGCTGTCCTCGAGGATTTTGGATCAAAGGATACAGACGTGACCTTGAAGAACTGGTGTAGATGATCTACAAGAACTGGTGTAGATCTACAAGAACTGGTGTAGATGATCTACAAGAACTGGTGTAGATGATCTACAAGAACTGGTGTAGATGATCTACAAGAACTGGTGTAGATCTACAAGAACTGGTGTAGATGATCTACAAGAACTGGTGTAGATCTACAAGAACTGGTGTAGATGATCTACAAGAACTGGTGTAGATCTACAAGAACTGGTGTAGATCTACAAGAACTGGTGTAGATGATCTACAAGAACTGGTGTAGATCTACAAGAACTGGTGTAGATGATCTACAAGAACTGGTGTAGATCTACAAGAACTGGTGTAGATCTACAAGAACTGGTGTAGATCTACAAGAACTGGTGTAGATCTACAAGAACTGGTGTAAATCTACAAGAACTGGTGTAGATCTACAAAAACTGGTGTAGATCTACAAGAACTGGTGTAGATCTACAAGAACTGGTGTAGATCTACAAGAACTGGTGTAGATGATCTACAAGAACTGGTGTAGATCTACAAGAACTGGTGTAGATGATCTACAAGAACTGGTGTAGATCTACAAGAACTGGTGTAGATGATCTACAAGAACTGGTGTAGATGATCTACAAGAACTGGTGTAGATGATCTACTAGAACTGGTGTAGATGATCTACAAGAACTGGTGTAGATCTACAAGAACTGGTGTAGATGATCTACAAGAACTGGTGTAGATCTACAAAAACTGGTGTAGATGATCTACAAGAACTGGTGTAGATCTACAATAACTGGTGTAGATGATCTACAAGAACTGGTGTAGATCTACAAGAACTGGTGTAGATGATCTACAAGAACTGGTGTAGATCTACAAAAACTGGTGTAGATCTACAAGAACTGGTGTAGATGATCTACAAGAACTGGTGTAGATCTACAAGAACTGGTGTAGATGATCTACAAGAACTGGTGTAGATCTACAAGAACTGGTGTAGATCTACAAGAACTGGTGTAGATCTACAAGAACTGGTGTAGATCTACAAGAACTGGTGTAGATCTACAAAAACTGGTGTAGATCCACAAGAACTGGTGTAGATCTACAAGAATTGGTGTAGATCTACAAGAACTGGTTGTCAGGAAACTATTTATACTGTGGATTTGAATACATGACAATCATCTAATCACTGGCTCATCATGTAAGGATACGACCACAGCACAAGAAAGCTGACAATAATTAAACATAACACCTTTAACAGGTAAGTTCCCTTTTTATTAATACACTGCACACAATGAAGCCCCACACGGCTCATAATACATATGAAGTACACTGACCATAAATGCCAATACAGCTTGCACTACTAACAACTTAATATATCAGTATCATACCCACTGGTATGGCCATCCTGAATGGACATCACAATGACTTTCGCTCACCGGCGAAACCCTGTGCTATGATAAAGCAATACATAATCACAAATAAATCATCAACAACGGCCTAAGGAAATGCCACTAGAGAATTACACCACCACTCTAGAATTATGCACTTTACTCCACACCGCATGAAGAAATGGCAAGTGTGGTGGGGCGCTGTTCGAATATATTTTGTGTTTGTTTATTATTATTTCCGGTAAATTGCTACCCCTGTCCACAGTTAATGTATATGTTGATTTTGTTAATGTATATTTGATTGCCCCGGCGGTTGCTCATAATAATGCTCGTTATTCTGTTACGACCAGGGTGACCCAACGATTATAGTTTTATTCCATACTCAACAACATACATGTGGGTTCTTTAACTGACCCAATCACCAATGACGAACTAAAACAGTCTTCCTTTTTAACGAACTCAACATCCTTTAATAACGTATATTCCTTGTAGCATACAGAAGCGTTCGTCAAGATTAATCCTTAATTACCAAACCTCATCAATACAGTATTAATCATATGCCAAGAGTATTCCTCCTCTTGTACAAACCACATCCATTTAGAAAGGTGAACACTTCGCAATATGTTCCCAATGGAACTTACAAGAAAACACAGCGGCCACAAAGCTCAAGGTTTTTTTTCTTAACACCTTGGCCATACACATTATAAACAGCTCTCTGTGTCATTTTCCGGTGCGCCTTATTTTCAATATCCCAAATAGTGCCGCATTTATCAGCACTAACTCAAACTCAATAAATCTAACATGTGGTGTGCATGGGCAGACACCACATATTACCCCCCCCCCCTGCGCGCTACTGGAAACTGCAGGTTTCCAGGTCATCATTAACTATACTTAACTATAATGATAAAAAGGAAAATCAAATTCAAGCAATGAGTGAAATGATATCACGATGAGTGAAATGCAGTTAAAATATGTGGCAACAACTTGTGAGCAACATATTAATGCTACGAAATATCGCTATATAATCTACCTATCAATTGATTATGAACATAAACAATGTTTGTTGTCACTTCCTGTACCCAGGACAGTTACGTATTTCAATGTATTACTCTCGACAGAGTATCAGCGATTACATTATTATGTCCTTCTATATGGACGATATCAAAGTCATACGCTTGCAACTGCAATGCGAATCTCGTAAGTCTTGCACTTGGTGATTTACAGGTTTGGAGATATGTTAACGCTCTCTGATCTGTCATTATAGTAAAATGCGTACCTACCACATACTTTTGAAGTTTATTCAAAGTCCATACTATACCCAAAAGTTCTCTGTCGAAAATAGAGTATTTAGATTCGGCTTCCGACAGTTTCCTACTCAAGTAGTAAATCGGATGAAACTTGCCATCAAAACTTTGTCCCAAACACCCGCCTATTGCATGGAGCGAAGCATCTGTTACAACAGTAAATGATCTTTTTAAATCTGGCAGTCTTAATATAGGATACTGTGAAAAATGAATCTTAATGTTTTGTAATGCATGGTTACATTGTTCTGTTAAACTACTTTGTTAGGCATACCTCTATTAGTTAGATCAGATAAGACAGCAGTCAAAGACGAGAACCTTGGAATAAACTTGTGGTAAAAATTCACCAATCCTAATAGACTCCGTACTTGCTTCTTTGTAGTTGGAATTGTAAGATCAAGTATGCGTTTTAAATTAGATTCATCAGGCTGTATTACATGTCTGCCAATTTTGTGTCCTAGAAATGAAATTTCATTGAATCCAATTTCTATTTTGGATGGACGGGCTGTGAGATTGTGTATTCTTAGTGTCAGGAGTAAAGATTGTATACCATCTACATGCTCTTCCCATGTGTCATGAAACATGCAAATATCATCTATATAAGATATTAGGTCAGAACGGTTCCCAAATACTCGACGCATCATCCGTACAAAAGTTGCAGGTGCATTTTTGAGCCCAAAACACATGACATTGTATTGGAACAAACCCTTCGATGTTGCAAATGCCGTCAATGGTTTACATTCTTCGGTCAAAGGGATCTGCCAATACCCTTTTGATAATCGAATTTGCTAAAGAAAGTAGCAGAGCTAAATGAGGTAGCAAGTCCTCCAGCACAGGCATTGGTTCAGAATCTGATATCGTGACTTTATTTAGTCGACGGAAATCAATGCATATACGAATGGATTTGTCTTTCTTCCGTACTGCCACCATCGGAAAACAAAATGGAGAATCTGATGGAGAGATTATCCCCATTTTCAACATATTGTCGACCTCGCTGTCAACCTGCTCTCTGATATGCAAAGGAATTGCATACGGTCGTAACTTAATAGGAGTGGGATCCGATAATTTTATTTCGTGAGACATAATGTTAGTTCGTCCAGGCAGATCAGATAATACATCTGTGGTGAAGTGGGATGTTATAAATACTTATAGGGAACTTAGTGTACTGACTGAGATCAGCTGTGAAGGTATCTATATCTATTAAGAGTAGTGTATTATAGATAACCTTACTTGCTACCACATATCTCTTTATCTCAGTCAGAATTATTCTGGAATAGTGTGATGCTAAGTTATGTGTCTAGGGTATGTGTATGAAGAAGTGTAAGTCACAACAACAGACAGATAAACAATTTAATTTAATCCACTACTCTTGACAACACTGTGACACTCACATACATATAACACTCTACAAAGATATCTTAAAAGAGTCACTGATAAACTTTCAAATAACAATATGTATTCATTACTGGCATGAATGAATCTGTGTCCTGATTCAACTACAAGGGAACCAGGAATCACAATCAATTTAAATTACAAGTTATGTACAGAATGTATTTAATATGAATATTGTAGTGACATATATTATTACAAATGTTCTATGTGTGTCAGTTGTGTAGTAGTAAAATGAATGAGGTAATACTGGTTTTGTTTTGTTCAAGCTCTGTTGGTATTTGTCATCATGACTTCAATAGTTTGTCTTTAGGGACTATTATTGGAGATGTTCACAGTTCCTGATTTTAAGACAAGTAAATTCCCCTCTGAATGGTATTTTTATAAAGTTATTTCAAGATGAGGGGACATAATGTTGAGCTCAGCTGGCCAACTCTGCTTATCTTGAGTGATGGCGGCAGGAAAGGACTCCTCTGCTCGAATTCTCCTCTGGGCTCAGGAGACACCTCACTGATAGCTAAAAAGACCAAGGAGTATGCTGTCCGACTCTGGATTCAGCAAATCTCTGACCAGATGCTGCTCAGTACCATCAAGACCACTGTCCCTGAAATCAAGAAGGATGTACCTTCTACTTCATAACTAATTTATATTCTCTTTTACACTGATCACAATACAGCACAAACATTGCGTTCAGAGCGTTAGGCCAACAGTCAGCTTCATCTGAAATACTTTATACCAGCATTACCCTCCTTAATGGTCACTACGCCTCTGCACTTCCAGCATTATTTCTTTCTAGTCAATCATCCAGGTGTCAGTGTACTATTTGGCCATTCCATGCCGTTTTACTTCTCTCCGACACCCTCTGTTCAGGCTGGAGCATTTTAGGCTTTACCTCACGTTTGCCACTGAACTACACATATATATACAGGCATAAATCAACAATTCACATTCAATTTTCATTAAAAGATATTAAATGGTTCAAGCTTACCACAATTCATACGAATAACACAGATACGTTGATTAGCAATGAATTCTGGCACAAACTGGCACAAACTTCCATCTGCCTATGTTCCAGGCTTTTATTGAGCCAAATATATGCTGGCTTCAACGCACTGATGCTTTATCAAGTGTATTTAAACAAGTGGTTTCGAACTAACGCTCCCAAGTGTGTATATCAGCGAGACTGGCCAATGAGCCACGTTTCGACAAGTGTTTGAAAAAATGTTATCTTTTCCCGTCTCTCCTAACAACCAAGATAGTATTTATAGCCCGACCAATCGTGGTTAGGCTTTCATTTGTTGCGCTCCAATCAATTTGAAGTTTACATGGTAGGCTATTTCTGTAACGTAAATTTTTTTCAAACACGTTAAAAAAAAAAATCTTATGAGCAGAAATGATTTTATGCTGTCAGGCACCCCCAATATTTTATTTTGGGTATAATTTATTAATTCCTGGACTATTTGCGTAACGTTTTACATATTATTTGTCAGCAAGCCCTAAGGAACCCAAAAATACTAATTTAAAGGAGCTACGTGGCTGCGTTCAAAATATGCAATTTCTTCTACCTCCTGTTTGGAAGATGTGCTGT
Source organism: Oreohelix idahoensis (assembly GCA_024509875.1). Taxonomy (NCBI): domain Eukaryota; kingdom Metazoa; phylum Mollusca; class Gastropoda; order Stylommatophora; family Oreohelicidae; genus Oreohelix; species Oreohelix idahoensis. The sequence continues at coordinate 93,322 of JAMPIV010022140.1, read as the reverse complement.
CTGGGTACTGTTATGTGTTCAAACGTAAACCCATCTATTGTTATCTTTTCTAATAAGTGTTTTTTATGATTTATAAACCTAACTCTGGGAAAGGGTAGTGTATTTTATCACTGTCCGTCTGAAAAAGTTAGTGCTTGTAGACTTACACGCGTGATGCCAGCATTTGTATATCGCGCGTCGCGTGTTGCATGCGTTCCTGATTTTCAGCCCTTCCCTCTCGCTATCCTTTTGTCCATCTGTTCGTTCGTTTTGGTAACGTAATATAATTAATGTTAGGATTAATTTAGGTCATTACGCAGTACGTCTCAATGTTTTTCTTAGAAATGCAGCACACGTTTCATTGAAGAAGGCGGGTAATAATACAGTAAGCTTTTACTATCAACGTGAAAGCGTTACAATTTGCAGACGAAGCAGAAAACAAGGGGGATTTCGAGTACATTCTTGGTGACAGCACTGTCATTTTACCATTGCTCTTCTCTTTATTAATTTTATTTGTTAGGCTTCATATTTACCTAATAATTTATATATGTGGATTAGAATATTTCATGACACCTCCCCTCTTAAAACAGACATTATATGTCAGTCCTTTATTCTATATACACATAGAGAAATTTATTATTATTTCTGGGGTTTACGGTGATTCTCATCACACGGATGGCGGCTTAAAAAATCCGCTCCCAGATTGGTTTTTCCAGATATATATTCAATGCTAAAATTATATGGAGCCAGAAGCAAAGACCATCGGAGTAACCTAGAGTTCTCATGCTTAGCCTGTGCTAAAAACGATAAAGGTTTGTGGTCAGTTTGCAACTTAAATGCCTTCCCATATAGATAAATATTGAATTTCTTTATTGCCCATATTACTGCAAGACATTCTTTTTCGCTAGTTGAGTAGTTGATTTCAGCTTTATTCAACTTTCTGCTAGCATATGCCACTGGGCTTAATTCCCCATCCAATGCATCTGATTTCTGTAGTAAAGTTGCACCTAACCCAATATTACTTGCATCCGTCCTTACTATGAATTCTTGACTTAAGTCAGGTAATTTCAAAATGGGTTTACTTGTGAGCTTTTCCTTCAATTCTTGGTAAGTCATTTCACATTGTGGTGTCCATGTAATGCGATCTGGAAGTCCTTTACGTGTCAATTCCGTTAAAGGTGCACATATGGAATTAAAGTTTTTGATATACTTCTGGTAGAAACCACATAATGAGACAAAGGATCTCACGTCCTTCTTGGTTTGTGGTCTCGGGGCTTTCTGTAGTTTCTCTAAATTCTTTGGGTCAGGGGTCATGTTTCCCTGATAAACTGTGTGTCCCAAAAATTCCAATTCTTTACATCCAACGCAACATTTGGTTGGTCGGGCTGTTAAATTTGCCTCCCTAAGTCGATCAAACAGCATGTTCAGAGAGTCAATGTGTCCTCAAATGTTTCTGTTGCTATAAGGATATCATCCATAAAATTTGTTATACAGGGATTATTCAGAGGATCCAATAATTTTCTCATCATTCTAGAGAAGACACTAGGCGCATTCTTCAATCCAAATGGCAATCTATTAAACTCATAGTGTCCTTCTGAGGTACTAAAAGCTAGGTATGGTCTAACCTCAGGCTTTACTGGAATCTGATAGTATCCTTTACTCAGATCCACTTTTGAGAAATATTTAGCTTTATTTAGCCTGGCAAACAGCTGATTTGTATCCGGCAATGGATCCACCTGTCCTTCTGTAATAGCATTCAGTCTCCTGTAATCTATACAGAGTCTATGTTCTCCAGAGGGCTTCCTTAAGAGTACAACACCGGAACTATACGAAGACTCACTGTGCGAAATAATTCCTTCCTTCAACAGATAGTCTATCTCTTCCTTCAAAGCTTTTTCCTTAGCAACGGAATCGAATATGGTTTCATACAGACAGGTGTGGAGTCTATGAGTTTCATATCATATTCCAATAGGTTTGTATGCCCTGGTCGGTCTGTTAACACCTCTGCATGATTATTTAGAACCTGTTGCACTCTCTCTTTCTGAGTTTTCGTTAAATGTGTACTGATTTTCACCTGTGCTGCTGTCTCACAGGGGTGTAATGGATATTCAAATGATGAAAGTGGTTCCTTTTTCATCTCCATGGCGATGGACAAGGTCAACAAGTGTGTCTCTTCCTGATGTTCTCTTTCCAAATATTTCTTCAGGAGATTCACATGATAGATTTTTTTCTTTCCCCTTCTTATCTATCTTATAATTTGTTCTAGACACCTTCTCTAGAACTGTATATGGACCCTGCCATCCAATTTGTAACTTATTCTGACTCCCGGGCAAAAGAAGCAGTACTTTCTCTCCCACAGCCAAATTTCTGTCTTTCGCCTTCCTGTTATAATAGGCAGCATGTTTCTTCCTGGCTTGTTTCAAATTTTCATTGGCAAGTTTCCAGCCAGTTTTTAACCGAGTGGTCAGCTCATTCACATATTGGTATGAAGATGTAATGTTTTCCTCTGCCTTTTCATCAGTCCACGTTCTTAACAAAGCTACATATGGACCTTTAATTGTGTGGACCTATTTGTCCATTCACCGGTATGGTCTCTTCCACTTGAAGCTTTATAGTGATGATTTTTCCTCCCAGAATTATCATTCACAAACCGACCGCTACCAATTTTTCTTTTGGGGCTTTCTCCCCACTTAAAATTCTTGATGAGAGATTTCCTCTCTACATCCTCTTCCTCCAGTTTGTTTAAGTCCGATTGAGGGATTTTCGGCTTATCCTGGGGTAAGACATCCTTTTGCACTCTCCGCATAGTGGCCATTGTAAAACAGTTAAGTGAAGCTTGTCCGTGAAAAGGGGCTTCCCATTCCATTTGGTCCACTTTATCAAATTTATTTTTCCTTTTATTGTTAGGCCTGATTTTGCCTCGGGGCGTGTCCAGGTCCTGATCCATGTTCCCACTTGTGGGTGTTCCCTCATGTGCTATGCTACACCTTTCTACAAAATTCTCAATGTCCCATCTTGCTTTGGGCCAATAATAATTGTGAGCCACCTTTTGAATGATGGTACCTATCTTCTCATGGTCCCCATCTGGTTTCACATGTAGGCTCCTTATTAATTCTGTCCTGTATCTTTTTGGAAGAACCAGCTGTCCGTGACCATGGGATCTAGTTCCAGTCTTCCTATAAATCAACTTGTTTTTCATGTAAAAATCTCCCTTGCCTGGAGTTGTATGACAAGTTGACAATTTTCTGAAACAAGGCTTGAGTGTTTTATCCCCAGCCTGTGCCTTCCTCATCTCTTCTGGAGTGGTATCTAACATAATATCCTCCTCCTGTCTTGAGGTCGACCTGACCTGAAGGGTTGCCATATACACAGGTTTCCTTCTGCAACGGTCAGTGTCATGATTGTCCATCTGACAATTCTTACACCACCTTTTTCCTTGGTTGAAAGATTTTCTTTCATTATATTTCCTTTCATCGAATTGTGGGAATTTATTTTTATTGTCATACCGTGGCCTATCAAATTGGTGCTTACCTTTATTTTGAGCCCTAGGATCAAATTTATTAAAGTTCTGTGGTGCCCTAAAGTTATCCACCTGTTTCTTTTTATTACCTGTTACCTCTGCTTGAGCTGCTTGATACCTTTCAGCAACATTTAGCAACTCACCCAGCCTCTCTGCACCTTGTTCCATGAGAAACTTTCTCAGGTCTGGAGCCATGGACTCTCTTAGTTGCTCTATAAGGACCATTTCCTTAAGATCTTGGGTTTTCCCCAGAGAAGTCCATTTCTCCAAGTATGTCTCTATGCGTGCAGAGAACTGGTGATAGGTTTCACCTGACAGTAGTTTAGCATTCCTAAATTTTTTCCTGTAAAACTCTGCATTCTTTTCATACCTTAACAAAAGAGCCTGCTTTAGCATGTCATAATTTTCCTGATCACCTCTGCTCATTTTTGCAAAAACTTCATAAGCTGCCCCACGAAGTCCCTGAGATAACTTTAAGCTCCACCTTTCTCTCTCTAACCCATACGTGGTAGCTAATAGTTCATACCTATTTAGGTAGCTCTCAATATCATCGTCTTTCTCAACAAAATGATCTAAATGAAAATTCATAGCTGAGGTTGAGGCTCCCTGAGTAACCGTAGCATCAGAGGCAAAGGGACTGGCACCATTTTCAGGAGCATGGCCTTGAAACTCCAACTCCCTTAGTCGTAATTCATGTTCCCTTTGTAATCTTTTATCTTCTGCTTCCCTTTCTGCAGCTAATTTCCTCTCTTCCCTTTCTGCAGCTAATTTCTTCTCTTCTGCAGCTAATCTCCTCTCTTCTCTTTCTGCCTCCAATTTCTTAGCCTCAGCCTCAATCTGTAACCTCTTAGTCTCAGCCTCAGCTTCAAATTGTAACTTCTTAATTTCCCTTTCAGCCTCTAACCTTCTTTCGGCTTCTTTTTCTAATCTTCTTTCTTCGCGTTCAATAAATTTGTCACATTCCGTTGTGACATAGGCAACCATAACTTGCCCATCTAATCCTAACTCTTTTGCAGTCTGAACCGCAGCAGATCGAAATTTGGCCAGGTCCGCCATTGTCTATTATGTAAATTTATACAATGTCTAACCAACAATTCAATCTCTAATGGACAACACAGGCACCGTGAGCTCAACCTTATTTAATTCCACCCAAGGATACCTTTTAATTCTTATATTCCCTGAAGTGAATTACCCCCAATATTTTTAATAGTTAAAGATTCAAAATCCCAAGAGCGAGACCCCAATATATGTGGTGAAGTGGGATGTTATAAATACTTATAGGGAACTTAGTGTACTGACTGAGATCAGCTGTGAAGGTATCTATATCTATTAAGAGTAGTGTATTATAGATAACCTTACTTGCTACCACATATCTCTATATCTCAGTCAGAATTATTCTGGAATAGTGTGATGCTAAGTTATGTGTCTAGGGTATGAGTATGGTGAAGTGTAAGTCACAACAACAGACAGATAAACAATTTAATTTAATCCACTACTCTTGACAACACTGTGACACTCACATACATATAACACTCTACAAGATATCTTAAAAGAGTCACTGATGAACTTTCAAATAACAATATGTATTCATTACTGGCATGAATGAATATGTGTCCTGATTCAACTACAAGGGAACCAGGAATCACAATCAATTTAAATTACAAGTTATGTACAGAATGTATTTAATATGAATATTGTAGTGACATATATTAGTACAAATGTTCTATGTGTGTCAGTTGTGTAGTAGTAAAATGAGGTAATACTGGTTTTGTTTTGTTCAAGCTCTGTTGGTATTGGTCATCATGACTTCAATAGTTTGTCTTTAGGGACTATTATTGGAGATGTTCACAGTTCCTGATTTTAAGACAAGTAAATTCCCCTCTGAATGGTATTTTTATAAAGTTATTTCAAGATGAGGGGACATAATGTTGAGCTCAGCTGGCCAACTCTGCTTATCTTGAGTGATGGCGGCAGGAAAGGACTCCTCTGCTCGAATTCTCCTCTGGGCTCAGGAGACACCTCACTGATAGCTAAAAAGACCAAGGAGTATGCTGTCCGACTCTGGATTCAGCAAATCTCTGACCAGATGCTGCTCAGTACCATCAAGACCACTGTCCCTGAAATCAAGAAGGATGTACCTTCTACTTCATAACTAATTTATATTCTCTTTTACACTGATCACAATACAGCACAAACATTGCGTTCAGAGCGTTAGGCCAACAGTCAGCTTCATCTGAAATACTTTATACCAGCATTACCATCCTTAATGGTCACTACGCCTCTGCACTTCCAGCATTATTTCTGTCTAATCAATCATCCAGGTGTCAGTGTACTATTTGGCCATTCCATGCCGTTTTACTTCTCTCCGACACCCTCTGTTCAGGCTGGAGCATTTTAGGCTTTACCCCACGTTTGCCACTGAACTACACATATATATACAGGCATAAATCAACAATTCACATTCAATTTTCATTAAAAGTTATTAAATGGTTCAAGCTTACCACAATTCATACGAATAACACAGATACGTTGATTAGCAATGAATTCTGGCACAAACTGGCACAAACTTCCATCTGCCTATGTTCCAGGCTTTTATTGAGCCAAATATATGCTGGCTTCAACGCACTGATGCTTTATCAAGTGTATTTAAACAAGTGGTTTCGAACTAACGCTCCCAAGTGTGTATATCAGCGAGACTGGCCAATGAGCCACGTTTCGACAAGTGTTTGAAAAAATGTTATCTTTTCCCGTCTCCCCTAACAACCAAGATAGTATTTATAGCCCGACCAATCGTGGTTAGGCTTTCATTTGTTGCGCTCCAATCAATTTGAAGTTTACATGGTAGGCTATTTCTGTAACGTAAATTTTTTTTCAAAACACGTTAAAAAAAAATCTTATGAGCAGAAATGATCTTAGGCTGTCAGGCACCCCCAATATTTTATTTTGGGTATAATTTATTAATTCCTGGACTATTTGCGTAACGTTTTACATATTATTTGTCAGCAAGCCCTAAGGAACCCAAAAATACTAATTTAAAGGAGCTACGTGGCTGCGTTCAAAATATGCAATTTCTTCTACCTCCTGTTTGGAAGATGTGCTGTCTGGGTACTGTTATGTGTTCAAACGTAAACCCATCTATTGTTATCTTTTCTAATAAGAGTCTGTTATGATTTATAAACCTAACTCTGGGAAAGGGTAGTGTATTTTATCACTGTCCGTCTGAAAAAGTTAGTGCTTGTAGACTTACACGCGTGATGCCAGCATTTGTATATCGCGCGTCGCGTGTTGCATGCGTTCCTGATTTCCAGCCCTCCCCTCTCGCCATCCTTTTGTCCATCTGTTCGTTCGTTTTGGTAACGTAATATAATTAATGTTAGGATTAATTTAGGTCATTACGCAGTACGTCTCAATGTTTTTCTTAGAAATGCAGCACACGTTTCATTGAAGAAAGCGGGTATAATACAGTAAGCTTTTACTATCAACGTGAAAGCGTTACAATTTGCAGACGAAGCAGAAAACAGGGGGGATTTCGAGTACATTCTTGGTGACAGCACTGTCATTTTCCCATTGCTCTTCTCTTTATTAATTTTATTTGTTAGGCTTTATATTTACCTAATAATTTATATATGTGGATTAGAATATTTCATGACAACATCTTCAAAAGATTTCAATAGATTGAGAATCTGATTCTTCTGATCTGAAGGTAAATCGTTACAAATGATTACATCCTTCCAAGTTTCAGAGGCTTGGATAGGTACCACAGGAAAATCAAGCGGTACATCCGCGAAACTAGTTGCTACTTCATCAACTAAAGCAATAGATGCCAGATGCGGAGATTGATTTGTGATAGATTCACAAATATGTTTGAGTGGAAGAGGTCTAGAAATGTAAGGTTGTAACATGTTAGTGTGGAATGTTTTTCTTTTACCCCTAATGTCGATGATGTAATCCACGTCGGTTTTCTTACCCACAACTTTAAAAGGACCTTGCCACGTAACCAACAAATGATCACCTTTAAGTGGCAAGAGAACAAAAACTTCATCGTTAATCGATAATGATGTTAATCTCCTATCACGATTAATACGCGACCGAGTCTTATATTTTGCTAATTCTGATGCTTCAGTCGCGATCTCACATGCGTCCACAATGCATTGACGTAGATCTGTGACATATTGGTGACTAGATTTCGTAATCGTATTATCATCATTTGTTATCACCAAATCATGTAAGATAGACATTGGTCCTCTTGGATTAGCCCCGAAAACTAATTGAAATGGTGAGAATCCGGTTTGACGATTAGGAACTTCTCTATACGCAAAGAGAACCGCTGGTATCAACCGGTCCCAATCATGGGGAAACATTGTTGTTACTTTGCCCAACATCTGTTTTAATGTAGAATTCCAGCGTTCTACAACTCCGTTTGATTGCGGATTTAATCTGGCACTCAATGTATGACGGATGTGAAGCACATCACAAATTTCCGAGAACATACCTGAAGTGAATTGCGTGCCATGATCTGACAGAAGCTCTTCAGGAAATCCGATACGTGAAAATATCGATAATAATGCATCAGTCACCGACATTGTTGTTATGGACTTAACAGGTATGGCTTCAGGCCATCTGGTGCATAGATCGATACACGTTAAGATGAAGCGGAATCCTCTGGATGATAACACCGGAAGAGGCCCGATTATGTCGACAGCCATCTTATAAAAAGGACGCACAGAGATATCTGTGGTCTGTAGGGGTGCAAACTGATGCGCACCCTTCCGTGCAACTCCCTGACAAACAGTGCATGATTTACAAAACGTTGCGACGTCCTTATGAACCCCTGGCCCAAAAAAAATGTGCCATCAATCTATAAGCTGTGCGGGCTATCCCCATATGACCCGCAAAAGGAACATCATGTGCATTAGATAAAACTAGTGATCGAAATGACGTAGGTACTACAATTTGTCTGAGTACTGAAGAATAATTGTCAAAACAACGTATCTGATGCGTGATGCCATATGATGATGGATGGCATCCGCATGTCTGGTTTTGTGTAGTGTGTAGATGTGTTCAGTCAAAACAATGTTCATGCAACAATAACAGGGCAATCCACATAGGACGTCAGTAAACTCACGACGTATAAAGTCAATGAGTCTTGAAACAGCCGTTGACGTTTTTCTTCATTATTTATTGTGGACGCCACAGTGACAAATGGTTACGCAAATGTGTAGGCACATCAAACAGTCATTATCACAGCAACATTCAATACAGCAATAAACGGTAGACAGCATTACAATGATGAGTCAGATGCATGTTATATTTCAAAGTGCTGTAAATGTAGTCAGATGAACAACTCCATCCTTTTCTATAACAGCCAGGAGATAACCAGATGTATGAGATCAGTTCACTCTCCTTAGTTTGACTTCAGCAAGACAGACACGTCTGCCGAAGTATAAATAATGTCCTCAAGAATATCCTCTAGATAATAAAGGTTTTCTAAACCTAGTTCATTTAACAAAGTAGCAAGTAATGGTCCTTGGTACCTGCATCAACCGATGCAGTACAATGCAGCGACATGTGAGCTGGGAAAAAACATCTCGTGACGACGACTTTCGCAGACAGGCTATGAATCGAAATCGCTCACGACCCAAAATCAATAGAGTTAATGAAAAAGTCAATTTACCTTGCTTTCATGAAATACACAGAAATATCACGCCTCCCGACATGTGGGAAAACACTAGAGGTATTATCTCGACTAAACGAAATATCCATAAGAGGACTACACATCCCTGACAGAACAAAAAAAAGCGGAGATCCCCTCTTCAATGAGGCATCTCTTTCGCCATTCCAAATCGCTCACTCCCACTAGTGGTGGGCGGAAACCGATCGACCAAACAACAAGACAAGTCATGCGCAGTCCAGCGCAAAAAATGACCACAGCTCAAAAGTTAACTGCATTCGATACTAACGCGAGAAGACAAATGCTTACCGAGAAAAGTGACTATAAATTTCAAGCAGTTGTTGCCCTTGCGTTATAAAGCAGATATTGAAATAAAACGATGTTGCGAGAATTTATCACGCAACATATCACCACCTCCTCCCGATAAAAAAAAATGTGGAACATATTTTTTTTTCAATATCAAAGAGCAAGCGATAAGCGGCTCAAAAACGCACGAATTATGCGCTGATAATTAATTAAATTGCCAAACAATAGGCTAATTATAGAGTGTCTGGTGAGGATATACCTCAACAGAAAAATAAATATGTCTCAAAAAATATTCACATCGGGGAGGTGTCACCAACACACATCACGTTAGCATGTAAACACAATATACGTATGCAAGTTACTATAATCATCATTAAACAGCATACTCTAATATTGTCTTTAAAAATGGATGTACAAATCTGATAGGAAAATTTAAATAGTACATTCTTTGACATGTAATGACATAAGTACATAGCAAAGTTAAACTACATGACGATCCAGGACATATGCTCTGGTATTCCGAGGGTAAGTACACAATCTAGAACTCGTAAGGTAAGTCCTCAGCTCAACAATGACATTCTGAGAAAGTACAAGCAATATAATGCTAATTAATAACTAATATGCTTCATAAGGTACAATACATTATTAATAATTGTGGCTGTTTAGTAAACTAACGGCCCTTATATTAACTACTCAGTCCTCCTCTATCATTTTAAAAAAAACGAACAGAAGAAGATGACAACAAAGCACGATAGTGTGTACATATAAAGTAAGTACAGATGTGCTAATCTATTGTAGAAATATAGGTGTGTTATGACTCTGTAATATATAGAAATATAGGACAGAAGTATTAGTTGGAGTCATGTGGGCATCTAGACAAAATGTCAGCCATCACATTATCCGCACCACGGATAGCTCGTACCGTGAAGTGAAAAGGTTGAAGAGCTATAGCATATCGAGTGGATCTCGAACTCTTCAAATTCTTAGTCTGAATAGCTGTAAGAGCTTTCTGATCAGTCTCTAGAATGAAATGTGCGCCCAGGAGGAATCTTTGTAGCTTTAGAATTGACCAAACCATCGCTAACAACTCACGGTCTAAAACCGAGTAGTTCCTCTCTGCCGCATTTAGTTTTCTAGAAATGTACATAACAGGATGCAGAGTATTTGCATATTCTTGCATCAGTGCTGCTCCAATCCCAGTGGATGAAGCATCACTCCGAAGAACAAAAGTCCTATCAAGAGTAGGTAATCTTAAGATGGGAGGAGAAGAAAATATATTCTTGATTTGGTCTAGTGAAGATTGGCATTCTTCAGACCAACGGACCAGATTAGGCGAACCTTTCTTCAACAATGTTGAGAGAGGTGCCATGATCGAAGATAAATTTGGAATAAATCTCCCATAAAAATTGAATTAAACCTAAGAGACTCCTAACTTGTTTCTTCGTTTTAGGAACAGAGATGTTCAGTATTTTGGAAGTATTGTGGTCTTCTGTCTTCAAGAGACCATGACCAACACGATGACCCAGGAAAGAGATTTCACCAAAACCAACAAAAGCTTTAGAAGGTTTTGCTGTCAAATTATTCTCACGTAGAGTGGACAGTAAGTCATATAACCCTAAATAGTGATCTTCCCAGGTATCACTGAAGAGACAGATGTCATCTAAGTATGCGATGACATCCGAACGATGTGACAGAATTCGACGCATCATGCGAACGAAAGTGGCAGGGGCGTTCATGAGACCAAAAGGCATAACATTCCATTGAAATAGACCCCTAGGTGTAGAAAAAGCAGTAAGAGGTTTGGCATGCTCTGCTAAAGGCACTTGCCAATAACCTTTAGACAAGTCAAGTTTAGTGAAGAATCTAGAATTAGAAAGTCTAATCAGTAGATCTTCTAACAAAGGCATCGGTTCAGCGTCGAACTTTGTGACCTGATTCAATTTGCGATAATCAACGCAAATTCGTATGTTCTTATCCTTCTTCCGGACAATAACCATGGAAGAAGAATATGGTGAAGTCGATGGTTCAATTATATTTAATTGAATCATTTCATCCAATTCCTTTTCCACTTGCGACTGAAAGTGTATAGGAATAGGATACGGCCTAACCCTAATTGGATTATTGTCGGTAAGAATTATGTCATGTTCTATGACATCTGTGTGTCCAGGAATGTCAGTGAGAACATCCTGAAATGTTTGTAACATCGACGAGACTTGTCGATGTTCGTCACCAGAAAGATTAGGAGAAACAGAAACGTTTTTCCAAGATTCCGTAGAATGTAATGGAACCACTGGAAGGGGAAGGTTGACATCAGAGAAGGTAGCTTCCTCATCCTGAATGACAGACAGGGATGAATAATGACCGTGAGGTGCAGGAGCATCATCCGTTGCCTGGAAAATAGGCAGCAAATAGTCCGGACGTTCGTGAAATTCCGAAAGCATGTTTATGTGGAAAGTTTTATGCTTTCCATCAATATCGACCACATAGTCAACATCGGAAATCCGAGAGACTATTGCATACGGACCTTTCCATGCAATAAGAAGTCTATTTTCCCTACTGGGGAGTAGGACGAATGCTTTGTCACCTGGACAAAGTTGTCGTAGACATCTATTCTTGTTAGCAAACTGCCTTGCCTTCTCTTTAGCAATTTCTGATGAAGCAGTTGCTAGCTTACATGCCTCAATGATCTTTTGTCTAAGAGCAATGACATACTCATATGAGGATTGAGTTTCATCGCTAATATCATCGGCAGTGATGAGATCGTGTAATAAAGACATAGGGCCGCGTGGACGCGCGCCAAAGACAAGTTCGAAGGGAGAAAATCCTGTGTGTTCATTAGGGACTTCTCTATAGGCAAAGAGAGCCGCGGGTAAAACCCTGTCCCAATCTTGAGGATGATCTTCAGTTATCTTACCAAGCAAAGTCTTGAGCGTTCTATTCAGACGCTCAACTAACCCATTAGACATAGGATGGTAGATACTACTGAGAGATCGTTCAATATGTAAGGTAGACATTACCTGTGACATAGTGTCAGATATGAGTTGAGTGCCATGGTCTGACAATATTTCTCTGGGGAACCCCAAGCGAGAAAATATCAACCAAAGAGCATCTGCGATATCTGTAGTAGATATGCTCTTAAGAGGAATAGCCTCTGGCCAACGTGTGCACATATCGACACATGTAAGGATAAACTGATGTCCTCTGGCCGACTTGACCTTAAAAGGGCCAATAATATCTATGGCCATTTTCTGAAACGGCCGAATAGGAATGTCAGCAGCCTGGATAGGCGCAGCATGTCGTGGTCCTCTAGATTTGACCTCCTGACATACCTTGCATGATCGGCAGTAAATACGAATGTCCTTATTGACAAAAGGCCAAAAGAAAGCCGCAAGGACTCTCGACTTCGTACGGGCAAAACCCATATGTCCAGCACATTGCGAGTCATGAGCATGTTGTAATATTTGGACTCTCATGCTCTTGGGAACAAGAATTTGCGAATGTGCCGACGTAGTCGAATCTTGTACCATACGTACAAGTACGCCGTTTCTCATTGCAATCCAAGATTTTCTATTTGTATCCTGATTCGGATCACCTTTCTTCGCAAGAACGAAGAATTTTTTTAAAGAAGGATCTTCTTCTTGCAATTTTATGAAAGAGTCACGAGTAATTACTAAGTGACTATCTTGGCTATCAACTTCATTATCACTATTCAGTGAAGTTTCGGGTGTTTGTAGAGCTTGTGCTCTTGTAACTACTGCATTTGTAGCTTGCATGTTATTATCTTCCCAAGCAGCAATCTGCTGTGGGGTACACTCCCTAACTCCGTGAATACGACCAATAATAAGGTCCGCAATAGGATTAGGTAAGAGACAAGCATGCACATCTCCAGTAAAGAAAGGAGTGGCAATGCGAATTACAGCAGTAGGATATTTTTCTAGAGTGCCGCCAAATGTGACACATTTAATAACCCTTCCTGTAGCACAAGATGGATCTACAAGCGATTGTCTAACACCAATAGTGGTGCATCCGGAATCGAAAAGTAGTGAGACCGGAGTATCATTAACAAGACCCTTATGTAGAATTAAAGAACCCCTCCCGTCATGCGCAACAGCAGCAGGAAGAGCGGGAAGTGGGTGACCACAACTCAAAGTAGTTATGGTACCCGGTTCGAATAAAGTACTGCATTGGGGGCATTTGTTTGCTCTCTCAAAGTCAAAAGCAGAACTAGTGACAGCGTCAAAGTTTTTACTATCAACAACATGATTACAGGCTCCCTCAGTTTCCTGTTGTACAGCATTAGCCTGCTGATATCTCTTTTTTTTGTGTTGAGATCTACCCCGACTATTATTACCTCTGAAGTTATCAGAGTTATTATTATCTCTGCAGTTATTATTGTCTCTATTGTAATTGTTATACTGGTTCGAATTCCAGTTTCCACGATTACTATCATGTTCACATTGATGCGAACATCTATTTGTTTGGTTCTGAGGTCTTCGGCAGGAATAACCTCTATTACCATATCCTCTTTTGAAATGCTTATAATTATTAGGGTGATAGTAACGACCACTATCAGGTTGTCTCCAATTCTTCGAAGAAGAATCACCATGAAATTGGTTTCCATGATTTTGACAGAAATTACCGCTGCCCTTTCTATCAAAATTTTGTTGGGATCTACGAGCAAAGTTTTGACCATACGGAGCTGCCGAAGCAACTGGTAAACCTTCTTTCACCTTAGAGTTACCCATGGTTATGTGTGGGTGCGCAGTTACGTATTGGCAACAGAAATCTTCCATTTCTTTTATTGTTTTAGGTTTACGTTCATGAAGGAAAGCAAGGAAAGACTCATTGACAGACGACATGACTTTGTCTCTAACTATTAAGTCCATAAGTCCTTCATAAGTTTTTTCCGTCTTAGATAGTTCAACCCATCGTGAGAAAGTAATGCGTATTCTTGCAATAAACTCGGAGAATTCAACTCCATTTTCAGGTAACATGTTTTTAAATTGTAGACGATAGCCGTCTTCGTTAAGCTGATATTTCTTTAACAAAGCGGCCCTGACAACCTCATAATTGCTCTTGTCAGGTTCATCCACCATATTTAATATACTTAGAGCTTTACCTGTCAGTATCCCTGATAACTGATAAACATATTTTGCTTTGTCTATGTTATGAGCTGTACATGCTTGTTCAAATCTGTCCAGATAGAACATTATGTCATCACTGGAAGGACTAAATGTTGGTAACTTAATCTTAAAAGTATCATTATTAGCCTTCCCAGAAGATGAACCCTTGTTTGAATCATTACCATTACTCATGCTCGTCAATTTCAATTTCTCCAACTCTAAAGCTAAGAGTTTTTCTTCATGTTCCATTTTTGCTTTCCTCTCATCAGACTCTCTTTGTAACTTCCTTTCTTCAGCTTGAGCCTGCATTTGAAGTCTTTCATTTTCAGCTTCTTTTTCAAGTCTTTTATTTTCAGCTTCTTTTTCAAGTCTTTTATTTTCAGCTTCTTTTTCAAGTCTTTTATTTTCAGCTTCTTTTTCAAGTCTTTTATTCTCAGCTTCTTTTTCAAGTCTTTTATTCTCAGCCTCTAGCTGTAGCTTTCTTTCCTCAGCTTCTGATTCCCTTTTTTGTTTTTCCATTTCCATTTGGAATCTCTTTTCATCCACCTGCATCTGCAGTTTCTTTTGTTCAGCTTCCATATGCAGTTTCTTTTGTTCAGCTTCCATTGCTTTATCATATCGAGCAGTTGCAAATTCTTCTAACTTATCACCAGTCTTCCCAAGCAATTTACCCTGCTCAATAAAGTGCTCAAATGTAGACATGTTGTCTAACATATGAGTCCAAAACCTGAAATAATTAACTAATTTATTTCAAACCTAAGTGTAACAAGTCTTAATTAAGCACTTGTATATTCACATCACATTATATTATCCCAGTCTCTGTGGGAAACAAGTCTCCAATCAAAGAACTTGTATATGAAATATCAGCACTCAAATCTTGATCATAAGTGCACTTCTCATTCAATAGTGCACGACACTATTCATCATTCATTTATCATCAGTATAGTAGTAACAGTGCATTAGCATAGCCCATTAACTAATTACTATAACTGTAAACAATGACTATGTAAACACATGCAGAATGTAAACATTGAAAATGTAAACAATACAAACAATGTAAACAATAACAATGTAAACAATAACAAAGATCAGCAACAAATACAAAAACTTTCGCAGAAATCAACTAAAAATAAAGCAGAAATTAATGAAATATCACAAAAAATGTGACGATATCTGCGATAGAATTAAACAAAATACATGACACCACAGTGTATAAACAAAAATGTTGTATGAAACTAAATTATAGACAAGAGTAGGCTAACAAATACAAACAAATCACAACAAAACTAAAGAATGTGAAATAATAACGAAAACAATATTAAAACATGTCATCACAGCTAACATAAATAGCAACAGAAGTCGCTTAGCAAATTCCAGTATCGGAAATTTGCAAACCCTACAGAAAACGCTCACAATAGACGACCTCTATGACGTGGCATAATCTAACGGAGACACCACCCAACCGAGAACCCGCTGAAATATAAACATATAAATATACAAATAACATATAGACATATAATATATAGAATGAGATGATACACAGAAGACTCAGCAGAAGTATAAGGGCACAGTTTACATACAAACAGGCCACTTAACTTAAAGGCTTCCAATCGTAGAACAGCAGAAAAACGGATGTCAATCAACGTCCTAAAGAGCGAAGCTCCAACGATGATGGCACATCTGAACTGCTTCCACTGCTAACACGATGGTACAAGAGCTTCTGAAATACTGTGTGTTGAGTTGTTTCGGCACTTGACCTTCTAATCCAAAAGTAAGTTGATGGAAATCGGTACTTGGCCTTCTTCAGAAAACAACCCGTTTCAACCGGCACTTGACCTTCTCAAAAAACGACAGCACTGGAACCTTGACAGCAGCAACTTGCTTGACTTGCGTAAAAGATAACAGCAGTCCGAGTTATCCGGCAACATGTAACAACGCCGGGTACTGTCAAATTCTTGTTTCCGTCAAAAAATTGAAATTTTGACTTTTACCGGGCAACGCCGAGTACTTTGAAAATTTTGAAGATGTTGACTGTATTGAAGAATGTTAATTTCTTGAAGGATGCTGATGAATTCTTGTTGAAAATGAAGTGGGTAAGGGACCCCGTGTTTGCTAGTACCAGAATCAAACCAGCTTATGGCCACCAAATGATGCGTGATGCCATATGATGATGGATGGCATCCGCATGTCTGGTTTTGTGTAGTGTGTAGATGTGTTCAGTCAAAACAATGTTCATGCAACAATAACAGGGCAATCCACATAGGACGTCAGTAAACTCACGACGTATAAAGTCAATGAGTCTTGAAACAGCCGTTGACGTTTTTCTTCATTATTTATTGTGGACGCCACAGTGACAAAATGGTTACGCAAATGTGTAGGCACATCAAACAGTCATTATCACAGCAACATTCAATACAGCAATAAACGGTAGACAGCATTACAATGATGAGTCAGATGCATGTTATATTTCAAAGTGCTGTAAATGTAGTCAGGTGAAAAAACTCCATCCTTTTCTATAACAGCCAGGAGATAACCAGATGTATGAGATCAGTTCACTCTCCTTAGTTTGACTTCAGCAAGACAGACACGTCTGCCGAAGTATAAATAATGTCCTCAAGAATATCCTCTAGATAATAAAGGTTTTCTAAACCTAGTTCATTTAACAAAGTAGCAAGTAATGGTCCTTGGTACATGCATCAACCGATGCAGTACAATGCAGCGACATGTGAGCTGGGAAAGAACATCTCGTGACGACGACTTTCGGAGACAGGCTATGAATCGAAATCGCTCACGACCCAAAATCGATAGAGTTAATGAAAAAGTCAATTTACCTTGCTTTCATGAAATACACAGAAATATCACGCCTCCCGACATGTGGGAAAACACTAGAGGTATTATCTCGACTAAACGAAATATCCATAAGAGGACTACACATCCCTGACAGAACAAAAAAAAGCGGAGATCCCCTCTTCAACGAGGCATCTCTTTCGCCATTCCAAATCGCTCACTCCCACTAGTGGTGGGCGGAAACCGATCGACCAAACAACAAGACAAGTCATGCGCAGTCCAGCGCAAAAATGACCACAGCTCAAAAGTTAACTGCATTCGATACTAACGCGAGAAGACAAATGCTTACCGAGAAAAGTGACTATAGATTTCAAGCAGTTGTTGCCCTTGCGTTATAAAACAGATATTGAAATAAAACGTTGTTGCGAGAGAATGAACAACATACACGAACTTTCCCAGTAAATAATGGAACGTGGTAATTGTTACGTCGGCCATGGGATTTACATTTCCTCTACCGTGCCTCCGAAAGTTATGCATTTCACTGACGTTCCAGTGAAACACGACGGAGGGATTAACGACCTTCTTATCCCGACAGTTGTGCAACCCGTGTCCCTTAAAATTTTAATAGGAGTGTTAAACAAAAACCCATTATGAAAAGTGAGAGTACCAACACCGTCATAAGATGACAACACTGGTAAGGCATGTTGATGCGTGATGCCATATGATGATGGATGGTATCCGCATGTCTGGTTTTGTGTGGTGTGCAGATGTGTTCAGTCAAAACAATGTTCATACAAAAATAACAGGGCAATCCACATAGGACGTCAGTAAACTCACGACGTATAAAGTCAATGATTCTTGTTACAGCCGTTGACGTTTTTCTTCATTATTTATTGTGGACGCCACAGTGACAAAATGGTTACGCGAATATGTAGGCACATCAAACAGTCATTATCACAGCAACATTCAATACAGCAATAGACGGTAGACAGCATTACAATGATGAGTCAGATGCATGTTATATTTCATAGTGCTGTAAATGTAGTCAGGTGAAAAACTCCATCCTTTTCTATAACAGCCAGGAGTTAACCAGATGTATGAGATCAGTTCACTCTCCTTAGTTTGACTTCAGCAAGACAGACACGTCTGCCGAAGTATAAATAATGTCCTCAAAAATATCCTCTAGATAATAAAGGTTTTCCAAACCTAGTTCATTTAACAAAGTAGCAAGTAATTCCTTGGTACATGCATCAACCGATGCAGTTTACAATACAGCGACATGTGAGCTAGGAAAACATCTCGTGACGACGACTTTCGAAGACAGGCTATGAAATAGAAATCGTTCACGACCAAAAATCGATAGAGTTAATGAAAATGTTAATTTACCTTGCCTTCAAGAAATACACAGAAATATCACGCCTCCCGACATGTGGGAAACACTAGAAATATTATCTCGAATAAACGAAATATCCATTAAGAGGACTACACATCCCTGACAGAACAAAAAAATAGCGGAGATCCCCTCTTCAACGAGGCATCTCTTTCGCCATTCCAAATCGCTCACTCCACTAGTGGTGGGCGGAAACCGATCGACCAAGAAGCAAGACAAGTCATGCGCAGTCCAGCGCAAAATGACCACAGCTCAAACTTAACTGCATTCGATACCAACGCGAGAAGACAAATGCTTACCGAGAAAAGTGACTATAAATTTCAACCAGTTGTTGCCCTTGCGTTATAAAACAGATATTGAAATAAAACGATGTTGCGAGAATTTATCACGCAACATATCACCACCTCCACCCGATAAAAAAAAATGTGGAACATATTTTTTTTTTCAATATCAAAGAGCAAGCGATAAGCGGCTCAAAACGCACGAATTATGCGCTGATAATTAACTAAATTGCCAAACAATAGGCTAATTATAGAGTGTCTGGTGAGGATATACCTCAACAGAAAAATAAATATGTCTCAAAAAATATTCACATCGGGGAGGTGTCACCAACACACATCACGTTAGCATGTAAACACAATAGACGTATGCAAGTTACTATAATCATCATTAAACAGCATACTCTAATATTGTCTTTAAAAATGGATGTACAAATCTGATAGGAAAATTTAAATAGTACATTCTTTGACATGTAATGACATAAGTACATAGTAAAGTTAAACTACATGACGATCCAGGACATAGGCTCTGGTATTCCGAGGGTAAGTACACAATCTAGAACTCGTCATGCTTGATACTAGTAAGGTAAGTCCTCAGCTCAACAATGACATTCTGAGAAAGTACAAGCAATATAATGCTAATTAATAACTAATATGCTTCATAAGGTACAATACATTATTAATAATTGTGGCTGTTTAGTAAACTAACGGCCCTTATATTAACTACTCAGTCCTCCTCTATCATCTTAAAAAACGAACAGAAGAAGATGACAACAAAGCACGATAGTGTGTACATATAAAGTAAGTACAGATGTGCTAATCTATTGTTGAAATATAGGTGTGTTATGACTCTGTAATATATGGAAATATAGGACAGAAGTATTAGTTGGAGTCATGTGGGCATCTAGACAAAATGTCAGCCATCACATTATCCGCCCACGGATAGCTCGTACCGTGAAGTGAAAAGGTTGAAGAGCAATAGCATATCGAGTGGATCTCGAACTCTTCAAATTCTTAGTCTGAATAGCTGTAAGAGCTTTCTGATCAGTCTCTAGAATGAAATGTGCGCCCAGGAGGAATCTTTGTAGTTTTAGAATTGGACCAAAAACCTTCGCTAAACAAATATTCACGGTCTAAAACCGAGTAGTTCCTCTCTGCCCGCATTTAGTTTTCTAGAAATGTACATAACAGGATGCAGAGTATTTGCATATTCTTGCATCAGTGCTGCTCCAATCCCAGTGGAATGAAGCATCACTCCGAAGAACAAAAGTCCTATCAAGAGTAGGTAATCTTAAGATGGGAGGAAAGAATATATTCTTGATTTGGTCTAGTGAAGTAGATTGGCATTCTTCAGACCAAACGGACCAGATTAGGCGAACCTTTCTTCAACAATGTTGATAGAGGTGCCATGATCGAAGATAAATTTGGAATAAATCTCCCATAAAATTGAATTAAACCTAAGAGACTCCTAACTTGTTTCTTCGTTTTAGGAACAGAGATGTTCAGTATTTTGGAAGTATTGTGGTCTTCTGTCTTCAAGAGACCATGACCAACACGATGACCCAGGAAAGAGATTTCACCAAAACCAACAAAAGCTTTAGAAGGTTTTGCTGTCAAATTATTCTCACGTAGAGTGGACAGTAAGTCATATAACCCTAAATAGTGATCTTCCCAGGTATCACTGAAGAGGGGGGTGGGGGGGGGTTGGACAGGATGTTTTTTCATCTAAAGTATGCGATGACATCCGAACGATGTGGATGTGACAGAATTCGACGCATCATGCGAACGAAAGTGGCAGGGGCGTTCATGAGACCAAAAGGCATAACATTCCATTGAAATAGACCCCTAGGTGTAGAAAAAGCAGTAAGAGGTTTGGCATGCTCTGCTAAAGGCACTTGCCAATAACCTTTAGACAAGTCAAGTTTAGTGAAGAATCTAGAATTAGAAAGTCTAATCAGTAGATCTTCTAACAAAGGCATCGGTTCAGCATCGAACTTTGTGACCTGATTCAATTTGCGATAATCAACACAAATTCGTATGTTCTTATCCTTCTTCCGGACAATAACCATGGAAGAAGAATATGGTGAAGTCGGTGGTTCAATTATATTTAATTGAATCATTTCATCCAATTCCTTTTCCACTTGCGACTGAAAGTGTATATGATTAGGATAAGGCCTAACCCTAATTGGATTATTGTCGGTAAGAATTATGTCATGTTCTATGACATCTGTGTGTCCAGGAATGTCAGTGAGAACATCCTGAAATGTTTGTAACATCGACGAGACTTGTCGATGTTCGTCACCAGAAAGATTAGGAGAAAGAAACAGAAAACGTTTTTCCAAGATTCCGTGGAATGTAATGGAACCACTGGAAGGGGAAGGTATTAACATCAGAAAAACAGAAAGGTAGCTTCCTCATCCTGATGACAGACAGGGATGAATAATGACCGTGAGGTGCAGGAGCATCATCCGTTGCCTGGAAAATAGGCAGCAAATAGTCCGGACGTTCGTGAAATTCCGAAAGCATGTTTATGTGGAAAGTTTTATGCTTTCCATCAATATCGACCACATAGTCAACATCGGAAATCCGAGAGACTATTGCATACGGACCTTTCCATGCAATAAGAAGTCTATTTTCCCTACTGGGGAGTAGGACGAATGCTTTGTCACCTGGACAAAGTTGTCGTAGACATCTATTCTTGTTAGCAAACTGTCTTGCCTTCTCTTTAGCAATTTCTGATGAAGCAGTTGCTAGCTTGCATGCCTCAATGATCTTTTGTCTAAGAGCAATGACATACTCATATGAGGATTGAGTTTCATCGCTAATATCATCGGCAGTGATGAGATCGTGTAATAAAGACATAGGGCCGCGTGGACGCGCGCCAAAGACAAGTTCGAAGGGAGAAAATCCTGTGTGTTCATTAGGGACTTCTCTATAGGCAAAAAGAGCCGCGGGTAAAACCCTGTCCCAATCTTGAGGATGATCTTCAGTTATCTTACCAAGCAAAGTCTTGAGCGTTCTATTCAGACGCTCAACTAACCCATTAGACATAGGATGGTAGATACTACTGAGAGATCGTTCAATATGTAAGGTAGACATTACCTGTGACATAGTGTCAGATATGAGTTGAGTGCCATGGTCTGACAATATTTCTCTGGGGAACCCCAAGCGAGAAAATATCAACCAAAGAGCATCTGCGATATCTGTAGTAGATATGCTCTTAAGAGGAATAGCCTCTGGCAACGTGTGCACATATCGACACATGTAAGGATAAACTGATGTCCTCTGGCCGACTTGACCTTAAAAGGGCCAATAATATCTATGGCCATTTTCTGGAACGGACCACCGAATAGGAATGTCAGCAGCCTGGATAGGCGCAGCATGTCGTGGTCCTCTAGATTTGACCTCCTGACATACCTTGCATGATCGGCAGTAAATACGAATGTCCTTATTGACAAAAGGCCAAAAAGAAAGCCGCAAGGACTCTCGACTTCGTACGGGCAAAACCCATATGTCCAGCACATTGCGAGTCATGAGCATGTTGTAATATTTGGACTCTCATGCTCTTGGGAACAAGAATTTGCGAATGTGCCGACGTAGTCGAATCTTGTACCATACGTACAAGTACGCCGTTTCTCATTGCAATCCAAGATTTTCTATTTGTATCCTGATTCGGATCACCTTTCTTCGCAAGAACGAAGAATTTTTTTAAAGAAGGATCTTCTTCTTGCAATTTTATGAAAGAGTCACGAGTAATTACTAAGTGACTATCTTGGCTATCAACTTCATTATCACTATTCAGTGAAGTTTCGGGTGTTTGTAGAGCTTGTGCTCTTGTAACTACTGCATTTGTAGCTTGCATGTTATTATCTTCCCAAGCAGCAATCTGCTGTGGGGTACACTCCCTAACTCCGTGAATACGACCAATAATAAGGTCCGCAATAGGATTAGGTAAGAGACAAGCATGCACATCTCCAGTAAAGAAAGGAGTGGCAATGCGAATTACAGCAGGAGGATATTTTTCTAGAGTGCCGCCAAATGTGACACATTTAATAACCCTTCCTGTAGCACAAGATGGATCTACAAGCGATTGTCTAACACCAATAGTGGTGCATCCGGAATCGAAAAGTAGTGAGACCGGAGTATCATTAACAAGACCCTTATGTAGAATTAAAGAACCCCTCCCGTCATGCGCAACAGCAGCAGGAAGAGCGGGAAGTGGGTGACCACAACTCAAAGTAGTTATGGTACCCGGTTCGAATAAAGTACTGCATTGGGGGCATTTGTTTGCTCTCTCAAAGTCAAAAGCAGAACTAGTGACAGCGTCAAAGTTTTTACTATCAACAACATGATTACAGGCTCCCTCAGTTTCCTGTTGTACAGCATTAGCCTGCTGATATCTCTTTTTTTTGTGTTGAGATCTACCCCGACTATTATTACCTCTGAAGTTATCAGAGTTATTATTATCTCTGCAGTTATTATTGTCTCTATTGTAATTGTTATACTGGTTCGAATTCCAGTTTCCACGATTACTATCATGTTCACATTGATGCGAACATCTATTTGTTTGGTTCTGAGGTCTTCGGCAGGAATAACCTCTATTACCATATCCTCTTTTGAAATGCTTATAATTATTAGGGTGATAGTAACGACCACTATCAGGTTGTCTCCAATTCTTCGAAGAAGAATCACCATGAAATTGGTTTCCATGATTTTGACAGAAATTACCGCTACTCTTTCTATCAAAATTTTGTTGGGATCTACGAGCAAAGTTTTGGCCATACGGAGCTGCCGAAGCAACTGGTAAACCTTCTTTCACCTTAGAGTTACCCATGGTTATGTGTGGGTGCGCAGTTACGTATTGGCAACAGAAATCTTCCATTTCTTTTATTGTTTTAGGTTACGTTCATGAAGGAAAGCAAGGAAAGACTCATTGACAGACGACATGACTTTGTCTCTAAGTATTAAGTCCATAAGTCCTTCATAAGTTTTTTCCGTCTTAGATAGTTCAACCCATCGTGAGAAAGTAATGCGTATTCTTGCAATAAACTCCATTTTCAGGTAACATGTTTTTAAATTGTAGACGATAGCCGTCTTCGTTAAGCTGATATTTCTTTAACAAAGCGGCCCTGACAACCTCATAATTGTTCTTGTCAGGTTCATCCACCATATTTAATATACTTAGAGCTTTACCTGTCAGTATCCCTGATAACTGATAAACATATTTTGCTTTGTCTATGTTTATGAGCTGTACATGCTTGTTCAAATCTGTCCAGATAGAACATTATGTCATCACTGGAAGGACTAAATGTTGGTAACTTAATCTTAAAAGTATCATTATTAGCCTTACCAGAAGATGAACCCTTGTTTGAATCATTACCATTACTCATGCTCGTCAATTTCAATTTTTCCAACTCTAAAGCTAAGACGTTTTCTTCATGTTCCATTTTTGCTTTCTCTTTCCTCTCATCAGACTCTCTCTGTAATCTTCTTTCCTCAGCCTGAGCCTCTTTTTGAAGTCTTTCATTTTCAGCTTCTTTTTCAAGTCTTTTATTTTCAGCCTCTTTTTCAAGTCTTTTATTCTCAGCCTCTTTTTGAAGTCTTTTAGCTTCTAGCTGTAGCTGGAGTTTTCTTTCCTCAGCTTCTGATTCCCTTTTTTTGTTTTTCCATTTCCATTTGGAATCTTTTTTTCATCCACCTGCATCTGCAGTTTCTTTTGTTCAGCTTCCATATGCAGTTTCTTTTGTTCAGCTTCCATTGCTTTATCATATCGAGCAGTTGCAAATTCTTCTAACTTATCACCAGTCTTGCCAAGCAATTTACCCTGCTCAATAAAGTGCTCAAATGTAGACATGTTGTCTAACATATGAGTCCAAAACCTGAAATAATTAACTAATTTATTTCAAACCTAAGTGTAACAAGTCTTAATTAAGCACTTGTATATTCACATCACATTATATTATCCCAGTCTCTGTGGGAAACAAGTCTCCAATCAAAGAACTTGTATATGAAATATCAGCACTCAATTCTTGATCATAAGTGCACTTCTCATTCAATAGTGCACGACACTATTCATCATTCATTTATCATCAGTGTAGTAGTAACAGTGCATTAGCATAGCCCATTAACTAATTACTATAACTGTAAACAATGACTATGTAAACACATGCAGAATGTAAACATTGAAAAATGTAAACAATACAAACAATGTAAACAATAACAAAGATCAGCAACAATACAAAAACTTTCGCAGAAATCAACTAAAAATAAAGCAGAAATTAATGAAATATCACAAAAAAAATGTGACGATATCTGCGATAGAATTAAACAAAATACATGACACCACAGTGTATAAACAAAAATGTTGTATGAAACTAAATTATAGACAAGAGTAGGCTAACAAATACAAACAAATCAAAACAAAACTAAAGAATGCGAAATAATAACGAAAACAATATTAAAACATGTCATCACAGCTAACATAAATAGCAACAGAAGTCGCTTAGCAAATTCCAGTATTGGAAATTTGCAAACCTTACAGAAAACGCTCACAATAGACGACCTCTATGACGTGGCATAATCTAACGGAGACACCACCCAACCGAGAACCCGCTGAAATATAAACATATAAATATACGAATAACATATAAACATATAACATATAGAATGAGATGATACACAGAAGACTCAGCAGAAGTATAAGGGCACAGTTTACATACAAACAGGCCACTTAACTTATAGGCTTCCAATCGTAGAACAGCAGAAAAAAACGGATGTCAATCAACGTCCTAAAGAGCGAAGCTCCAACGATGATGGCACATCTGAACTGCTTCCACTGCTAACACGATGGTACAAGAGCTTCTGAAATACTGTGTGTTGAGTTGTTTCGGCACTTGACCTTCTAATCCAAAAGTAAGTTGATTGAAATCGGTACTTGGCCTTCTTCAGAAAACAACCCGTTTCAACCGGCACTTGACCTTCACAAAAACGACAGCACTGGAACCTTGACAGCAGCAACTTGCTTGACTTGCGTAAAAGATAACAGCAGTCCGAGTTATCCGGCAACATGTAACAACGCCGGGTACTGTCAAATTCTTGTTTCCGTCAAAAAGTTGAAATTTTTGACTTTTACCGGGCAACGCCGAGTACTTTGAAAATTTTGAAGATGTTGACTGTATTGAAGAATGTTAATTTCTTGAAGGATGCTGATGAATTCTTGTTGAAAATGAAGTGGGTAAGGGACCCCGTGTTTGCTGGGACCAGAATCAAACCAGCTTATGGCCACCAAATGATGCGTGATGCCATATGATGATGGATGGTATCCGCATGTCTGGTTTTGTGTAGTGTGCAGATGTGTTCAGTCAAAACAATGTTCATACAAAAATAACAGGGCAATCCACATAGGACGTCAGTAAACTCACGACGTATAAAGTCAATGATTCTTGTAACAGCCGTTGACGTTTTTCTTCATTATTTATTGTGGACGCCACAGTGACAAAATGGTTACGCGAATATGTAGGCACATCAAACAGTCATTATCACAGCAACATTCAATACAGCAATAGACGGTAGACAGCATTACAATGATGAGTCAGATGCATGTTATATTTCATAGTGCTGTAAATGTAGTCAGGTGAAAAACTCCATCCTTTTCTATAACAGCCAGGAGATAACCAGATATATGAGATCAGTTCACTCTCCTTAGTCTGACTTCAGCAAGACCGACACGTCTGCCGAAGTATAAATAATGTCCTCAAAAATATCCTCTAGATAATAAAGGTTTTCCAAACCTAGTTCATTTAACAAAGTAGCAAGTAATGGTCCTTGGTACATGCATCAACCGATGCAGCACAATACAGCGACATGTGAGCTAGGAAAACATCTCGTGACGACGACTTTCGAAGACAGGCTATGAACCAGAAATCGTTCACGACCAAAAATCGATAGAGTTAATGAAAATGTTAATTTACCTTGCTTTCAAGAAATACAGAAATATCACGCCTCCCGGCATGTGCAAATACACTAGAGGTATTATCCCGAATAAACGAAATATCCATAAGAGGACTACACATCCCTGACAGAACAAAAAAAAGCGGAGATCCCCTCTTCAACGAGGCATCTCTTTCGCCATTCCAAATCGCTCACTCCACTAGTGGTGGGCGGAAACCGATCGACCAAGAAGCAAGACAAGTCATGCGCAGTCCAGCGCAAATGACCACAGCTCAAACTTAACTGCATTCGATACCAACGCGAGAAGACAAATGCTTACCGAGAAAAGTGACTATAAATTTCAAGCAGTTGTTGCCCTTGCGTTATAAAATAGATATTGAAATAAAACGATGTTGCGAGAATTTATCACGCAACACATGTCCACATTTAAGCCGTGGTGTAGCTCCAGGTTGAAATAACATCTTACATTCTGTACAATTATTAGAATTTTCTAAATCAACGTTACACGCATTGGCGTGATTATTGGTTGAATGAATATCATTACTGACATTTCTATCTACCGTCTGACAAGCATTGGCTTGTGAGCGTGCTCTATTATGACTTCTAACGAAGTGAGATCTTCTGCGATCTGAAAAATTGTCTGAATGAGAATGTCCATTGTTGTCCCTGTCATAATGGCCACCCCGCGGTGACAAATTATGATTGTCAGTATATTTGTTGTGTGAATACTGGTTATTTCGATACCATTGGTTATTGTTATAATTGTTGAAATTCATTATGCCTGTCTCTACCCGTGAAGGTGAGCGATTATGGTAAAAATTATATTTACCCCCATAGGATGTGTGATTATTTTCTCTATGATTATATCGTCTATCTAAACTACGAGTGCGCGATCTCCCGTGCATCGCAGCACACGCAGTAGATGAGTCCAAGACTTTTGCTCTGCTCAATGACAAGTTTGGATGAGCAACGGAAAATTGTTGACCTAATTTTTCCATTTCCTCGATACTAGTCGGATTACGTTCTTGTAAGAATGATACAATATCACTGGTTTACCGAAGAAACTAAATTTTATCTCTTAATAAGAGATCACATAATCCTTCACAAGTTTTAGGGTGAGACGCCTGTTCAACCCCTCTTTAGAGACATAGTTTTTGGGAGGAAACAAAATCCTCAACATTTTTCCCCTCTACCGGCAACATAGATCGAAACTTTTGTCTATAGCCTTCCTGATCCAGACCATATCTGCGTATAAATGCTGCCTTTACGACCGGAAAATCATGTCTTTTATCTTAGTCTATACCCCATAGACCCCAAACTGCATCACCTATGAGAAGACCCGAAAAACCACCAGACCACGAATCTTACTCAATATTTAAGCAAGAGACTCTTTCCTGAAATCTTAATAAATAAAAACATATATCGTCGTGAGGAGGAGGAAGGGGTGGTAGTCTTAGATTAAAATGAGGGGTGGTGATGGCCTTCTTGGATGAACCATTAGTATCAATATCTGGGTAAAGATGATGTTGTTGAAGTCGAAGTTTCTCAACCTCAAAAAGCTTTTCTCCCTTTCAAAATTTTGCCTCCTCTCGGCAGCAATTTCAGCTAAACGAATTGCCTTTTCATGTTCCTTTTTCTCTCGTTCCGCAGCGATTTCTGCCATACGAATTCTTTCTTCCTTATTTGCTTTTTCTTGCGCCATAGAAAATTCCCTTTCTTCTCTTTCTTTTTTCTCATTTCTTTCTCTTTCTTCTTTTGCCTCTGCTTTTTCATATGCAGTCAAAGCAAAATTTTTTAAAATATCACCTTCCATACTCACTGCCTTTCCTTGTTTAATAAAATAGTAGTCAAGAGTCGCCATAGTATACTAAGAAGTATAACTTTTTTAAACAATAAATCAATATCTATGTTATCCTCTGCCTTACTTAGTCCATCACACTATGGGATAGTGTGTCTGATTGAATGTGTAGTCACAATGTGTGAATATATATATATATATATATATATATATATATATTTTAGGTATATATATATATATATATATATATATATATATATATATATATATATATATATATATATATATATAACTATATCACCTGCACAACTCACTTAGACGTGATATAATTATCGTGTATGATTATGCTTCTTGTTATCCACAAGAATCGTAGGATATATAACAAGCAATATTATTGTATTATTGTTGATCAATAAATAATGAATTCATTATGTATGCTGCAAAGGAAAATTATCACATGCCATGAATAACGAAAGACATGGATGGAAACAAAATAAGGAAACGACCTAACAAAATTGTAAATAGTCAAAAATTCTAAGACAAAAAAAAAAAAATTAAAGTTTTCCACCAGTAATAAACGAGACAAAACGACAAATCACTTTTTACCATTAATGTAAATTTTACAAAAGATAGCCAGGAAAGACCCACGCCAGGGACTAAATTTTCCAAACAAAATTGAAATTTAAAAAAAATACGACAAATCCACAGCACAGCTAACACGCATGAAAGCCTTAATTTCAAACAGAGCGGTAAATCACGACAGGCACTAAATGCTGAATCCCTGAAAGAAATCGCAATTAATGCAATCAACCTATTGCGAGAAATACGACACTGAAACGTAAAAATGCCTCCTAAACAGTCGCCCGCAAGAGACAAAGAAAAGAAACATATATAACACAAAAGAAGCGAGAGTTGCCCAACAATGATAGGACCAACAACCATGACGTTACAAAAACATCAATTATCTGAATCGACCATGAGTATCCACTCCACGATGTAACTCCAATGCATCGTTCTACGCAATATCACATTGAATCGTTCACTAATTATTCAGTTAACTAGGACTCTTGGACATGAATTCAACGTCGAAAATGTCGGACCTTCACTCGTGGGGGACACATTGCAGAGATAGTGTCAATATATAATGATAGAGACGAAAGGTTAATTTCCAACGAGTGACCGAATAAACTGATGAGGTGGCCTTATCAGTGTCCCTAACGGTTTTTGATCTATTACTTCCGAGTCCACTTGTCCAGCGAAACGACCCTCCTCGTAAAATCCCAGATTCATATTTCTCCCGTGAAGATATTCGTCAGATTGGTATAGCATCCCTCTCATGGTAAATAAGCGTGAACGATTTCGTCATGGATATAATGTTTTTTCTGATCCTCAAGTAAGGTACCAGGTCTGGGCATGACCTAGTATACGAATATTGTAAATTTCATGTCTGCACAAAGTTGCATTCCAACAGCTGTCTCTGCATAAAATGTTCATTGTTGAACAGCGATAGGATTGATCAAACTTCCCCGATATATTGTCCCAACAAAGGACTCTGTCTGCCAATAACTTGAGCAACCTTCAAATGTCCTTCAAATCCAACGGACGACAGCCTCCCATATCTGTGGTGGGGCGCTGTTCGAATATATTTTGTGTTTGTTTATTATTATTTCCGGTAAATTGCTACCCCTGTCCACAGTTAATGTATATGTTGATTTTGTTAATGTATATTTGATTGCCCCGGCGGTTGCTCATAATAATGCTCGTTATTCTGTTACGTCCAGGGTGACCCAACGATTATAGTTTTATTCCATACTCAACAACATACATGTGGGTTCTTTAACTGACCCAATCACCAATGACGAACTAAAACAGTCTTCCTTTTTAACGAACTCAACATCCTTTAATAACGTATATTCCTTGTAGCATACAGAAGCGTTCGTCAAGATTAATCCTTAATTACCAAACCTCATCAATACAGTATTAATCATATGCCAAGAGTATTCCTCCTCTTGTACAAACCACATCCATTTAGAAAGGTGAACACTTCGCAATATGTTCCCAATGGAACTTACAAGAAAACACAGCGGCCACAAAGCTCAAGGTTTTTTCTTAACACCTTGGCCATACACATTATAAACAACTCTCTGTGTCATTTTCCGGTGCGCCTTATTTTCAATATCCCAAATAGTGCCGCATTTATCAGCACTAACTCAAACTCAATAAATCTAACATGTGGTGTGCATGGGCAGACACCACAGCAAGCACTATCAATGAACAACAATGGCATACATATCCCAGCAAAAATGCTGACAGGGAACATAAGGCGACCTGCCCGTACACTAGCCAGAACTCAACTGCTTTTTGCACCAGAATTTGTTTCTACTTCCCTTCCGGTCAGCTGACCAAACGGGTTTTTACATTATATCAATGTTGCCACTCTCAGCGTGACCAACCTGATATTTCGGCGAACATATATGCTGTGACATCCGTGTGGATCTACAAGAACTGGTGTAGATCTACAAGAACTGAAGTAGATTTACAAGAACTGGTGTAGATCTACAAGAACTGGTGTAGATCTACAAGAACTGAAGTAGATTTACAAGAACTGGTGTAGATCTACAAGAACTGGTGTAGATCTACAAGAACTGGTGTAGATCTACAAGAACTGGTGTAGATCTACAAGAACTGGTGTAGATCTACAAGAACTGGTGTAGATCTACAAGAACTGGTGTAGATCTACAAGAACTGGAGTAGATCTACAAGAACTGGTGTAGATCTACAAGAACTGGTGTAGATCTACAAGAACTGGAGTAGATCTACAAGAACTGGTGTAGATCTACAAGAACTGGTGTAGATCTACAAGAACTGGTGTAGATCTACATGAACTGGTGTAGATCTACAAGAACTGGATTAGATCTACAAGAACTGGTGTAGATCTACAAGAACTGGTGTAGATTTACAAGAACTGGTGTAGATCTACAAGAACTGGTGTAGATCTACTGTCTTGGTCATGCAGGAGAAAGTTGACAGACTAGCCTTGAGCGCACAATAGTGGGGCTATTGGATATGGATAAGGGTGAGGTAATAAGGACAATTAACGATTTCCTGATAAAGACCAACACTGCAATCGATGAATCGTCACGGGTAAGACTGCGGGAATTTGGCACTAAACGTAAACTAGCAGAAATGGATGTATGCGAGGATGCGTCCGGCTTGTATTTACAACTAGCGCTACAGGAACAGCCTGCACTCATACGTTCGACATTTGCCGAGGGAGGATGCATGACCTGTGGTGTTTGCCTGAAAGTGCAGTAATGTCGATTCTGAAGCACAATAACAAAAACATATACAGGTGGTTCTTTGTTCACGCGATGTATGCGTTCCCGAGACCCTTGATATACAGGTAGTTCTTTGTTCACGCGATGTATGCGTTCCCGAGACCCTTGATATACAGGTAGTTCTTTGTTCACGCGATGTATTCGTTCCCGAGACCCTTGATATACAGGTAGTTCTTTGTTCACGCGATGTATGCGTTCCCGAGACCCTCGCATGAACGGAAAGCGCGTAAATGGAACAGGATTTTCTCATTCAAATACAAGTACATGTAACGTAAAGGGGGAATCGTTCCTCCAAATGCCGTACATGATAATAACAATAAATACATCTAATAATAAACAGTTTCAATTAACACATACAAGTCAAAATAAATACATGTGCCGAAAAGAACATTGACAATATATTTAACATTGACGAGGACAAGACTATTACTTTCTTCATCTAAATCAACTTCTAATTTAACGAAAGGTGGGGTGGTGAGTCATCTGAATGAGAAGTAGCGATGCAGCAATGAACTTTGTCTTGAAGAAGGTGTCCAGAGGAGTTTGAGTTGTGACTTTATGTGCTCACGGAGGATTTCTTGATAGGGAGCAGCACGTTCTAAATTTTTCCTCTTGATCATAGAGCTTCTTCAAAGTCGTGGCTGAATTGAGGACACAGATTTTTCCACACACCATTAATGCGTCGCCGCTGAATTTCATTCCATGCAGTCTTGATTAGCGAAAGTAAATCATTAATAGTGAATACCTTCCAATAATCCCCGCAAAGAAACCTGTCATCATCTGGCTCTCACGATCTCTTTGGTGCAGATAAAAATACTGTAAAAATGTCTAAAAATCGGGTCGCGTAAGTTGAATGTGGCGCGTAAATAAAAAAAAATTTTTAATGCCTTAAAATTGGTGCGCGTGGGCTCGAAATCGCGTAAATGAAACAAGCGTAAACAGACACCTACATGTACTGTTTGATAGAACATTTAAATTCTGTGTTTTGTTTGTTCTGCAGCCGGTTGTAGCATACCCTCACAATAGATTGAGGTTGACATGTCTTAATGAATAATGATCAGCGCTGCTAACGACTACATTATGTTATGTACATATTTCTTCTTGTTTTAGGGTATCATTGTTTTATTGGTTGTCCTTCAATTTGTTTTAAATGATGTCAGCCCATCTCTTAGCCACCACTATTTCTCATATTTCAGCTGTTTTTACACTGACATTTAAGACTCTGTTATAGTTAAAGAAATAATGCATTCAATTTGTACTTTGTACGTGCGATACCCTGAAGAGTCCAGTCTTTATAATCGCCATGTGTATAGTTCCAGAGGGTCTCTATAAAGACAAATAAAGAATATGATTTATGCTCCCTATGTCATAAGAGCTGATGATATGAGGCTGTTCATAAGGCTGACAGCCTTATGGGGAATGATAAATTGCTGTAGAAACCATCACTCCTGGAGCACATGAATGCTTTGTTACTGGCTGCAATGGGCTCTTTGCACCATAGGGAGCGAAAATGATGATAACACAGTAACAGATATGTTCTGAATTCTATCATTATATCCTTTCGCAAGTTCTGAATTATATCATTATATCCTTTTGCAAGTTCTGAATTCTATCATTATATCCTTTCACAAGTTCTGAATTCTATCATTATATCCTTTCACAAGTTCTGAATTCTATCATTATATCCTTTCGCAAGTTCTGAATTCTATCATTATATCCTTTTGCAAGTTCTGTGATTCTATCATTATAGACCTTTTGCAAGTTCTGAATTCTATCATTATATCCTTTCGCAAGTTCTGAATTCTATCATTATATCCTTTCGCAAGTTCTGAATTCTATCATTATATCCTTTTGCAAGTTCTGAATTCTATCATTATATCCTTTCGCAAGTTCTGAATTCTATCATTATATCCTTTTGCAAGTTCTGAATTCTATCATTATATCCTTTCGCAAGTTCTGAATTCTATCATTATATCCTTTTGCAAGTTCTGAATTCTATCATTATATCCTTTCACAAGTTCTGAATTCTATCATTATATCCTTTCGCAAGTTCTGAATTCTATCATTATATCCTTTCGCAAGTTCTGAATTCTATCATTATATCCTTTTGCAAGTTCTGAATTCTATCATTATATCCTTTTGGGGTTCAAGTTTCTGAATTCTTCATTATATCCTTGTCGGCAAGTTCTGAATTCATCATTATTATCCTTTCACAAGTTCTGAATTCTATCATTATATCCTTTCGCAAGTTCTGAATTCTAATCATTATATCCTTTCACAAGGTCTGAATTTCTATCATTATATCCTTTCGCAAGTTCTGAATTCTATCATTATATCCTTTCGCAAGTTCTGAATTCTATCATTATATCCTTTCGCAAGTTCTGAATTCTATCATTATATCCTTTCGCAAGTTCTGAATTCTATCATTATATCCTTTCGCAAGTTCTGAATTCTATCATTATATCCTTTTGCAAGTTCTGAATTCTATCATTATATCCTTTCGCAAGTTCTGAATTCTATCATTATATCCTTTCGCAAGTTCAGAATTCTATCATTATATCCTTTCGCAAGTTCTGAATTCTATCATTATATCCTTTCGCAAGTTCTGAATTCTATCATTATATCCTTTCACAAGTTCTGAATTCTATCATTATATCCTTTCACAAGTTCTGAATTCTATCATTATATCCTTTCGCAAGTTCTGAATTCTATCATTATATCCTTTCGCAAGTTCTTAATTCTGGCAAAATTTCTTGTTGCGTTCAGGAACTTTGCTGAAATTCTTTGCTATCAGTGTCAAACGTGGTCCTTGACCAATGCACAGTAGAGAAAAATCACACCCGATGAGATGAGAGGTTTCAAAAAAGCCATTGGTGTTGCCAGAAAAGACAAAATGGGAAATGTTGACATCAGAAAAATTGAGACATTTTGAGAACTACATCCTGCATCAAGTACATAAAGAGACAGAAAGTTAAGTGGTTTGTCCACCGCATGAGAATGGAGCCAGATAAATTACAACTACGCGCCTACAACAGTAAACGATCTGGTTTCAGTGCA
This sequence comes from Oreohelix idahoensis, assembly GCA_024509875.1. Classification (NCBI taxonomy): domain Eukaryota; kingdom Metazoa; phylum Mollusca; class Gastropoda; order Stylommatophora; family Oreohelicidae; genus Oreohelix; species Oreohelix idahoensis. The sequence goes on along the minus strand of JAMPIV010022140.1, from coordinate 58,125 downwards.
CGGGGAAGACCAAGAGACAGATGGATAGACAACATCACAGACATCCTACAACAACACGGGCTCACATTAGCTAGTGTGACACACTTGGCTCAGGAACACAAACTTCAGCTTCCCACTACTCTTCACGGAAATAGTGGAAATGAAGAAACGTAAAACAGATTCTCAGTCGCACATTCTGAATGATGTCAGTATTTGTGATAGTAACTGGTATATCCTGAATTGAGTTCATATTAATGTCTGTCACAAGTGTCTGTATTATGCAGTTATGCAGTATCTGTCAATAGCATTTCTAAATATCTCACGACTACACAGTAGTTAGTGGCTCTGCGCTTCTGTCATAAGCATTTGTCATCTGTGCATCTCTGCTAGGGCACAGTACGCACTTCTGCTATAGAAGCTCACTGTTCTCATATATGTAACGTTATCTGGATATTCCTTACCTGAAAGTTAAGTTAACTTTTCAGATATCCAGAAAGCTGGAATCATAAAGACTAGCGTTACTGTCCCAAGTGTTTAGTAAATACTTAAATTATATTTACTTACATTTGGCGAAGGGCGGGGGTGGGGGAAGCCTTGAACACAAGATTGCACTGGGTACACTTGACAGTCTTTCGTGCTCTTTGGAGAGATTTCTGATCTGATTTAGTCAATTCATCGATCATTTACGTGTGGATCATTAATATTGTTGTCAGGTTGTAGTGATTGTTTACTACAAACATGAACTTCTGGTCGTTTATTCTCCTCTGATAACTTTCCTAGACGCTCAGAACTCCGTGCTGTAAACTCGGTCAGTTTCCATCTCACGGTGTTTTGATCTTTTTTCTCCGTTTAATATTCTCAGTTATATCAAGGACATGTCTGTGTTATCCACCCATCTTCATCTTTTGTAATTATACTTTTTTCCTTACTCTTTTATTTTTACTTATGTGTCAGATAATCGATGTCTGTCTTCTTCTTGTCCATTTTCTTGCTCCTTATTGAACATTGATCCGCCACTACAGCTGGTCCGCTTGCAGGAAGCTTTTATCAAAACAACCTCTTGCAATGGTGGCTGTCTGCAGGAATAATGTTTTCTGGGACACGGTTGCCAGCCTCATTGCACAACCTCATACTAGTCTCCCCTTACGACATACCTGATATAGCAGTAGGCCTATTCTTTCTGTCTCCTCAGAAAACCTCAGGAGCTAAATTGTACATCTTATCTGTTGGAAATATACAGACAATAATTTATTGACCCCACGCACGCACGCACGCACGCGCACACACACACACTTACACACACACACACACACACACACAATACAACATGGAGTGACTATAGGGGCACAATTAATTAACATTACTGATGCGTGTCGTATTAATTAAAGTTCCGGAGAAGGTCTCCGTGGCCAAAGTATACACTAGGGGATAGTTCAACAACACGAATCAGCATAACTGCAGTGAGCTGACAAACACCTCCTTCACAATTCATAAATATGCAGTTTATTATACTTGACACAAAGCTCCATGAAATCAGTTCTCGCTCAAAGGCAAATGCAGTAATAAGTAGTTGTCCAGTCCGTTCACTATCAAACGCTGGTCAATGGCAATCATACAAACTTTATTTAGCACAGCCCAATGGACCTCTTCATGAATAGATATACATTTCCTGAATATAATAAACCAGGGACACCTCAACTAAGTGAATTGATGTCCTAGTGATGGAATGATGCAGGAAAAACACAGTATACTGCAGGAGCTCAATACACATACGTCCGCTCACTTTCAAACACAAGCCGCATCTCTTCTTGCAGACGATCACCTCACTTCTGCTTAAAAATGTTCGCGTCTGCCTCTACACCATATCGGCATGACGTCACTTCCTTTATTAATAAGTAAGTCCGTATAAAATTATCAGAAAAGGAGCCCTGTCGAACCAACTATTATACCGACATAATCGTTATCAATTTTAATCATAACAATTACCTATTATTGAACTTGTTACTGTTATTGTTGTTCAGAATCGACATCACTGCACTCCGGGCAAACCCGTAGGTTGTTGAGTTTGGGTACTAATATAAAGATAATGAGTTGGTCGAGTTTTGTTTCATTTTTTAAAACTATTCTATAAGTACTACTATGATAATAATGTTCTTTTCTTGATTCATATTGTCTCTGTTATCTTCTGCAAACTACAGGGTTCGTATTAGATGACTTGTGATTTGAACGTGAATGTTCTTCAATAAAGTTCATTTCTTCTGTAATTACTACGATGTCTAGCGTTTTCTTTGAGTAAATATAATAATGGTAGAGTGTTCATAGTTAACCAAGGTTAAACTGCATCACCTAAAATACCACCCGCTGCAGACCCAAATAGAACAGTCCCAACTAAGATGGTTTGGCCATATCTGCAGAATGGGAGAAGATCGGCTACCACGACAAGCATGGGAAACAAAGAGCCAGGGATCCAGACCTCCAGGACGACCCAGAGTCCGCTGGGAGGACAACATTAGACAATCTTTGAAGGACCGAGGACTAGAATGGAACCAGGCCAGGAAGAAGACAGCTGATAGAATAGTCTAGCGCTCTCTCTTCCAAACCTCTACACCTCACGGTAGAAGGGGAACGACTAAGTAAGTAAGTAAGTAAACTTCATCAACCACAGTAACACTAATAAGTGAACTGTTTTTGAATATAACTTCAAAGAATTCTTCAATAAATTCAATGATTGTGAAGAACGCATTTATATTATTTCACATTGAGATAAGTCAACCATCACGTTTGTCTTATACATGACCTTAACGTCCTCGGCATAACCGTTAAAAGTATAGGCTAGAATGTTTCTTCTTATTCCACGAATACTAATGTATTAAAAATGTTCCTACAGTGTCAATATCTCTGTACTATTCTTAAGTCACTTAATACGGCTAATGTTCACTGATCATTTCAGAGTTCCATCTTAATATTACTCCATATTTTGGCATCACACGCCATCTTCTATTAGCCATATATTTACCTTCAATAAAATACACAAGTAGCCGCAATACTGGTATCTCCCGAATACCGAAATTGACTCAGCGTTTTAATATTAACGCTTAATCACTTTTACGGACTCCTAGGTCCTTGTCTGATTATTCATATTCAAGTGTCCAACGACACATACAGTTATCAATACTGTGAAGTGGCTATACTACACTTAGAAGGCTTAACATAATCTATCGGCCAATTTATCCAAAGTGTCACTCGACACATATATTTATGAACGCTATGAAGTGGTCATACCACACTTAGAAGGCTTAACATAATCTATCGGCTTAAAGCCTAAACACATACCGATATATACACAGGTAAGTGGCCATGCCACACAATCGAACATATGTCCATAAGGCTCGAAAGCCGCACGCAGACTGTTTTGTTACAGAGCCTGACGCATCATCAAGTTCTTTACGCGTAACGTTTAAGTATAACTAGTTGAGGTGCTGAATGGTGCAATCATCTCAATCAAAGTAAAACCAAGATGATAGCAAACCATGCAGCAGTCCTCAACATAGGTGTTCAGTCTCCTTCAGCAAACGTCGAAGGGTATGAATGCTAATTGTTCCTGTTGCACGCTGGTTGTACGAGTATATAAGCCGGATGCATCCTCTCATACGTCCATCACTGCAGGTCTTACGCCTAATGCCAAACTCCAGCAGTCTTCGCCATGATGACTCATCGATTGCAGTGTTATTCTCTAATAGGCGATTATTGAACTCGTTAAAGCCATTCAGGACAAGGATGTGGCTGAGGGGCATTGAGATTTGGTTGGAGGTTGATGAGTTTTAATCTTAAGTCATTATGCTCTTCCAGATTCATTCTGTTCCTTTGCTTTGATAAAATAGTATTTGCGTGGCAAAAACCAGCTTCAACTATATACTAACTGTAAGTAGAAATGGTTTAACTGCCGGACAAAGCTTGGGGTATTTTATAGCAATATTTAAATTGTTCCAACAGTTCACTGACGCTTTTATTTTTGAACAGTGGAGCGTCGAGCTCCACACACATATCAATGAGTTCATCCTGTAGGTAAAATTCAGTTACTGCATGTTCCATCTCTACGTTAAACGACACGACGTAACAATTCGGTCAGGTACATACTTTTTCTTCAGGTCCACAAAACCTACTTGAAAGTCTTTCCGTATTTTTTCGAAGTGATTTACAGCAAGATATGAAACAAACATTGAACCTTCCAAAAACCATTTCAGGTTTAAAATTGAGCAACAGCAGTGTCACGGGTTTGTCTCCCCTGCTCTGCAGCAGTGGTCCATTAATGGCCAAACACCGAGTAAAGAATGAGGGTCTTAAAAGGTATCAACTTTCTCTCAAGATTACTTTTGGCAGAGATATAAATATGATAATGATGCTTCTAAGGAGCCAAACAGGAATTTATAGAACGGTAAGCATAACAACTGAAATCATCTAAGCTGTTATTAACTTATTATTTTCCGCTCCTTCTGTAAGGAAAGGTTTCGACTCGTAATTTAAGATCCCCCAGCTAAAGGTGATTCAGCAAAATATTTACTTTATAGCTCTGTATAGTTATGCATTTTTTAACTGAGTCATACGGGCGCAGGTTCACTCGATAATGATTGATTCAACTATAGATTTATATTTACATGTGACAAGTTTTTTAATCAATTATTGTTTAACCAGATAAAAATAAAGTTATTTTAACAAGGAAAATAAACAAGTAATTTTTCTCTACATTAAGTTGGTAATTTTTCTCAGTACTTTGATACTTAACTGGCCAGGTGAGGAAATGCTTCGTACTGTGATCTCGGGTTCATCCACCTGCCTGAGGTGAGGTTGTTTGTTTCTCTTCAGGAGTCAAATACTGTAACAGCAATACGTCCCTTGCAGTAAGGCCGGGGTAACTACTTAGATTTTCCAGTCAAGCGTCTTCAAGACCCGTCTGATGTAGGCGTCTAGCGTCGACTGGGGCCACCTCTGATGTTGGTTCCTTGTGAGGAAACCCGCACGAAGCATTCACCAGCTCTTGCAGTGGTGGTTCATGAGGACAATTATTTTACCTGATAAGGTTGCCAGCCCCATATACAACTGTACACCCACAAGCTATATATATATATATATATATATATATATATATATATATATATATATATATATATATATATATATATATATATATATATATATATATGACATATCATGTAATAGATTTCATATATCTATTTCTTTATCTACACTTTTCTTTTACCAAACTTTCACCTACGCATGTTTTGTTAAAACCACAAAACTTCCTATTAATGAGAAATCTGTATATCTTTCTCATTTAGCACGCAGACTTTATTGCTGTTCGCAATTCCCTTTGATATACGTTTACGAGCAGACTTAATTAGCTAACGTGAGCCGGTTTCATTTAATTTTGAACGCCAGCGATCGAGAATCGTTATAATATGTCGCAGCAGAGGAAGGTGGCGTTAAGTTTTAACGTATTTTTCGATGGATAGCGATCAGGAGCAGATAATTTTTGGAACAAAAGGGAGAAAATTTCTATTACCTTTTCCTGAGTCCATTCGTTTGATAGGTAATTAAACACGGCGAATCGCAAGATCTAAGGACACTCCTCGCTAGAAATGGCCAGACGAGAAGAGACGTGTAAAATTTGCACTGATTAGCAAATTACGTTATGCCGATCTAAGCGAGAGAGCATGAGTCTGGTTTTCGGCTGTAGTGTGAGAAAGATCTTTTATTTGCAGATTGAACGAAGAATTCTCCGTAGGTGTAAAATCTGGCAGAGAGTCTGGTTCGGCCTATAGTGAATCTTTCCCTTTGATTTCAGATATATATAAACCTCTGCATTTTAAAACTCATTACTCAGTACTCCTCAGCTTTTAAAGACATCTAGCGGCGATTTCTAGAATCCCCTGGTTTTAGGATAGTTTCTTAGTTTCTCGTTCGAGATAGTCTACTAGTAGTTTGAGTGATTTTAGTGGTAAATCGTCGATTATATTTCTCTAAGATTCGTGCAGAGCGATTTACGAGATAGGTCCGACATCTGTTAATCTTTAAGTTTTACTGTGTTACAGTGGATAGCAGAACAAATAAATACATTTCTAGCTAAACTCTTCCAGCTATAATATAAATTTTATTAACTGCTAGTAACCAGTCAGAGAATATTTTACCCAACTATGTAAATGCACTGATTCATCATGAGTATTGACGAAATATGTATTTATTTCTAATTCACGATGACTGATTTTTTTAAATGACTAGAATTTATTTCACGGAAGTTTTAAACGATAAGACAAGCTCTAAGCTTGTAGATATAATTTAAAGTTAAATAACCGAAGTGGATAAATATGTTCTATTTTACGTGGGTTAAGGATAGGATTGTGTATACTATATATTATGTTAAATATTTTGTATGTTTTTCTCTTTATACAGTATTTGGGTCAAACCCTAAACCTTACCAGCGGCTTCCATGTAAATCTGAGAATAATCATACTAAAGAACATTTGTTAACTTGGTTCTGGGTCTTCAAGGTAAATCTGGTCAGAGGTTGCGTTTACACCCAGAGAGAGAGACCGAATACCAACCCAAGGAACATTTAGAGTGACCCTGTAACTGGCATATAGATCCAGATTTATTGTTCCAATGTCATTTACATTCAGTCCCGTTGTGGTGACCTAACAAACCATAACATTTCCGACGTTTGATCATTTGTGGTGTGACCAAGAATTTTTATACTGAGAGAAGTTACCGACCTGACATTTCCTAAGTACTGGAAACCTCAAGATTCTGACACTGTGAGCACTGTGACATCTATTACCTGAACTGATTTGAAGTGACATAAAAAGTAATCCAAAAATATAGTCGTAAAGAGAACGCTCCCTGGAGGAATTGGAATTAACCGGTCTCTGTAGAGCTGGGGTTCTTTTTGCCAAAAGAACACTGGATTTGCTGTGGGTGTGTGTGTCCTAAAGTTTGTGCCAGAAGGTGAAAATCAAGTTTGTAGGTAAGAACGAATGTCAGTGGCCACTGTTGTATGGATAGAAAGAAAGCAGGAATGAGTGGTTCTTTGATCGTATAAATTCATGTACCCACTTTGTACTTATTTTTTTATGCAAAGTTTTGCTAATACTGTTTCCCTTTCGGAATAGATTAACGTATAAACTCTGTTCATTACTGTAGAGGGAAATCCTAGACCATAGCGTATAAATCCTTGACTCTTTGGGGGTTAATAACTTTTCTTCTAACGGGAATTTTGTCTCAACAGAGGGAGGGAGGTTTACACCTGTGAGTCTATTTCTTGATTAATTCATTAACTTTATGTTTACTTGTATTTGATTTGATAGTCATGCTATTGTTGTTGTGAAGTTTCTTTTATGATAAATAAAATTTACATAAACTTTCTTTACGTGTGTTGGTCAGCTCGTTCTAAAAGATCCCTATTTCATAGATATAGTGTTCACGTCTGTGCGTCTAACTGTCGTCACTTATGTGTGAGTGTATGTGAATGGTTTATATGGAAAGATTTTAATCAGGAACACTTTAGTCCAGCATTCCAATACTAAGTACTGTACTTCCAGCGGTTAGTAGAAAAAAAGACATAATTTTGGGAGTTCCTTCACGGAACAGGGTTGAGAAACATTGCTGCAGCGTTCGTTTGGAAAAAGAGAAAACGACTGCAAGTAAGCTGATATGTGTGTAGTATATGTGTATATATAGCTGATATGTGTGTAGTATATGTGTGTATATAGCTGATATGTGTGTAGTATATGTGTGTATATAGCTGATATGTGTGTAGTAAAAAAATAATTGGCTTGGATAGGGCGGGGAGCAGACAGTACAAATGTAATAATAAAATTTGAAACTGGCAGTGTGCGGCGCTTGTAACGCTGTATCTAATCTAAGTTTTCCAGCAGAGATATTGTTAAAAGCAGTAAAGAGGGAATATTTCATTGGTTTCTGATTAATTTATTCCGTCACTTTTACCTTCTTCCGCTTTTGTTAGGTTCAAAATAGAATAATTAGCATATATTTAAAGCAGATGGTGTATCCGCGTTTGTTGCCCGTTTGTTTGTGAAACTTAAGAAACGCAGAGAACTATGTTTTATTTATTTTATTAGAAAAAGGTGTCGGGAGCGTTGCTTTTCTTACCTTGTTTGGCAGTTAAATACATGAGCACGACTAATTGTAGCTTGGTTTAGCTGTGTTGTTTGGGTGTCTTGTGACAACAGGAAAGTAAGGAGTATCTATTTATATTTGATTGGTACTGTATATTATCTGTATTGCTTTATTTGTTCTGTGGAGGCAGCTGAGTATGGGAAACGGTATGTATGCTTATTGCCAATTTTAGCAGCACTACATTGATTGTTGTTATTGTTATTATTTGAAAAGAAAACTGAAGAATTTGTTTATAGATTTATTTACTTTTTTTTTAATGACTTAACTGGCGTTGTCGGCGTCTGTGGCCTAATGGATATGAACGCAGTTTCATAATCCAGATATACCAGGTTCAAAACCTGCTGCAGGCGGTTTGGTAGCAGATCGCTTTGTGTGGATTTTTAACAATGGTATAAGCACCGTACCGTTCAGAAAGCAATGGCAAACTACTGAATGAAACAAATTGCCTAGAAAAATCACAAACAGCCAATAAAAGCTGGGGTTGATTGCCACGTCCTGTAAAGGATAAGCAACTAACTTTAACTGGCGTTATTTATTTAGCCGGGACAGAAGAAAAGGAAACGGTTACTGTAGTCCCATATCAGATACTTAGACAGTTATCGTCATAACCACGCCAGTCTTTTATATTTGGACATACGCCCTAATATAATCGACGGACTCTGTTTCTAGGGTGAATGGGATGCGACTCGCCAAAACGAAGCAATAATTTATTTTAAAAGTGTCAAATAAAAAGTGTCAAATACTGCCGTAGAGGAGTGAAATTTTTGAGACCACATACACTAAATCTTAGCTTTATGAGGTGGATTGATCATTTCCTTTCCTCGCTGCCTTTGCCCCCACAAACGAAGTATCGTGTCTCCTGATGTTTATATCAGGAGACCTCCTCTTCCATCCACCATGTTATCTTCCTCAGAATCTTGCCCAATACCCCTGAGCATTAAATCCTGAACCCATCGAGTCAGATGGGAAGTGCTTTAGGAGAGCGGATGGCGACAACTGTATTCTATACATATATAATATACATATAAAACTTAATTCAGAAGGTTTGCATAAATATTATACACTATGATGTTATCATCATCCGCTTCCTGTGGAGACTGGGGCTACCTCTGCTATGGGTTCCTAGAGAGGAAACCCGCACGAAGCAGTTATGTGGAAGTTCTTTTATATGTTGAGGCTGCCCACCTCATATGCAACTGTGCATCAATAAACAATTTATACATGTTAAATGCAAATATAAAACAATAAAATGTACATGTTACAACTTACCCCAATAGATTGTGTGATATATAATACATCCAGACTTGGTGCACAAAAAAGGCCGTAATGTCGGGCAACTGTTTAAGATGAAGTCGTCCCTCAGGTGGGTTATATGTCTAATTGGGTACATTTAAAGTAGGATCCCAGGACTTAGGCGCTAAGTGATAACTCTGGAGTTGCTCCTTTCTAACGATAGAATTGACTTCCAGTACTATGTCCTTACTTGTATTGGGATCCTAAATATTACTTGTTCCTAGCTGTCTATGATTTCTCCTTGACGAAGAAGGAATACAGCGTAGAAACCTTAAAATGCTTTATATTTTAAGCGACATTTCGCTCCTGCACCCGTGAGGTTCTGTTGGGGGCGAGCCAGTCATAATCTTGTACAAATGTTGCCCCCGTGAGGTTCTTGTTGGGTTCATCGCAATTCAGTTAGTTTTATTTCTAATCTTAGCCAACCCCCACAGAAAGGAGATTGATTGTGGCAGGGGTTTCCCCCATCCCCCTCATCTGAACATCATCACCTGGCCATATGAAGTATTGCCCCTTACATGTCACGTTTACCAGAATCATGCAGCCTGCCTGCTCTATATTATTACTCCTGGTAATCTCTTCTAATGGTGTAATTTCTTGTAATCTTTGTTGATTACAACAAAGTCATCTTGTCGGAAGTCGATTATATCATTTATCTGCCTTAATTTTTTTATCACTGCCCAACATCACGCAAGAAACCAAGTAAACGAGCGGGAGAAATGAGCATTAGGACCTACAAGCTGAGAGAGCCAGAAATTAAGACCAGATATCAGGGGCTTATTGCTGCAGCGGTGAGCAACACAGAAGAACGACCTGATGACTTGGAAACCATCTGGAATGATGATGATGATATAATCCCTGTAGCTGTGAGCAGGTAGCTCTTGACAGCCCATTGCCTCTCTGACAAAGGTGCAAGTCTTCCTCAGTTGTTGTGGTGATGTGTAGAGTGTATTGTGGATGGTTGGGTGCGATGGGAGTAGCTGATGTCGCAGGTCAGTTAGTCTTGGGCACTGTAACAGTAGGTGTTCAACTGATTCCTCATAGTGGTGGCAGTGCCTACAGTTTGGTTCACGTAGTGGGTCTATTCTATTTAAATGTTTATTGACGGGTGCATGGCCTGTTCTCAGCTGGAAAATTAGGCTCTGATCTCTTCTTTTCAGTTGTTTAACTGGATCTTGAGGGTTTGGTTTAGCTTGATGTATGAAGAATGGACGCCCTGTCTGGGAGGAAGCCCACTGGTTTAGCCATTCTTGCCTATGATTGGTTCTCATGATCTGTTGGCAGGTTTGCAGTGTGGTACTTGATGGGAACTGGGGCAGTGCTGCTCCTCTTTTGGATAGTTTATCGTCTTTTTCATTTCCTGGGACTCCGACATGCCCAGGGATCCACTGGAGTGTAACTTCGACGCAATAGGAAGTGAACAGTTGGTCAATTAATCTACAGATGTTATTAATATTAGGAGACATTTTGCTTTCTAGGGCTTGGAGTGCTGATTTTGAGTCTGAGAATATAATAATATCCTCAGGTGGATTGATGCCACTTTCAAAGTCTGAGATTATCCGGCACAATGCTTTTTCTAGGGCTGTTATTTCTGCATCATAGCTGGAACAAATTTCTCCGCAAGGGCCAAAGATGCGAGGGTGGTCTTCTGGGTGCAGGTTGGGGTATTTTATCACTGCGCCATATCCAGCATTGGTGGTAGCTTTAAATGCAGATCCATCTGTGTAGACATGGATGATGTCTTGTGGATATGAGTCTATAGTTTCTAAAGCGATGGTTTTCAGTAGTGGTCCTTGAGTGTTCTTGTCTGCTGAAGGGTCAGAGAGTTCAGTTCTTACTATGGGAGTAGTTACCTACCAACAAGGTGGTTCATTATTGACAGTTACTATCGGCTTTCTAACTGCTGGTAGGTGGTGTTTGATGCTAGCTTCTTTTGCATTTTTAAGAAAAGATGTCTTTTGTATTCTGTGTTTTTGGTGCCACTGCTCTATCATTTTCCTATTCTCCTCCTTTGTGTCCATTCTCAGATACCTTTCGTATGTTTCCACAGCTGAACGTTCTCTTCTTAGGTTTAAGGGTTCAATATTGGTGTTGATTTCGCATGCATCTGTCGGCGTTGTCTTCATGGCACCACTTATAAACCGTAGAGCATGATTTTGGACTTTGTCTAGCTTTTGTAGGAGGCTTTTACTTGCAATAGTTTGGAGGGGGAGCGAGTAGTCAATTACTGGGCGCATATATCCAGTATAGAGTTGGCATAATGAGTGCTGGTCTGCTCCCCACCCACAGGAGGAAAGGTGCTTGATGAGCCTGAGTCTTGTGGATGCTTTCTCAATCAGCTTGTCTATGTGGGGTCTCATGGTAAGTCTACGGTCGAGCTCGACTCCAAGATATCTCGGGCATTCTTCGTATGCTAGTTTCTCTCCATTCATCCAGACCTCGATGTTGTTCTCATTAACTCTCTTGTTTATACTGAACAAGCCATACACAGTTTTCTCTACATTGATTTCAAGTTTCCAGAACTGGCAGCATGCAGAGATGGTTGTCAGGTTTTTTTTCTCATATTTTTGGTGATGGTTTGGAGGTATTTTCCTTTTGTCCAGATGACTAGGTCATCAGCAAATAGTGCCTTTTGGCAGGTGATGACATCTGGGAGGTCATTTATAAATATAAGAAACGGTGTACAACTTAGTGCTGATCCCTGAGGCAGTCCTTCCTCCAGGGTCCTTTGTTTTGATGTTGTTCCACTGAATGCAGAAGGGTTGGCAAAGCTGACTGAAGAATGATGAATTAGCTGACCCAGATGTATATGCTATCCTTCTGGCAGAACGTGACGATCCTGGGATACTGATACACTGGACTGCCTCCCTTCGGGGATACTGTAAAAATGCATCCATCCCCCCTGAAATCATGAACCCTGTGGAATAAATTCAAGGATATCATAAAGACAGCTGCTGCAGAAGCATGCGGTGAAGTCCGACTTGGGATCAAGAGAAAGAGGACATCTTGGTGGACAGAGGAAGTCAAAGAGAAAATAAGAGAGAAGAAAATGGCATGGAAACAATACTTAGGAGCTAAAAACACAACAGGACAAATGGAAAAATATAGAGAATATGTGACACTCAGAACAGAAGCAAAGAACAAAGTGCTAGCAGCAAAACAGAAGTCCTGGGAAGAATTTGGAGAAAAGCTAGAAAAAGATGCACAATAAAACCAGAAATCGTTCTATAAGACCCTAAAGAACATGTGGAAGGAAAAACAATGCCCTCTCAAATTTATAAAGGACAAGCAAGGCAAATTGCTTACTGCCCCGAAGGAAGTAATGGAAAGATGGACAGAATAGTTCTCAGAACTCCTGGATGGTGAACATGGTGAAGCATCAGAAATGATAACCACTAGCACAGAAGAGAAAACCAAGGATGGTGAAGAGGACATAAAGATGGAAGAACTGAAGGCAGCACTGGAGAAAATCAAGATGGGCAAAGCAGCAGGGCATGATGGTATAACACCAGAAATGGTTAAGTACATGGGAGCATCAGGCGACCTATTACTCTTAAGGGTGCTACAGGCAGCGTGGTACAACAAGACCATCCCAAAGGATTGGGAGATTGCCATCATAACACCAATTTTCAAAAAGGTTGACAATCGACAGTGTGGAAACCATAGAGGCATATCCATTCTCAGTGTCCCTGGTAAAATCTACTCTAGAATCCTAGAGCAGAGACTCCGATGCCTAGCTGAGCCACAACTGGATGAGGTCCAGTACGGATTCCGAGCGAACCGATGTACTCAAGACCTAATCTTCACACTCAGACAGCTGAGTGAAAAGGCCCTTGAGTATAAGAGTGAGATCCATCTTTGTTTCATAGATCTGGAAAAGGCGTTTGACAGGGTCCCATGGAGCAAACTTTGGGACTGTTTGGCAAGGAAGAACATTCCAGCACCTCTTATTCATGCTATACAGAGCTTCTACAAGTCTTGCAGAAATTATGTGAGGACAGCAAACCATAAGTCAAGAGTTCAGGACCACCACTGGTGTAAGACAAGGTGATATCCTGTCACCTTACCTTTTCATACTCCTCATGGACGATGTCATTAAGGCATGTAAGGAGAGAACAAGAAAGTATTCAGTGGGATACCGGAAGATGAGACAGGTCTGTATTTCTGGAGCTGGCATTTGCTGATGATGTTGCCCTGATTGCTAAATCAGAGGCACATCTCCAATCCAACCTGCAAGTCTGGAAGGAAGAGCTGGAGAAGAGAGGGATGGTCATTAGCAGCTCTAAAACAAAATCCATGGTGATATCACGAGAGGAAAGAAGACATCAGATTAAGCTGGGAGAACAGGTCCTGCAGCAGGTCGACCACTTTAAATACATCGGAGCTATTTGTCACGTAGACATTTATGATAATTAAATTGCCTATATCCTCTTCTTTTTTCTTTCACCCGTATCCTCTATTTTTATTATCGCTCTTTACCTATTTCCTGTGTTTTTTCGCATTCGTTCGTTTGCGAATATATATATATTACTATTTTCCCATTCTAAGTTTCGCCGGGTTTAGTTTCTCATTTTGAAACGCACTAGTGAGGTTATTACGTAGATGCCAGGATCGGTAGGTTATCGCGTTGTGGATGTAAACTGTGAATATTCGTTTTCGCCAGCCATATAGGCGACAAATTTGTCTGCATTTTCACCTGCCACAACGAGTGGTGTCGGCTGAACGCTCAGAAAGGCGCGATAAATGACGTCTCCTTGGCGCAGTTTGAGACATTTTGTCTGGAAATCTCACCTGACACGACCCTCATTGTGGGCCATGGTCAGCGCGAAGTGTGAAAACTGCCGGGGCATTGGAGACTAGCCTTCTGAGATTCGCAACTGACACGCGCCCTCTCGGTCAGTAGGTGGCAGTTACGACATGCGTTTAGGTGTTAAACGTAGTGTTATAGACGGAAAGGGGGATTTTTTCGATTTGGCGAAATAAACGTTTACCTCTTTGTCTGGTAATAGATATAACCAGAGTTTGAAACTAGATTTTCATTCTCGCTCCTAAATTCGCAGTAGACAGGACGTTTCGTGCTAAGAGAATAAGCTGTATAGCGAAGTCTTAGTTTGTTCTTGGCAAAAATTTTGCCGAACTTATAGACTACCAATATATATAAGCATATAATTCTAGTTTGTGCGATCGCCTGTAAATTCTGTGTTGAGGTAAATCTTATACATATTATCTAGTATTTTGTGAAGTGTTTAAAGTATTAAATCGCTTATTTTATTTCACTAGTTAGATTTGGTGCAGAGCGCTAAATACATAAGTCTGTATTATTTTCTAGTGACGTGTTTCAGTGGAAAGCAGAATAAATTATAATTTCTTGCTTAAACAACAATTTAGCTATAATGAATTTAATTTTACTGCTAAATAATCAGACGAGAACATATTTTTCTAAACTAACTTATAAATGCTAGAAGCCTCATGAGTGTTGACGGAATACGCACGTGTTCCTAATTCATAAGGATTGATGACTTTTTAAAAAAATATAACTTATTCCACGGGAAGGGTTAAACTATAAGACAAGCGATACGCTTGCAGTTTAAAAATGTAAGTTATATTGAGTACATAAAATGTAAAATATTTCATATGTATTTTTCTTTATTCAGTGGATACTGTGGTACCCAAACTTTGCCAGCGTTCTAGTACGTGAACATTATCTGTGAAGAATTTAAGCACTTTCATTACATGAACTGTAACCAGTTAAATGAAGTAAAAGGCCTATCGCGCCAGAATTAATTCTTTCAGAATAACTCTTAAGTACAGATCAGCCCGTTGTGGCAAGCAAAATATCAGTAACATTCCGACAGAGTTTTTTGACTAGTATTGTGGTGACCAAATATAGTACCTTCCTGAAAGTAGACACCGATCTGACATTCCTTAATTCTTGAAACCAAAGCTAGTGACACTGTGCTCTGCTAACTTTCGTGCCTGGACAAATTTTATGTGACTTAACAGACATCCGAAAAATAAGAACACCCAAGGAATCGTTCCCTGAGACAGAGAATTCAGTACGTCTTTTTGGAACTGGGGATTTCTTGGTCGAGACTGCATTTACGGGTCTGTGTGAAGGTCCTAGAATTTATTATGTTCCCAGAGGCAGCGATCAAAGCTGTAAGTATAAATGTGCACACGTGGCCACGGCTGAATGTATAAGAGTGAAAGCAGATCTGAGTGTTATTTTACCGTTGTATTTTGGCACCTATTTGCTGTCATAACTTTCTTCATGCAAGTTTGGTTTTGCTAACTATATTTTCCCTTAAACTAGATTTTAGTATCAGGTCTGTTCATACCTTAAACGGGGAAAACTCTTAGACTCAATCATATGTATCAGGAACTTTGTGTTATCATCTTTCTCCTAACGGGACTGTGGGCTACCCATCGAGGGAAGATCATAACTGTGGGTCTATCAGTTCTTGTAGCATTCCTTGATTTGTTTATGACTTTGTGTATATGCCTTTTTGATGTAATTTTACATGTTGTGACGTAAGTTTACAATGATAAATAAACTTAACAATAAATTAATCAGCGCGTTGGTCAGCTCGTTCTAAATATCTATATAATCATTTGTTATAGTTTCCCACGTCTGTGTGTCTACCTGTCGTCACTTGAATGTGCGTGCACGTGAGTGGATATATATATATATTTAATGTATATGTGTTAGACTGTCTGACTACTCTAGATCTGTCGTAGAAGATAGGTGAGAGAGAGAGAGAAGATTTCTCGCTCTCAGAGACAGCCTCTATCACAATTCTACCACCTCACTCGTGGAAATCTATTTTTGTATTTCTATCTCACACTGTGACTATCACTCATTCCAATCTATTCAGAAGGGACCAACCCAAGTCTTAATTCTCCTATCAAAAATCTACGACACTATTATAGACCGAAAGGGAGGCATCAAAGAAGAGTTGGCCACTCGAAAAACAGCAGCTGGGATACTTTTTCAGGCCATAAATCGAGGATTCCTCAGCAAGAAAGAGGTTGGTAAGAAAACGAAGATGGCTGTAAACCGCTCCACCTATGTCCCAGTCTTGACATATGGATGCGAGTCATGGGCAATGACTACAACCCACAAAAGCCAGATCCAAACGTCAGAAATGAGGTATCTGAGGAAGGTGGTTGAAGTAACAAGAAGAGACATGATACACAACCAGACGATACGTCAAGGCCTTAAATCCCACCCCCTGCAGACCCAAGTAGAACAGTCCCAACTAAGATGGTTTGGCCATGTCTGCAGAATGGGAGAAGATCCGCTACCACGACAAGCATGGGAAACAAAGAGCCAAGGATCCAGACCCCCAGGACGACCCAGAGTCCGCTGGGAGGACAACATTAGACAATCTTTGAAGGACCGAGGACTAGAATGGAACCAGGCCAGGAGGAAGACAGCCGATAGGATAGCCTTGCGCTCTCTCTTCCAAACCTCTACACCTCACGGTAGAAGGAGAACGACTAAGTAAGTAAGTAAGTAATTTTTTATCAAGATTGTTTTTCTCTGACCGATGTCCCTGTCGTACTAAACAACGTGGGCCGGCGTGTCATATCCAGACACGTTTTAAGGAAAATTCGTGTATTTGTGCAAGTCATGCTTGCAAAATTCACTCATTATCTTAAAATGCCATCTGTAATACTATTATCAGACTCATTCCACAACTGTTTGTTCATTTACCTCGTCTCGCTACCTAGACTATCAGACAAATTTACCGTCTGGCCGTAAGTTGTTACGTAATCTGGCCGGCGATGGCCCGTTTAACACGTCCACGCCTGGTGTCTAAAATAAACGAACTTCGCAGCGAACAAACAGAGGTCAGTGTGTCATTGTCCACCCTCCTTCGCATAAGCGCCGATTAGGGTAAACAGGTCGGGAGTGTCCTTACGATTATTATCGATATATACTGAAGCACATTAAAAACGCACCACCTGTATAATCCAGGAACAGAGTGTGAAATGTAAATATAAGTGTGTACAAGTTTACATATTTGGAATCTTTATTCATTTTCCTATGAATCCATGCTGGTCATTAATTTGTACATTTGATTGTTATGAAATTCATTGCATTCTGTGCAGGCAAGGGAGAAAACCAAAAATACAAAAAAAATGCACGTGCGTTATCCTGCTGGAGAAGCTGCAAGTCTGGATAAATTGTGAACGCAGGAGCAACCAGTGCATCCAGAACCTCATCTCGATATGTCACAGCATTAACATTTCCACGGAAGACGTGAAGAGGCAAGCGATGGTGAAAACTGAATCCTCCCCAAATGTGAATACTGCCACCTCGAAATCGGTTGACACAGCAATCTGCAAAGCGCTCTTCACACCGTCGCTAAATCCGCATACATCCATCTGCAAAGGATATGTTGAATCTGTTCTCGTCTGTGATTAGGACAGCATTCCACTGCAGTCTAGCCCATTGCAGGCGCTGCTAACGATGTCTGTGAGTCAAGTTTGGCCCAACATAAGGTCGTCTTGCAGTAAGGCCTGTATCTCTGAGTCGTCGTATGACTGTCATTCGAGAGACTTGCCCATGTCTACCCACTATTGCTCTTGCTGTTTGACTTGCCGGGAGAGTCAATTCCTTAGGTGACTCAGCACAATATGACGATCTTGCGCAGGGGTAGTAACTCGTGGTTGGCCACTCCAAAGTCTATCCCGGGCACTGCCAGTGGTTCCGTAACGTTCATTGAGACGTACAATAGTGCTGTGGTGGCAATTCATCCTTCTGGCAATGGCCCGCGAGCTCATTCCGGTCTCCAACATACCAATGGCTCGTTGGCGGTCGTTTTCAGATAGTCGTGGCATTTCAAGCACATGTACTGGGTGTTTTGTCTCAACGGCCTTTTTATACCGAGTATACTGCCACAACGCGTACACATTTTCAGGGTCATAGCTGTTGAGAATCGTGTTGCACGTGTAACTTTCATCGTTTTCATGTAGTCTGTACACACACCCATGGGTTGAATCATGGCAAACACGGGGAAAATCCATTCCCACACTTTTTTTTGCCAGCTTCTCGGCATCAGTATATATAATAGTGGTGCGTTTTTAATGTGCTTCAGTATATATCGATGTAAAAGTAAAGAAGTGACTAGATGAAGTGAAAAAAGGATGCTAACATCGATATTGACAGAGGGAAGTGGAGAAAGGAAAATTGGACAACAGGATAGGACGTTCATTACGTCACAACCTCAAAACCAAACCCCTGCAGACCCAAGTGGAACAGTCCCAATTATGATGGTTTGCCCATGTCTGCAGAATGGGAGAAGAACGGCTGTCACAACAGGTATGGAAGACTAAGAGCCAGGGTTCCAGACCTCCAGGACGCCCCAGAGTTTGCTGGGAGGACAACATTAGTCAATCTCTGAAGGACCAAGGACTAGATTTGAACCAGGCCAGGAGGAAGACAGCCATAGGATAGTATGGCGCTCTCTCTGGCAAATCTCTACACTCCAGGATAGAAAAAGGAACGACTAAGTAAGAGAAATGGAGAGAGAGCGACAATCTTTTACGGAGGAGGGAAAATAAAACTTGTGATGAGGACAAAAAAATACCTTGAACTATTGGCGCACGATAGAAAGGCTTAGCATGAACTTGGTGGGCTTATGTTCCACCAGGAGATGAGGGGTAAAGAATGGATTAAAACGTTGCTTTATCATCATCATCATTTGTCATCATTATTTCTATTTTTGCTTCTCATGGAGCATAAAGCCATCACCGCAGCTGGTCCCTTTGCAGAACCCTGCACCACAGGAGTCTCTTACAGTGATGGTCTCTGTAGCTGTTTGTTTTACATGACAAGGTCGCCAGGCCCACGCTTAACCTCATATTAGCCGTTTATTGCAACATGCTCGACAACGGCAGTAGTTCTATGTTTTCTCTGTCTCACCCCTTAACAACAAACCACACCCCCCCCCCCCCCCCCCCCCCCCCCCCCCAGCCCCACCCCCCCCCCCCCCCCCCCCCCCCCCCCCCCCCCCCCCCCCCCCCCCAACAAAAAAACAAAAAATCCGTCCAGTATTATTAACTGTAGTGCTTCATTCAAAAACGGGACATAATCTCCATGTTGTCTGTTACTGCAATCAGCCGTCAGCGTCCGCACGAGAAGGTTCAGGAAAACTAGAAGTATTTCATCAGACATCTGCAACATCTTTGCCATCTTCAGCAGTGTCGAATGTAGAAACCATCTAACATCATCAGTGCTATTTTCAGCAACACAAGAGAACCGACAATCTATCTCGCCAACATTTTCTCCAAGTAAGCTCGATAGAAGTGAAGATTCAAATGCAAAACATGCGATGTTTACTGGCGTGTGGCGCTCCATTTTGATTACACAAACATTATTGCAGCATTTTCCAGCACAAGTCAATAGCTGATGTATATCTATCTTGATACATGGTTTTCTGGCAGTCCATGCTGGTTATTTCTTTTCTGTCTGCTTGCTTGCCTGCCTGCCTGTATTTCTTTCTTCCTTTCTTCTAATCTTCTGATAAAAGGAAAAGGCTTATGTCTGTTTATTTTTGTAAAACATTTTCAGGATGTAACGTTCATTCTTTCTGCCTCTCTTCGTGTACTTTTATTGCCAGTCCTTTGTTGTCCGTTGACTTTTGTCTGCTTGCCGTTTTAAATATTTCCCGCCGGTTTCAGTGTTATAATTCCAGGTCATCGCCCTCTTTATCTTCGTCCATCTTCTGCGCGTCAAATATCAGTTCTTTATCATCATCATCATTTTCTCTTGTGCTTATTATGAAATACGGAACCACCATTGCCTCTGCTCTCCAGACAGGAAGCTTACACCAATGGCATTAATATGCTTTTGCAGCGGTTGGTTGTGTAGCAATTTCTTTAACATAACGGAGTAGCCAACACCATGCACAATGTCATATTAGTTTTCCTGTTTTAGACATCTCTGGGTGAGCAGTTGAACTGTTCCTTCTTTGACTCTTCTGGCACGGGACCTTGTGAATTATCAAATGTCATCATCAGTCATTATCAACCATCATATCATCACTATCAACCATCATCATCACCATCATTATCATCATCAATCATTATCACAATAATCATCATCACCTTTCACTTATCCCCGGATCATGTGCTGTCAACAAAAACATGCCAAGCCCTCAAGTCCAGTGCCATCCATTCAAGATCTTTTCTTGTTAGATAACTCGTGACGTAGAATAAACCATTAATTTCTACTGAGATAAGCGTCCTCACTGACGTAAGAAAAAACAAAGAACAAACAAACAAATGAATTAATCAGTGAAAGGGATTTGCTGGAAAAAATGCCTAAAGAGCTTGTTCATTATAAACAAATTACATAACTGTTTAATTAATTGTTTATTAACCTTGAAATCTCGCTTAATAGAAAATTAAGTCTCTAATTAAAAACAGATATTAGGAAATGTTAGTGTGACAAACGTTCCGAGTTTTTTAAGCGGAGTACGCCATGCATATGTGTACAGCAAAATACTGATACGAGAGAGCGTGTGTACTGTGGGTTAAGATGTTTGCAACATTAGAAGGGAAACGTTTATGTACTGTTACTGTTAGTGGTGTATTTAGACTTTTTTTCCGAGGTGAGTAATTCTTGTGGTTAGGCAATTCGTAAGGGGCGGCTAATATGAGGTTGTGCAATGGGACTGGCAGCTTCATCCTGTAAAACATATTGCTAAATAAACCACCACTACACGAGGACTTGAATGCTTTGTAGGCTGCCTACAGCAGCAGTGGTGGGTTTATGCTCTATAAGGAACGAAAGGAGAACACAAGAAGGAAGAATTCGTGTGGGAATCGTGTATTCGGAGGGTCATTCTTGGAAGTCCTCTCCCTCCCTGATCCAGTTTGTTTTGGTTCGTTCTAAACAAGATGGCGGAAATGGTCTATCGCGCTGTGTCGTTAGATCACAGTGGTTGAATTGGTAGATCTGCAGGTGACGGAGATTGTTTTTAAAATGTGTTTAATCTAGGCCTTATCTCGCTGACATTTAAAAAGCACCAGTTCCCCAGTAATTAAAGGTACTTTTTCCCGCATTCCCATTGAAAACGCACGAGATAGTTTATTCGTGAACTGCATAAAATAGAAACTAGAGGTTTTCTTTGAAGTTCTTTTTCTTCGTACACTCTCAGACGTCTACTTGAATATTTTCGAAGAAAGCTTGAGGTCAGCTTGAGGCTATTTGCATCTCCATAGATTTTCTTTTCGCTCCGTCGATAGTTTTGAGGAAACAGATCATTCTGTAGTTCCCGGTGCACTCTTTGAAGAGAAAGAAGGAATTCGATTACTGCTATCTTAGGCGTGCCGTAAGAGGAGGGTTAATATGGTTTTCTGTATAGGAATGGCGACCTCATCATGTAATGGCGACCTCATCATGTAATGGCGACCTCATCATGTAAAGCGCATGACTACAGAGACCATCGGTACAAGAGCACATGGATGCTATGATGCAGGCTTCCTGCAAGATGGTCAGTTGTAGTGGTGGCTTCTTGCAAGATGGTCAGTTGTAGTGGTGGCTTCTTGCAAGATGGTCAGTTGTAGTGGTGGCTTCTTGCAAGATGGTCAGTTGTAGTGGTGGCTTCTTGCAAGATGGTCAGTTGTAGTGGTGGCTTCTTGCAAGATGGTCAGTTGTAGTGGTGGCTTCTTACTCCGTGTGGAGCAAAAAGGAGAGAAGAAGAAGAAGAAGAAGAAGAAGAAGAAGAAGAAGAAGAAGAAGAAGAAAAGAACAAATATTAATTATAAAACTATGAAAACTGTCGCCCTCCTCCTCCACCACACCCTCCTCACAATCTCATCACCTCCCACAGCGATCCAATAAGAAATAGAAAAACAGTTGAGACTGAAGTGTAGGTATGATGATAACAGCGATAAGAATAAAACTATTGTTTCTCATTTCTCTGCTCTTCCCTTACCTGACAAATTGTAAGGACATTAACACATTTAAGATCGATCGCTCCATTTAGTTTCAGAAAAAAGGGCAGGTGGGGATGGGGTCTTTGAAAAGACACAGAAATAATATACTACTGCTCCTTATGTGATTATTATGAGGTGACGCATGGGGCTTTTAACCTGATAATGTGAAACATGTTGCTATAGAAACCACCGCTACAAGTGCGCATACTGCAGGCTTCGTGCAAAGGGTCCATCCGTAGTGGTGGCTTATTGCTCTATAATGAGCGGAAAAGAAAATTATGCTAATGTCGGATCGCTTTGTGAAAAATCTGGCATAAATTATCCTACAAGTATCGTTGTTACAGATCACACCGTCAGACTATAATCAGAACGGATGTTATAGTCTTCTAGAATAGAGTTCTATCAACATATTCGTAATTCGTATTCATTACCTGTCGCGAGCATGTCGAATATATGGGCAGAATTATACAGTCCGATATCGATACAGACGGGTCTGTGGTCTTTCTTAAGCGGGATAACTTACCAGACCGGTCGTTCCGGGAGCTCATATTACTTCATTGTTGTTGGTAGCTTGTCATGTATTGTTTTCGCTTCAACAGAAATGACGTCTGCCCTGATGCCATTAATCTGGGTGTCCTTGTTTCATTCTGTCTACAATTTCTGGATCTTCTTGCGTTAGTTTTGCCCTGCAGAATATTCATGTGATCAGATTAGACGTAAATCTGAAGAAATCAAGTTTCATACAAAAATAAGAATCTTCAGCTCTAATGTCAAGTGAGTCATACCGTATAACCAGCATAAGGTGTCATGGAGACACCCACGATCCAAACACTGGCACTAACTGGATCTGATTCTCGTCAGAAGGCCACTTCTCAGGTCTGTGCTCTCCACGCGCTCGAACCACAGCGCAGACTGTGATACGGATCACTCCTTGGTTTGCTGCAAAATCAGAGCACAACCAAGAAAACTCCGTCGTGCCATAAAGGGAAACCACGCATCGATACCAGCAAGATGTCAGACCCTGTCACGATCGCTCAGTTTACAACGACCTTCAATAAAAGTGCTCAGTAGCCCACAGCATGCGATACTGTACCGAGAATTGGGAGCACCTGCGGAACACCATTCAAAGTACTGCACTTGCCAGTTTTGGTAAGAAGACAGCGAAGTCAAATGACTGGTTTGATGATTTATCAGGTGTTGTCATGAAATATTCTAATCCACATATATAAATTATCAGGTAAATGTAAAGCCTAACAAATAAATTCTATAAAAGGAAGAAGAATGGTAAAGAACAGTGCTGTCACAATGACAGTACTCGAAATCCCCTTTGTTTTATGCTTCGTCTGCAAATTGTAACGTTTCCACGTTAAATACAAGCCACTGCATAATACAAGCGTTTCCACAACACATTAAAACGGGTATTGCATTTCTAAGAAAAAACATTGAGAGGCACACTGCGTATGACCTAAATTAATTACACTACGAATGGACAGATGGATGTAGGATGGAAAGAAGGGAGGGCTGAAAATCAGGAACGCAAGCAACACTAAACACGCGTCTCGCTATATTAATGCCACCCCTAACATGCGTGTAAGGCCACATGCACTAACTTTTTTTCAGACGGACAGTGATAAAAACACTACCCTTCCCAGAGTTAGGTTTTAAAAAACCTGGAAAACGCTTATTAGGAAAGATGACATTAGATGGATTTACGTTTGAAAACATGACAGTACCCAGACATCACATGAGGATTGAAGTGAACAGGAGGTGGTAGAAAATGCACATTTTGAACGCAGCCACCTAGCTCCCTTAGATTGAGATATTTGGATTCCTTAGGGCTTGCTGACACAGAATATGTTAAGTGTTACGCAAATAGTCCAGGAATTAATAAATTATAGGCAAAAGAAAATAATGAGGGTGTCAAACAACCTAAAAACTCGGAGTCGCTCAGTGGCAGAATTTTAAACCACCATTGTACGGAAATAGGCCACATGTTACATTTGAATTGATTGGAGGGAATGATATGTAAGGCTAAACACGATTAGTCGGACTATAAATGCTATCTTTTGTTGTCAAGGGAGACGGAAGTAAGAGTACTTTTTTTCAAACGATTGGGTAGAGATGGCCTGATTGGTTAGGTCTGTTAATATAGTTAATTGATAGCGTTAGTTCGAGACCACTAGTTCAAATAAGCTTGATAAAGCAACAGTGCGTTGAAGCCAGCTCATATTTTTGCTAAATAAAAGCCTGGAACATAAGCAGATGGGAATTTGTGCCAGTATTTGTGCCTACATTCAGTGCTAGTCAACGTATCTGTGTTTATTTCCTTGAATTTTGGGACTGTGGTCCTAGTTATTGAAGCCGCACCTGGTGTGAGCGTTTGCTGAATCCAGAGGCTACAACATACTCTTGGGTCCCTATAGTAACCAGTGAGGTGTCTTCAGAAACAGTGAATAGTCGAGCAGAGGAGTCCTTGCCTGCCGCCATCACGAAAGTTAAGCCCACTGTGGCCAAAAGAGCTCAACACTATGTACCCCTCGTAAATGACACTAACTTAATTAAAGAGGGGCAATTAATTGTTTTAATGTTCGGAACTGAGACCATCTCCAATACTAGTTCCAACATACACAAGCACATGCAGTCATGATGTCTAATAAGAATCTATCTTGAAGAACAAAACCAGTATTACCTCATATTACCACATCACAACTCACACACATAGAATACTAATATTGTATGTCAATGCAAAGACCACATTTATATCTGTGTACATAATATTTGAAATTACATGTTATTATATTGCCTGGTTCACTGTGTAGTTGAATCAGGATCACTATTGTAGAGAAAATCAATACATATGTACATATCTGAAATTTATCATTGAATCTTTTAAGATAGTCTTCTAGAGTGTTGACTGTTTGTGAGTGTCACAGTATTGTCAAGTGTGGTGGAATAATTAAATTGTTTATCTGTTGTTGTTGTGGTGACTTACACTTCATCATTTGCATAACCCTAGACATATAACGTTGCCAACACAATATTCCAGAATAATTCTGACTGAGATATAAATATGTGGCAGTAAGTAAGGTTATCTGTAAAACACTACACATATTAGATACAGATACCTTCACAGCTGATCTCAGTCAGTACACTAAGTCCCTATAAATATTTATATCATCCCACTTTATCACAGGTGTGATGACACCTGTCATTGAAGCTAAGCGCAGTGTTGCGATTGAATACAAACGTTCACCGATTGCTAGAACCCTACAGATCCTGAAGGCTACGAGAAGCGAAGTCCAACAAACTGTTCGACTTTGTGCAAATGATTATTCTTTCCAGCTTAGCGAGAGCATCCAGACCGCAGCACAAACAGGCAAAACTAGACAAATGTACGACGGTATAACGAAAGCCCTTGGTCCCCAAAAAAAGTAAGACGGCACCGCTAAAAACCATCAGCGGGGAGAAACTAACCGATTCGGGTAAAGAGATGGAGAGGTGGGTGGAGCACTATTCTAGGCTTTACGCTAGAGAAAATACCGTCACGCCTGCAGCCCTTGACGCTATCAAATGTCTGCCAACTATGGAGGAGCTGGATGTTGAACCAACGTTCGAAGAACTCAGCAAGGCCATTGATAGCTTGGCCTCTGGCAAAGCACCAGGCAGTGATTGGATTCTTCCAGATTTAATCAAATGCTGTAAGAGCACGCTGTTACATCCCCTGCAAATGATGATGTACCAGTGCTGGGAAGAGACAACTATACTCAAGACATGCGTGGTGCCAAGATTGTAACACTATATAAAAATAAAGGAGACAGAAGTGACTGGAATAACTACAGAGGCATCTCTCTTCTTTGTATTGTTGGCAAGGTTTTTTGCCAGATTCATCTTAATGCGACTACACAAGTTAGCTGAGCGCATATATCCAGAGTCACAGTGTTGATTCCGAGCTGGTAGATCAACAACAGACATGATCTTTTCTTCCCCCTAGCTTCTGGAAAAATCATGAGCTGAAATGGCCTTTATATATCGCCTTTACAAACCTCACAAACGCATTTGGCCTGATTAGCAGGGATGCACTCTTCAAAATCCTCCTGAAAATAGGCTGTCCCGCTAAATTGCTGGAAATGATAGTCATTCCATGAAGACATGAAGGGAACAGTCCACTATGCTGGAAGCACATCACAGCCCTTTGACATACGTAGCGGCTTTAAAGAAGGCTGCGTTCTGGCTCCAACATTGTTCGGGATCTTCTTTTGAAACATGCATTTAGAGATGCAATTGAAAAAATATGTCTTATACTAGGTCAGATGGCTGACTGTTTAACCTGGCACGGCTGAAGGTAAGAACAAAATCAGAAGGGTCACTATAATATATTCTCTGATGACGCTGCATTCGTCACTCAGAGCTTGATGAAAACCTTCCCCCAAGCATGAAAGGACTTTGGTCTCACAATAAGTCTAAAGAAAACAAATGTGCTGAGTCAGGATGTGGATTTTGCACCAGTTATCACTTTCGATAAATATTAATTGGTAGTGGTGCACCACTTCACATACCTGGGATCTGTCATCAACGACAAACCCTCTCGGGACACATAAATTGACAGCCGCATTGGAAAAGCTGCAGCTCCTTTGCCCGCCTAGCAACGCGTGTTTTGGGAAACTCCAAACTCACAAGGAAGACCAAATCTGCGGTATATAACGCCTGCATCACTAGCACACTGCTATATGGCAGCGACACATGGACAACCTATGCTAAGCAAGAAAGAAGGCTCAATACCTTCGATCTGCGGTGTTTACGCCACATCCTCGGTATTTCGTGGAAGGACAAAGTGACAAATATCGAAGTGTTGTCATATGCTAGCCTTCAAAGCATGCATACTCTGCTTAGACAGCGCAGACTACGCTGGCTTGGCCATGTCCACTGCATGGAAGATGGTCGCATCCCGAAAGAAATCTTCTACGGACAACTGGCAGATGGGAAAAGAACAGTTAGGCGACCGGAGCTGAGGGTAAAACATGTGCGAAAGAAAGACATGAGGGCACTAGACATAAACCCAGCTGTCGCATGAAAATATAATTAATAGTAGGTAAAGCTTGACAGCTGTGAGGGAGAATAGTGCACACGGACGTGTGATACTGATGCGCAAGAGAGATAGGCAGAAGGCACAGGCTGAGTCAGTGAGTTCTTCACTAAGAAAACCATACACACAGCTCTTCTTGTTTTCTCTGGCGACAATATTACTCTTTTGCACACACCGTGTCACTCACAAATAGTAGGGTAAAGAAGTAAAGTTAGATTGAGGATTTGGTAGTCTGAACTGAACGAACAATCCTATCGAGGCTAACTCAATTTATTTCAATTTAGAAATGTAAATAAATCAATAAAGATATTACAGCAAAAAAATATTAAAGATTATCACGAGAAAACAAACTCACAACAATTTGATGATTTTAAAGAAGAAAAAAAACTATTACACAAATAGTGGAAAAAAGGATTATGAATGAATTGTGTTAGTAAAGTTCCCGGCAGGCCTGATAAGCTTTTGCTGGAAAATATGTGAAATGCTGTTTGTGTGAAAATGAATGTTTGTTCCTTTGGCGTGAATGTGGGACACAACTTATATCCTGGTGTTCTCTTGGAAAAAAAATATAAACGTAATCTTCTTCACGAATGTTGCCGTTAACACTGATTAATGGGGCCACAGATAATTTTCAAAAAAAAAAATAACGGCTGAAATTATCTTCATTGTTCGATACTGGCTCTTCTATTTACGTTTACATATAATTATCCATTGTCTTTTCTCAGTAAATTATGAGATCGTGCTCTTGATGGTGAAGTACGCGAAGGTGGGATATAATATTGACAACTTCATCATACAGTCAAATTCTGACGTTATAGATTTGATAAGTCCTTTCTCGAGTCCACAAACATTTATTATATCGATTCCATACAAGAACAGTTTACACATGGTCATCATGAAGAATTATAAATAATAAGTTGCAGTTCATACTTCAAATATTATTCCTTTACAAATCAGTCCTTTGTCTCCTAGCTTGAAAACATAGTAGTCAGAACCGCATAACTGTATGCACGCGTGGTTGGAAAATCCAATACACCGACAGTGAGATTATGCGTCTGGCATTAGAATAACTAAGGCGGACTATATATTCACGTTGACAAGGTTTAGTCAATTACTAACCTGTACCTTCATCTTTCTTCGTTATCACATTGGACTGACCCATGTCCATTATTT
The DNA here is from genome assembly GCA_024509875.1 of Oreohelix idahoensis. Lineage (NCBI taxonomy): Eukaryota > Metazoa > Mollusca > Gastropoda > Stylommatophora > Oreohelicidae > Oreohelix > Oreohelix idahoensis. The sequence goes on along the minus strand of JAMPIV010022140.1, from coordinate 29,456 downwards.
AATGTACTATAATTGTGCGGCAATATAAGCCCGGCAATAAAACATTCCAAGGACACGTCTTATCGGTTCGACGGTCGTCTAGAAAAGGGTCTCGTCTCTTGGTCACCGTGCGTGACAACTAACGCTGAAACGTCACAGCGTTCACTAGACCAATAATACTTTTACATTACATTACACGTTGTAACCCCTAAAAATCAGATGCTGTTAACCTCTAGCAGACCATGCCAATAAATCTGCCGTAACAATTCCCTGTCCACTGGGGGAAAAAAAAAAAAATCTATTAGATAGATTTTTTTTTTTTTTTTTTTTCAAAAACCTATCTGAATGAATACCAAAAAAAAAAAATTTAACAATATCGAAAAATTTAACCAACAATGCGGCATATGGACTACGATGTTCTGTCTAGAACAGTGTCGTGGTCATGTCGACTCAGTAACAGTCATCTAATATATTAATAATCATATTATACATAAGTGTTATACATAAATGACTAATGTTGATATCTATTAAATAATTAAATTAAAATATGTCGCAATGAACTGTCATGTCAGACTAATTTAACGAGTTAAAATTTAATTAATTAATTATATTGAGTGTGTAATCAAAATAAAGTTATTGCAAATCTAATGTGAGAGAACTGAAGGGATATGTTAAGTAGAAAAAAATAAATAAATGAAAAATAAAGTAGCGAAAGACAGTAATGTATAAATTTAACTTAATTATGTGTGTTGGAAATTAAATAAGTGTAGTATTAAGTTGTTAAAACCTATCTAACTAATTTAAACAATAATATAGTATGTAATGTATCAACCTAATTAATAAACATAATAGTTACATACAATAACATTATCTAAGAATCATGTGAGATCTTATTTTTTTTTCTTCTTTCAAAATTTTTTTTTCATCTTCAAATTTCATTTCATTTTTTTCATATTTATCTCACCTTTTTATTTTATTTTCCATTATTTTAACGTAATTAACTAAAATTAATGAAAGTTGGATATGATGATCCATACGTAGGCTTGATCATTGTGAATTCCGATTAACAAACAAATATTTAAATGTTTCAGTTCATGAGAATCGAAGCTATTGACAATTGTTCATGTCGCATACTGAGTTACTTTGATAGTGTTTTCTATTATTTTCACTTGATGCAAGGAAATGTGTCCAATAGTTTTGTCATAAATGAAATTCACACAAAGTTCTGGTGTAAATACGACCATAGTGTCATTTGATTTAGTTCATTTCGTTTTCGCAATCGTCTGTACAAGTTATTTAGTTGAATTGTAAGCAAAGGTTTATCTCCATGTTAAGAATTTCGCGATAGGATTCATTCTTCTGTGACACGTAATTTCGGTTGACGTATTAGAAAAGTGTCAGTGTTGATTGCTATACATCCAAAGGATTTCTAGATAGTGCGTCTGCGACGATATTGTCTGTCCCATAGATGTACTCAATCGTAAAGTTGAATGGTTGAAGGAGAATAGAGTATCTGGTGAGCTTTGGACTTTTATGATTCGCCCGTCGTAGTGATGCTACGGCCCTTTGATCAGTTTGTACTACGAAAGGGGCTCCCAGTAGAAATTTCTCAAGTTTGGTTATCGCCCACACGACGGCTAAAAGTTCGCGGTCAACGGTAGAGTATTTCACTTCTGGTGGTTTCAGTTTTCGTGACACGTACAAGTTTGGATGGAGGATGTCGTCATGGTATTGGAGCAAACATGCGCCAATTCCGTAGTTACTCGCATCTGTGCGGAGAATAAACTTTTTGGAAGCATCAACAAGTCTCAAAATAGGTGGGTTTGAAAAGATATTAATAATATTAAGGTATACATTATTACACTCATTAGTCCATGTCACCTTCACTGGCATGTCCTTCCTCAGTAATGAGGACAATACAGCCGTGATGGATGACAGGTTAGGTACGAATCTACTGTAATATTGGACTAGACCTAACAAGCTTCTAACCTGTTTCTTCGTTTGAGGAACGGAAATGTTTAAAATTTTTGAAACTGTACTGGGTAGTGTTCGGATATATCCTGCTCCAATAATGTGACCCAAAAAAGTTATTTCGTGAAACGCTACTTGTAATTTTGTGGGTTTAGCAGTTAAATTGTTATTTCTTAATGTATCCAAAACGTATTCGAGACCCAAAACATGTTCCTCAAAAGATGAACTAAATAAGCATATGTCATCTATGTATGTAATAATGTCTGGTCTACCTGAAAAAATGTGTCGCATCATGCGAACAAAGGTAGCTGGAGCGTTAACAAGCCCAAAAGGCATCACATTCCACTGGTATAGACCTAGCGGAGTTGAAAACGCTGTGTAGTATTTAGCTTTTTCGGTTAGTGGTATCTGCCAATAACCTTTAGTTAAGTCTATCTTAGTGAATATAGTTGCTGTCGATAGACGTGGCAGTAAGTCATCGAGAAGTGGATGTGGTTCGCTATCAACTATCGTTTGTGCATTTAATTTTCTATAGTCGACGCATAGTCTAATGTTATTGTCCTTCTTTCGGACAATAACTAATGGAGAAGAAAATGGGGAATTACTAGTTTCGATAATTCCTAAAGATAACATCTGTTCAAGTTCCTTAGTAGTTTTAGTAAGAAAGTGTAGAGGAACAGAATATGGATGTACCCGAATTGGAGTATCATCATTAAGAGTGATGTCATGATTAATGACTGATGTGCGACCTGGAATGTCGGTTAACACATCTTGATAGGATTGTAGAAGTTCAGCTATCTGTTGATGCTGTTGCGGTGTAACTGACGAGGAGATGGTTACATCCCGCCAAGATTCACTAGGCTGTACTACAGGTACAGGTAATGCTAACTGTACCTCAGGAAAAGATGATTCTTCTTCCTGGATAACAGACAAATTAGAATAGTGACATCTAGGTACGAAAGTGTCATCTAGTTCATGAAAAATAGCTTGTAGATGTTCAGGTCGAGTATGAAATTGCTTGAGCATATTTATGTGAAATATTTTGTGATGTCCCTTAATGTCCAGGACATAATCAACATCAGAAATCTTATTGATAACCTGGTAAGGACCGTTCCACGAGATTAGTAGTTTATTATTGTTATGTGGCAATAACACATAAGCTTGATCTCCTGGAAATAATTGACGTAATCGTCTATTACTGTTTTGGAAAGTTCTAGCTTTCTCTTTCGCAGCCTCAGATGAAGCTGTTGCCATTTTACAGGCATCAATAATGTTATTCCGGAGATTAATTACATACTCATAGGATGACTGGGTATCCTGAGTCATCTCGGAGTCAATCAATAAGTCTTTTATTAGTCCCATAGGACCTCTTGGTGGAGCGCCAAAGACTAGTTGAAATGGAGAGAAGCCAGTTTGTTCATGTGGCACCTCTCGATAAGCGAATAACACAGCTGGTAGAACTCTGTCCCAGTCGTGTGGATGGTTAACTGTAACTTTATGTAACATTTGTTTGAGTGTGCGGTTAAGTCTTTCTACAGCACCATTACTCATTGGGTGATAAATGCTGCTGAGATTTCTATCTATTTGCCAAGTCTTCATTACCTCTGTCATAGTCTCAGATATAAATTGAGAACCATGATCTGACAAAAGTTTTCTAGGAAAACCTACTCTAGAAAAGATAAGGTGTAGTGCATCAGCTACATCTGTGGTGTTGGTTGTTTTTAATGGGATGGCTTCTGGCCATCGTGTGCATAAATCGATGCAAGTGAGAATAAATCTATGTCCTCTGGCTGATGGTAAAAGTGGGCCAATGATATCAATGGCCATTTTGTCGAAAGGTCTCACAGATATGTCACAAGCCTGAATAGGCGCCGTGTGAAAGGCTCCCCGTGCTTTCACTTCTTGGCATATCGTACAGGAGCGTACGTACTGTGAAATATCTCGTGATACTCCCGGCCAAAAAAAAGACGATAATACTCGCGAACGTGTACGAGTATAACCCATGTGACCTGCACACTTAGAATCATGTGCGTGTTGAAGTATGTACCGTCTAAAAGCAAAAGGTACCATGACTTGTTGTCTTATCTGAGTTTTATCCATAAAACATCTTAATAAAATGTCATTTTTAATGCTAAACCAATGACTATTATTTTTGTTCATAGCAAGATTGTCAGCTTTGTTGACCAGTGAAAAAAATTTTGTTAGTGACCTGTCTTCCCTCTGTTTTGCAGCAAAGGATACTCGGTCAATAGCAGAATGAATCTCGATACTTTCATGATCGTCTGTTTCCTTGTTTTCAGTGTCCATAGTCTCTAATTTTTTTGTATGTGCTCTGGTTATTGCTGCATTTCCGATGCATAGATTATTTTTTTTTCCCATTCAATAATCTCTTCTGGTGTGCAATCTTTACTCCCGTGTATGCATCCCACCATAAGGTCGGCAATTGGGTTTCTTAACATGCATGCTTTAACGTTGCCTGTGAAAAAGGGTGTTTCAAGATAGATAATAGCAGTTGGATAACATTCTATGGTTCCACCAAAGGTCATACACCTGACATGTTCTCCAGTTGCACAATTCGGATGAACAAGTGTCTGACGGATTCCGATCGTGGTCGATCCCGAATCTCTTAAGACTGAGACGATGGATCCATTAACTTTTCCTCTGTTGAAGATCAGCGAGCCTGTTCCATCATTGACTGCTAGACTGACTTCTGGTAGAATGTGTCCGCAGTTCAGAACTGTCTCTTTTGCTTTCTGAAATATAAGATTACATGTTGGGCAACTATTTGCCACGTTATAATTCATTGCAAAACAAGTAGATGAAGACTGTATTTTGTTATCAGTAGGTGAACTCTCAACACCAGGGGTTGTAGCAGTAGTAACGGCTGCCCCTGTATTATGGTTATAATTTGTCGATCTATGAGAATGAGAACGATGACGAGAATAATTAGATGAATTATCCCGTTGTCCTCTATTGTAACTGTTATCTCGATGTCTCGAGTTATAATTATCGCTATTGTTCCACTTGTTACCATTATTATAATTATATGAACGATTATAACTTGAGTTACGTGGATTACTGTTGTATCTTGACTGAGGTGAATAATTTCTGGTTTGTTGTCTTCCTCTATTAAAGTTATTGTTAAAGTTATTCTGTCCCTTATGAAAATTAATGTCATAGTTTCCTTTGAACCTACCTCTGTCCACACTGTGTGTTCTAGGTTTGTTATGATTATGATATGCCATATTGGAGGCTACAGGAAGTGGTTCTCTTGTCAACGAGCCAGAAATATTAGCATTCGGATGAGCTGTGCAGTAATTTAAAGAAATTTTTTCTAACTCATCAATAGATTCTGGTTTTCTTTCTTGCAGATAAGCAAAGAATGGTGGGCTGACAGAAGATAATACTTTATCCCTCAATAACAAATCGACTAACTTGTCGTAAGATTTGTTGACACCTGCCAGTTCAGCCCATCTGTTAAAAGTATTGCGTATGTTAGCAATAAAACCTGTGAAATCTTTATTGTTATCTGGCAACAAACTTTTAAAACGTAATCTACATGACTCTTCGTTCAAGTGGAAACGGCGTAATAACAACGTCTTAATGGCCTCATAGTCTGTGGATAATGTTGGATCTATATTTTGTGCTGCACTTGCAGGTTCGCCATCCAGAAATTCCTTAAGTTTAAGTGCCCATGCAGTTTTGTCAAGGTTATTGACTTTACATATATCCTCAAAGCGCGCCAGCCACGATGAAAGGTCATCCATGTGTAACTTGAATGGTGGTAGTTTAAAGTAATAATTGCCCTTAAGTCGGGTGGATGAAGATCCAGATTGAGCATTATCATTTTGGCTTGATGCAGCACTCTGCGAATTAAGTTTTGCTGTTTCCAATTTAAGCCGTTGCAGTTCCATTTCTTGCTGCAGTATGATTTCTTGTCGTTTCAATTTATTCTCTTCTTCAATCCGTAGGATTTCATCTCTTGCCACCTTTCTTTCTTCTTCTTGTCTTAATTCAGCTTTCTTTTCAGCCTCCTTTCTTTCAAGTTCTTCCATCTCTGCCTTATATCTTGACAGTTGTTGTTCAGCAAATTCAAGGAGTGCCTCTCCCTTTTTATTACAATCTTTTCCAATTTTAATGAAATGGTCCAAGGTAAGCATTCTTGGAGTTTAATTATTTAAGTATTTAATTACTTATGTCTTGTAATCGACAATGTAATCTATGTCGATAATAATATTACTGTATTGCTATGTATAAGTTCCACAAACTATAATATTTTGTAGAAATATTATATATATACTCACTGAATATCTATCATAAATAGTTATGATAGTTAATTATATAAGCTGCTGAAATTATATCAAGCGCTTAATATTAATAATTATGTGTATTATCCCCAAATAATTAGTCTTAATTGTCACTAAGTTCACAATATAGTACTGAGAAAGTGTACTAAGTTATATTAGATATGTATTAATATGTTATAAAGTTTTAATAATTAATCATTATAATTTATGCCTTAATCATGAGGCATAAAGTGCATTGCCCATTTCTAGGACCACTACTGCAAATATGTGCAAAGTCCCTAATTCCTCATCAAAGCTTATAAAAATTTCATCATATTCATCTACACTATAATTAATGAAGAAATTATAGCATTAATATTAAATTAATAAAATATGTAATGAATACAAACAATACAAATGGGTTAACCAAGGATTACAGAACAGGAGCACAATACAAAAGTGACATTTTCACAAAAATAAATGCTATTATAAAACCAAGTGTACTAACCGGAAATGTAGAAGGGTGAAGGTTAACTGAGGAAACGAACATATTTTGTACTATGAAAGATGACGTCACAGGACTCATTTGACGTTAATACAATACATTTAATTAAAATAAAAGATAGCTAGATCAGAATAACAAGATAGCTTACGAACATAGGACTGCAAATGAATAAAATCCAAGAACCAAATACACATGAAAACAACAGTTAAAACATGACTATACACCTAACATGCAAAGTGAATTAATGCAAGACCGAACCCGAACGATCACCGATAACGATAATTCGACGCTTTCTTCGCGAGGTGCTATTAATTCACAGCCTTAGGAACATTCAAAATGAATATCGGCATCCTGAGAGCCATTTTTATTCATTATGAACCGCCGCCCATCCATACCCGCAAATAACGGACAACATCAACGGACAAAAAGAAACAGATAGAACATCGATAAACAATTAATAGAGAGGACATGCCTGCAAAATGGTATGGACTCGTTAGTGTGTTAATGAATGACAATCGTCCTAGGTCTAAACTTATCTTTTGAAGGCTCCGGCGATGGCAAATTCGTCAACGGACTAGACTAGTGCCTAGTACTGTTTGCTCATGATTGGCTGATCACAGTATTCTCTTGTCTGGTCTTCTTGATTAAGCAAATATTAATCAAAACTGGAATGAGTTGACGGTTGTTCCTTTCGAAGCGCGGCATCTACGCACGATGTAGTGACGTCAGAGTTGCATTGCGTAGTCATGTGTTCAACGTAGTGTTATGCAGATCATGTGACTTGCTTGTAATGGTAAACAGTTGGCAACACATGTAAACAAGAAAATCTTTTTTTTTTTTCGTCCCCACACTGGCCACCACTGTTACCGTTGGCTTCTCACTGTTGCCGTTAACACTGTTAATGGGGCTGGTTTATACTGGCTCTTCTATTTACGTTTACATATAATTATCCATTGTCTTTTCTCAGTAAATTATGAGATCGTGCTCTTGATGGTGAAGTACGCGAAGGTGGGATATAATATTGACAACTTCATCATACAGTCAAATTCTGACGTTATAGATTTGATAAGTCCTTTCTCGAGTCCACAAACATTTATTATATCGATTCCATACAAGAACAGTTTACACATGGTCATCATGAAGAATTATAAATAATAAGTTGCAGTTCATACTTCAAATATTATTCCTTTACAAATCAGTCCTTTGTCTCCTAGCTTGAAAACATAGTAGTCAGAACCGCATAACTGTATGCACGCGTGGTTGGAAAATCCAATACACCGACAGTGAGATTATGCGTCTGGCATTAGAATAACTAAGGCGGACTATATATTCACGTTGACAAGGTTTAGTCAATTACTAACCTGTACCTTCATCTTTCTTCGTTATCACATTGGACTGACCCATGTCCATTATTTAATGTACTATAATTGTGCGGCAATATAAGCCCGGCAATAAAACATTCCAAGGACACGTCTTATCGGTTCGACGGTCGTCTAGAAAAGGGTCTCGTCTCTTGGTCACCGTGCGTGACAACTAACGCTGAAACGTCACAGCGTTCACTAGACCAATAATACTTTTACATTACATTACACGTTGTAACCCCTAAAATCAGATGCTGTTAACCTCTAGCAGACCATGCCAATAAATCTGCCGTAACAGAGGGTTATAATGGGTGGAGTATGGTACGGGTGATGGTTGTTTAGGGTGATGTCTGGTGTTGAGAATCTTTGAAATAATTGCAGTAATGGAAGTAATTGAAGGGAATTATTGTGACTGGTGGACGAGGACTATATGGCCACTGGCCAAAGGTAACCTCTTTTCAGCAATAAGAGACAAGACTTGCACTGCATAAATCTGTTAGACACAACAAAAATACATGTGTAACTACTCTTCTGCTGCAACACGCAGATTACTACAGAAACAATTTAAGCAGGGTCCAGCGTAGGCAAGTTGGTATCCATGCATGCGTCTAATTCCTAAAAATAGGTCAGTCCATTCTTAAACATTCCTGTCTGCTGTGAATGAATTAGCTGGGCTGTTTTGCTCCCGTCCTGGTCAGACAAGGTCACATGAGGGCGCGCTAGAGAATCCTTCTTTGCTTTCCACCGTTCATTCCTTCCAGCATTCATAATAATATGCTCATACATTAATTTTACAAACATTGAAAAGTAAAATGATCATTGAAATTATGAATGATACGAACATTGTAACATAACATCGCTTTAAAATACAAGCAGTGAAAATAAATGAATTTTCGTAAGTATTTATGATACACACATGGTAAAGGAAACCCATTAATATAATACACTTAGACTTTCACCAGGATAGTAATATATTTCATATCTACATATTTGAGCTAATTGTCTATATACTGGAAAAGCAAATACATACCCGCACCGGAATTTATAGTCTGTAAGTTAAACTAGAGATCTGCTTACTCGTAGCAAGCAAGAAGACATGCACACCATCATAGCTGGCAGACGCTGGAGCTGGGTTGGTCATGTCCTCAGAAGAGACCCCGATGCCATCACAAGAACAGCTATGCTTTGGACCCCTGAAGGAAAACGAAAGAGAGGCCGACCAAAAACAACCTGGCGGAGGACTGTGGAGGCTGAGATGCAAAGAATGAACCAGAGTTGGGGCACTGTACGAAGGATGGCCACCGACCGAGCAAAGTGGAATCAATTTGTTGTTGCCCTACAAGACGCCACTAGGTGTGATGGCCACTGACTGCTTTGACGGTTGGCGGCTAAGGATCAAAGAAGAAGAAGAGAAGAAGTTAAACTAGAGGGCACTTTGTTTGTTTAACGCAAGTTTCCCTATGCACAGTTTTACTTTACAAGACAAAGAAGTGCGTCTTTCTCTTTCAGTATGCTATCACCAAGTGAAGTCTAAAACTAGTTTCTTAAAGAAAGAAAGAAAGAATTATTTTCGATTTACTTGCTACATTTTTAAAGTTCTCACGATATGCAAAAGTATCGCCGCAAATTAGTTTGCATATTGAATGTCACGAGTGTACGTGCTATGGTTCCGAGCTCAGAAGTATTAACAATGGGAAAGAAGACAGGCCATAAATATCTAGAAAGCCGAGTCTGGAAGTTAAGGTGGGAAAGGCAAGTGCGTGAGAAAAATATTTTCAGAAATTTAGGATAGACAGAAAATAAAGCAATACACAGGAAGGACAGAAAATTTTAAATAGGCAAATTATCTTCACTCTGCGACACCAGCAACCTGGAAGAATGAAGCTGCCGATCACACCACGTGGTGATGTTCTCTACGGCGTCACCTCAGATTGGGTGAAAAGAAGCTCTCATCGCAGGCAGAGGAGAGGAGAAAACGTCGAAAGGAAAACTAGGAAAATAAGCACCGCAGGGGCGCATTCCCATAGTCAGTTATGACTGAAGGGGCTATTAGTATTATTATTATTATTATTATTATTATTATTATTATTATTATTAGCATACCGCATGGCTCTGAAATATGGAGAACAACAAAACCACAACCAAGAAATTACAGACTTTCATAAACTGATGCTTACGTAGAATAATGATTTGTATTGGACACAAGAAGAATTAACCTCATCTGCAACTTTCACAGCATAAACAGAAGTTTGGTTTTGTTTGGTTTTTAAGGACTATCTTCCTTGCACACAGACAACTCCATCAGTGCTCTGATCTCATCCCTTAGATCACACAACGAGGATCTCAGCACTGTGCACGAACTCCATAGCACCGGCGAGAATCCCAATGTGTGTATATCTGAATCACACATTCTATAAATATTTTTGTTGTGGGTAGGTTTCTAATTTTTAAATTTTGATAGGCCTACTCTTTACGATTTCCAACTGCCGTGGAATTTTTAACGTGCGCAACTTGCACACGGGGCCTCCTCTTTTTTCGCACTCATCCGAGAAGACTAGGCATACGATCTCACTACCCGGGAGATCAGGGGGGAGTGTTAGGACCACTGGTTCTGAAAAAAAATTTCAATAAATTATTTTTCCCCTCTACTAGAAATCGAACCTGGTACCTCTAGAACACGAGGCGGACACCGTACCTCTTAGTCACTCCGACCACCATGTAGAAAAAAAGAGTTGAAATGGTACGGCAAATCCTTAATGTGCAACTGATGACAAGATCCGGACAAATACCAGTGGAACAAGAGATGAGAAGAAGATGCTGGCGATAGATTGAGCTTACACTGAGGAAAACTATGCTCTAGCATTACCAAGTTCTTATCATATATTTTATCCATAAGTGTCTAATGAAGTATAAAGCAGACGTTAATTTCATGTAGAATAAGCGCCCCAGGCTTTCTGTCAATTTGATGTTAAATGCTTTGACTGCAAGCTATAAACTCCGTGAAAAATTATTTGTGGATATTTAGTGCATTAAAAGCCCGTATTTAAAATATTTTTATTTTATTTTATATACTGTTCAAAAAAAAGAAACGCAACTTTTTTGGTGTTACTTTTATGAAAGATATTCGCTGATTGGACATCAGTCAACCTATCGACTGTGTCCACCTGGTCATTAACTTCTCGTGGTTACCTGAATTGTACTCACCTCATGATTCGTGAGGTCGTGAAAGAGGTCAAGGTTAAAACAACATTTTTGACAATAACTCGTGACAGGTTCATGAGAATCCCGTGAAACTTTCTGAACACAAAACTCTCTGACCATATTATTGAATGCCTATAAAAGATTGACGCTCCTCGAATAAATTCAGTTGAAAATTCAATGCGCAAGCATGGATTTGAGACTTTAGCTGCAGTAGCATAGGTTTGGATTTACTTGTCCCCACAGGCAGCAAGGGCGTCGTACTCTTTTATTTCAAGTATTTTGACTGGACCAGCAGGAGTTGGCCCAAGAGGCATCGCAGCCCTTTATCGCTTTGCTGACCCCTTAAAGTGGTACGCGACTTTAACCACTTCGGCGCATATCACCCACTATAAGAATTTACATGGCAAAAAGTTCGAGTGGGACAACCCAAAAATGTCCATCATCATTGAACACCAAGAAAAGGAGAAAGCAAAGGGTGTGTTGAACTGGCTACCCCCAACGATTAAAAAAGAAGCAGTACTTTCAATCGTTGCCTCTATCACGGGGGATAAAGAGGCCGCGGCCTTTCAAATTCAAAATGCGTCAGATAAGTGGGCTTTTCTGTATAACCCAACAAGAGACATTCCCCATTATATAAACATGAAATTACAATCACAAGGCCAGGAGAAAAACCTGAAAGTCTTCGTCACTATCCCAGGTCGACGCACACCATGTGCGATGTGTGGACAAGATAATCACTGGGTTAACCAATGCCCCCGGAAAAAAACCCAGGTAGCGACTCTCAATGCAGCTCCTGTCAAGGAACAAAGTACAGAACAGGTACAACCTGTACCACCGACACAGGAGACCCAAACAACCATCCTGCCAGTTGTCAACAACTCTTCAGAAAACATAAATAACGTTATGTTGTCAGAATCGGATTCTGAAAGCAATACCAATGACAGGTTCACATTATTTGTCAACAAGAGAAAACAAAACAAAAAGAAAACTACACAGACGAAAATCAGGAGAACAACACAGCCATCTCCTCAACCCACGCCAGGGACCAGCATTAGTCACCCCAGCATACAGAAAGAAAAGAATAGTTCAAGTGATTCGGCTCCAGACACGCCTTTCAAGCATTACACCTCCCCTCCCTGGGCTACCCTCGCAGCTGAAGAAGGTTACTACGACCCAAATTGTGATGAAACTGCCTTAAGGATGGATGACAACGAAAACGCACTTATACAAACTCAGACTTTTTGAAACATACAAAATGAACTCCCACTTAAGAACATGGTGTGGTAAAGGGACGATGCGAACGGACAGAAAGGGAACTCGTGAATATTTAAAAACATTACTGATCTATCTTTATACATTCACAATTCCCTCTTGGGCACACTCAAGTTGTGTAGATATAAGTATGAATAGATACATAGTTAAATATATAAGCACAGGTGTATATGCAAGTGTCTGTATGGATTTCATGAAGGTAATGTTTTGTTTTTCATACCCTTATAACTTCGAAACTGTGTATTATACTATGTACTAGAGAATTCGGTTTAAATAAACACAACAAAATTAATTCTTTCCAACAATGACAAGCATTCTAACCGTTATGACCCTCAATGTGAGAGGTCTCGCAAATAAGACAGATAAAATTGTAGCCCTAATACAAACATACAAACCAGACTTTGTTTTTCTACAAGAAACCCTTGTAAATGATGAATCACGTGCAAACCGCATCACAACAATCCTAGGTTTACGAGATACACATTTTAGCCTAGGAACATCACACACACAGGAGTAGCTATCTTACAGACTTCAGATCAATGGGAAATAACACATAAAAATAAAGATAGAGAAGGTAGATTTGCAATAATACAAATAAGAAATTCAAACGATCACACAGATACACACACCTTAATAAACGTTTATGCCCCAGCAGTCAGGACACGACAATTTCACTTCTACCAAACACTATCTGATACGGTAACTCAACATTATAAAGGAAATCGAGTCATAATAGGAGGAGATTTTAACATAGTATTACATGAAATGGATAGAGTAGGAGCGAAAATACAGTCAAGGAACAAAGAAAGAAAGACAGAACATAAACAAATAGACATACTACAAGACATCTTAGAGGAACTCGACTTATCAGACGCATACAGGAAAAAATACCCAAAAGGAACAGAAACAACATATAGAACACGCCCCTTTGGAAGTTCTTCGAGGCTGGACAGATTTTATATACATAGTAGTTGGGGAGCCGCGCTGGTGTAATGGCTTCGGCGTTGTACTGGCGACCAGGTGTTCATGGTTCAAACCCGGGCGTCGGCGTTTGAAGAAATGTTTACGGCCGGAAATTTGACTGGATAGCCTGAACGGCTCCTGTGATAAACCCTCTGTGGATGGGAAGGAGCGAAGCTCCTGACCGGGTTGGAAGGAAAGTCCTCAGGTTCCCCAGCCTCGCAATGATATGTCATTGGGCCGAAGGGCTGAAAGCCCAAGTGCCGCTGGTTATTAAAAAAAAAAAAAAAAAAAAAAAAAAAAAAAAAATACATAGTAGTTATACCATTAATAAAATAAGAAATATAAATCATACTACCAACTTTTCGGATCACAAAGCAGTCCTTCTAACGGTCAACGGAAAAGAACATATAAACCTTACGAAAAGATCTCCCCACTGGAAGTTTAACAATTCACTATTACAAAATGAATTTTATGTTAAAACTGTGGCAAAACTCTCATTCAAGACTACGCCAGTAATGTACCAACAGAAAACATAACACAATACTGGGATTTGCTAAAAGGAACAATCAAAATAAGTAACACAGTCTATTGCAACGCTCATACAAAAAAGTATTAAAAAACAAAAACAGATGCTAGAAAAAACACTATTTCTAACTGAAAAGTTAGACAGAAACGCCACACAAATTTTTTCATCACTACAAGAAGAAATATCAAAGTATGACCAATACACATTTAACGGGGGCTCAAGTAAGAACCTAGACCATACGCCCCAATACAAGAGACACCGAGTAAACAATCTCTAACAATAGAACAAAACACACAAAAAAGCAGACAAATACACACACTTTCTGATAAACAAAACAACGAATTAACACCCACCCCGGAAATAACCCACGCCTTTCACGACTTTTACTCGCAATTATACACACTCAGGACCCTACACAGTCACCAACAGAACAATTCTCCCCCAGCTACAGCTCACGGTTGAATGACTACGAGAAAAACATTATGGATTATGAGCCCTCACAATAAAACAACCTACAGTCCGCCTTTAAACACACTATCTACAAAAACAAAAAAACCCCTGGTCCTGACGGTCTATCAGTGGAATTCTACTTGAAATTTTTTCACCTACTCGGACCTCTCCAGTTTAAAAAAAAAAACTTTAACACTTCACGAAGCTTTTAAGAAAGAAGAACTCCCCCGCTAGTTTAAACCAGTCCTACATAACATTAATACACAAAGTAAGTACAGACAAGAAATTACATGCAAAATTACAGACCAATCTCTCTCCTTAATACAGATTACAAAATTCTTGCCAAGACCTTAACATTAAAACTACAACCCTTTATGCATAAACTCATCCATCAGGATCAACAATGTGGAGTTAAAAACAGAAACGTAAACAAACATACACATTTCATTCGGGATATCATTCAATACACGCATGACAAAAACACACCTGCAGCAATAATGTCCATAGATCAAGAAAAAGCCTTTGATAGGGTTTCACATGCCTTCTTTGCACAAAATTTTACAAGAAAATAATTTCGGCCAGTATTTCAGATCTTGGATAAAAATCATATACAAAGCACCGGAAAGCAGATTGCTGATAAATCACAATATATCTGAAACAATTCCTCTCACTCGATCAGTCAGACAAGGTTGCCCAATGTCTCCTTTACTATATGTACTTGTGTTGGAACCTTTATTAGAGAGCATCAGGAAAAATACAAGTATTAAAGGCGTCCATGTGCCAGGTATAGGTGAAAAGAAACTAATAGCATACGCGGATGACACAATCTTCTTCCCCTCAAGCAGATTATCAATAAAAAACATTTTAGATACTTTCGATAAATTTAGCATAACTAGCGGTTCAAAAAATCAACATTAAAAAATCACAAATAATGGGCATAGGACATTGGGCTAACAAAACAGACTTTCCCCTACAGCTAACACAAACTAACAACATGAAAGTATATGGAGTAAATTTCATGTCTATACCATATAAAACAAAGAAATGTGGAAAAACGTAATCTTAAAAACTGAAAAGAAATTAGAATGTTACAAATATAAAAACGCTACAATATTCGGTAGGGGCATCTGATAAGGGTGGATTTGAGCTGAAGTGGTAACTTGCCACCCTTATCGACACCTAGTATTAAAGTGTAAGATGTAGGTGTCTTCTCTGATTTAGGATGTTGCTGTGTATGTGGTAGTGGAACAGTTCACAGGGTTATCACACAGGCAACATGACGTGTAGAGTCATAGAAAGGGTAACTTCGTTGTATAAGTTTCTTCCATTTATTGCACGCCACAAAACAGTCATGATACTTATGACATCAACATAGTTAACGAGTTCAGCAAGATGATATGGCACATTGAAAACAATTTCTGTAGTCAGCAATGACAGCTGTTGTATATATGCGTCATAAGACATCACAGTTCAATAGATTCAGAAATTCATAAATCATAGAGTTCTAGTTCGTGAAGCTGTATAAATAATAATAATTTCTATAACTTCTGCAACAGTGTCAGCTACAGATCTTCAATGTTCATAAACAATAATAAATGCTCCCATTCTGATGCTAGCAGATCAGTTGTATACAATAAGTCCGTTCACTGTCTGCACGTGAATAGCATACATGGGCTACAGGTCAGCTCGACCTTTATAATGTTCCTAAGTCTAACCATCTGACTTGGACGTGATCTCTGATATAACGAATCCTGGAACACAGACAATAGTCTTGTTGGTCTAGAGCGACCCATATATATTTAACTAGTTCAGGTATACAGATACCGGTGACTTAATCCTAGTCAAAGTACCTCTCCATTTTGAATCACACAGGCGAGCAAATAGGCGACAAAATGACGAACCTCTAGATGATAGCATAAAGTTCGATACAAGAGGAATTACCTTATTTCGGAAAATCAACCATGAACATATGCCTCCAGGCAGGCGTGAATAATACTGGGAAATAGTCTAGTTAGCTAACTAACTCACAAAGACAATGTATTTCCCTCAGAGAATCACAAGACGCAGGTCGCGTCTGCTCGCTTCTTAAACCATTTCTCAACTGCCGAACTGGGCGGAACACACAGAACGAACTCCCAGCTTTTGACATGCGCAGAACGACAATCTCTGAGTTGCCGTTCACAATAAGACGATTCTAAGAACATTCGAGATAAAAGTCTTACACAGTCGCGCCTTTTATGGTCATGAAAAGAAGCGTTAAGAAAGGTTTCAGACATCTACCATAGTTGACTGGTACTACCAAATAAGGAGATGTGGTCACGCTTCGTTCAAGAAATTATAGACCGAACGTGTCTCTATACAAGAGAAGGCAAACTCCTAAAAAATTGTAGTTTCGATAACTCGGATTATGTCCCTTTGACCATAGAAAACATAATACACACTTCAGTCAAAAAAAATGATCATACATATGAAAAATGTTTATACAAACGAAAAATAATAATGATCCGTGCGTAACATTACCGCACCCTCCCTGGAAAAAAAAAAATGAAACATTTTTTTTTTTTAAATCCTGGAGCCGGAAAAAATCTAGGCTCCTAACGCACGTATGATGCGTGGATATATACCTAACAAATTAGCTCAACGCATGGAGCGACACTGAGATCATATCTCAGATCCTTAGAGAAAAAATTTATCTAAGTATACGCTGATATATTCCAGGAAGGTGCCACCAACACACACCCACAATGATGGCAACAACATAATGACAATCAAATTATTCTCATACCAATATATGAAATTAAATATATTATGTGTTATCATACAATGTGTTGCAAATAGCGGTGTAATTTACTAATATACCGCACTATATTATTACATTATATAAAGTAACAGTAATTAATAAGTAATACATGTGTTGATCTTCGGTGACATAAAACATTCAATAGAAGAAGATGTGGACATCATCCGCTCCCAATGTAGGACAGGACTTGATATCCTCAAAGTTCCACAATGGACATAAACTCGCAGACTTCAATGATGTGCTGCGAAAATATCAATAACACAAATCTTAAAGACAACTGGTAAATTTCTTAATACAATCCTGAAAATAATTTATTTAAATGTGGCCGAGTGATCTTTTGGCCCGTATATCACTAACTAAGCCTTCTTAGATAATTACATGGTACAATGTTATAAAATTTCCCTCAAAAAAAAAAAGTGAGACAAAATCTACTAACATGTCATTATAACATTGGACTGTATATCAGGAAATATATATATATATGACAGAAGAATCATGTGGAATCGTGTGGACATCTGGACAGAATGTCTGCCATTACATTATCCGAACCACGGATAGCTCGAACCGAGAAATGAAATGGTTGAAGAGCTATGGCATAACGAGTGGACCTCGAGCTCTTCAAGTTTTTGCTCTGAATAGCAGTAAGCGCTTTCTGGTCGGTTTCCACAATGAAATGTGCGCCTAGAAGAAATCTTTGTAACTTCAGAATAGACCATACCATAGCCAATAACTCACGGTCTAAAACCGAGTAATTCTTTTCTGCAGCGTTTAATTTCCTAGAGATATACATCACCGGATGCAAAGTATCAGAATACTCCTGCATTAGTGCTGCCCCAATCCCTGTTGACGAGGCGTCACTTCGAAGAACAAAAGTCTTCTCAATAGTAGGTAACTTAAGAATAGGTGGAGATGAAAATAGGGCTTTAACCTGGTCCAATGAGGATTGACATTCTTTAGACCAGCGGATCAGATTAGGCGACCCTTTCTTCAATAAAGTAGAAAGCGGTGCCATAATGGAGGACAGATTCGGAATGAATCGTCCGTAGAATTGAATCAAACCTAATAGACTCCTTACTTGTTTCTTCGTCTTAGGGACCGAAATGTTAAGTATTTTTGAAACATTGTGGTCCTCTGTCTTTAAAAGACCATGACCAACCCGATGACCTAGGAAAGAAATCTCGCTAAATCCTATAAAGGCTTTAGAGGGTTTTGCAGTCAAGTTATACTCGCGAAGAGTAGACAGTAATTCGTATAAACCCAAATAATGATCTTCCCAAGAATCACTGAATAGACAGATATCATCTAGGTATGCTATGACATCTGTACGATATGCGAGAATTCGCCGCATCATGCGTACGAATGTAGCAGGGGCGTTCATAAGACCAAAAGGCATGAAATTCCATTGGAATAAACCCCTAGGTGTAGAAAAAGCTGTAAAAGGTTTGGCACGTTCAGTTAGCGGGACTTGCCAATAACCTTTAGACAAATCTAGTTTGGTAAAGAATCTAGAATTAGAAAGTTTATTGAGTAGCTCTTCTAATGAAGGCATAGGTTCAGCATCGAACTTCGTAACTTGGTTCAATTTGCGATAATCTACGCAAATGCGAATGTTATTATCCTTCTTTCGAACAATAACCATAGACGAAGAGTATGCTGAAGTGGATGGTTCAATGATTTCCAAACGTATCATTTCATCCAACTCTTTTTCGACTTGAGACTGGAAATGGATAGGTATTGGATATGGTCTGACTCTGATAGGATTGTGATCAGTTAGCACAATGTCATGTTCTATGACATGTGTGTGTCCCGGGATGTCTGTAAGAACATCCTGAAATGTTTGCAACATCGAAGAAACTTGTCGATGTTCCTCAGCGGAAAGATTTGGAGAAACGGTCACGTTTTTCCAAGATTCCGTAGAATAAAGTGGGACCATAGAAAGAGGAAGATTGACATCAGAAAAAGTAGTTTCCTCATCCTGTATAACTGACAGAGATGAGTACTGACCATGAGTTGCTTGTGAATTGTCCGTAGCCTGGAAAATAGGCTGCAAATAGTCAGGTCTTTCATAAAATTCTGTGAGCATATTTATGTGGAAAGTTTTATGCTTTCCATCAATATCGACAACATAGTCGACATCAGAAATTTTGGAGACTATTGCATATGGACCTTTCCATGCAATTAGAAGTCTGTTCTCCCTTGAAGGAAGTAGAACGAGAGCTTTGTCACCTGGACAAAGTTGTCGTAGACATCTATTCTTATTTGCAAACTGCCTTGCCTTTTCTTTAGCAAATTCTGAAGACGAAGTTGCTAGTTTGCATGCCTCGATGATCTTTTGCCTAAGAGCAATGACGTACTCATAAGAAGATTGAGTCTCATCGCTAATATTATCGGCAGTGATTAGATCGTGAAGTAAAGACATAGGGCCGCGCGGTTGCGCGCCAAAGACAAGTTCAAAAGGGGAAAACCCCGTATGTTCATTGGGGACCTCTCTATACGCAAAGAGAGCCGCGGGTAAGACCCTGTCCCAATCCTGAGGATGATCCTCAGTTATTTTACCAAGTAAAGTTTTCAGAGTCCTATTTAAACGTTCGACCAACCCATTAGACATTGGGTGATAGATACTGCTGAGAGACCTTTTAATGTGTAGCATAGACATTACCTGTGACATAGTGTCTGATATAAGTTGAGTGCCATGGTCTGACAATATTTCTCCGGGAAAACCCAAGCGAGAAAATATCAGCCAAAGAGCGTCTGCGATATCAGCAGTTGAGATGCTCTTGAGAGGTATTGCCTCTGGCCAACGTGTGCACATATCGACACATGTAAGGATAAATTGATGTCCTCTAGCCGACTTAATTCTAAAAGGACCGATAATATCTATTGCCATTTTTTGAAAAGGGCGAATAGGAATGTCAGCAGCCTGGATAGGCGCAGCATGTCGTGGTCCTTTAGATTTGACCTCCTGACATACTTTGCAAGAGCGACAGTACATTCGTATGTCCTTGCTCACAAATGGCCAAAAGAAAGCCGCAAGAACCCTCGACTTTGTACGGGAAAAACCCATATGTCCAGCACATTGCGAGTCATGAGCATGTTGCAATATTTGCAATCTCATGCTCTTAGGCACAAGAATTTGTGAATGAGTGGACGTAGTCGAGTCTTGTACCATACGTACAAGTACGCCGTTCTTCATAGAAATCCAAGATTTCCTATTAGTGTTCTGATTAGGATCACCTTTTTTTGCTAGAATGAAGAATTTTTGTAAAGAAGGATCTTCTTCTTGCAATTTGATAAATGAGTCACGTGTAATAGTCAAGTGACTATCTTGGTCATTTACTTCATCATTATTAGTTAATGAAGTTTGAGGTGGATCCAGAGCATGTGCTCTTGTGACCACCGCATTGGTAGCTTCAATGTTTTGCTCTTCCCAAACAGCAATCTGCTGTGGGGTACATTCCCTAACTCCGTGAATACGACCAATAATAAGGTCCGCAATAGGGTTTGGAAGTAGACACGCGTGGACCTCTCCCGTGAAGAAAGGAGTAGCAATGTGTATTATAGCAGTAGGATACTTTTCTAACGTGCCACCAAATGTGACACATTTGATGACTTTTCCTGTAGCACAGGATGGATCTACAAGAGATTGCCTAACGCCGACAGTAGTACATCCAGAATCAAACAACACTGAGACTGGATTACTATTTACTAGCCCCTTATGTAATATAAGAGAACCTCTCCCATCATGAGCAACATTAGCAGGAAGAGCGGGCAAAGGATGACCACAGCTTAGAGTACTAACGGTTTTCGGATCAAATAAAGTACTGCATTGGATACATTTATTTGCCCTACCAAAATCAAAAGATGAGCATCCGATAGCATTATGGTCTTTATCATTATTAACCTGTTTATCTGCTCCCTGAGATTCTTGTTGAACAGAGTTTGTCTGTTGATATCTTTTTCTCTTATGTTGCGATCTACCGCGACCATTATTGCCTCTGCAATTATCATTAAAGTCCCTACTGTAATTTTTATCCTGGTTTGAGTTCCAGTTTCCATAACTGTCATTACTATCTCTATGCTGTTGAGAACCTCTATTATCTTGGTATTGAGGTCTCTGCATAAAATATTTCCCTCTATACCGATTACCTTTGTGAAAATTTCTAAAGTTAACCGGAGTAGAATAACGTGTAGTATTAGGTTGTCTCCAGTTCTGGGAAGAAGAATCACCCTGGAATTGATCACTATGGTTCTGGGCATAATTACGATTACTCTTTTTATTGAAATTTTTCTGGCTACCCTGAAATTTACGCATAAAATTTGGGCCATAAGGTGCTGCCGAAGCAACTGGTAGACCTTCTTTCACCTTAGAGTTACTAATGGTTATGTGCGGATGCGCAGTAACATACTGGCTACAGTATTCTTCCATTTTTTTTATGTTTTTAGGCTTACGCTCATGAAGAAAAGATAGAAAAGCTTCATTAACAGAAGACATAACCTTATCTCTAAGTAGTAAATCCATAAGAGCTTCAAATGTATTTTCTGTCTTAGACAACTCAACCCATCGTAAAAAAGTAAGACGGATGCCTGAGATGAATTCAGAGAATTCAACTCCAGTTTCTGGTAACATGGTTTTAAATTTAAGACGATATCCGTCCTCGTTAAGTTGGTACTTCTTTAACAATGCCGCCCTGACAACCTCATAGTTGTTTTTGTCAGGCACATCTACCATACTCAACAAAGTCAAAGCATCACCTCTAAGTATCTTGGACAGATGATACACATATAATGTTTTATCTATATTATGCACATTACATGCACTTTCAAATCTATCTAGATAAAATGTTATATCATCGATTGAGGGATTAAATGCTGGTAGATTAAGCTTGAAATCCTTAGCATTAGTCTTATTTGACACCTTATTTGCATCATTAGCATTACCAGTGTTCAATAACTTTAACTTCTCTAACTCTAAAGCTAAGACTTTTTCATCATGTTCCATTTTTGCTTTTCTCTCATCAGCCTCTCTTTGTAACCTTCTTTCTTCAGCCTCAGCCTGTAACTTTCTTTCTTCAGCCTGGGCCTGTAACTTTTTTTCTTCAGCCTCTATTTCAAGTCTCTTATTTTCAGCTTCTTTTTCAAGTCTCTTATTTTCAGCTTCTTTTTCAAGTCTCTTATTTTCAGCTTCTTTTTCAAGTCTCTTATTTTCAGCTTCTTTTTCAAGTCTCTTATTTTCAGCTTCTCTTTTTTGTTTTTTTTTCCATTTCCATTTGAAATCTTTTTTCCTCCACCTGCATCTGCAGTTTCTTTTGTTCTATTTCAGCCTCTATTCTCTTTTGTTCAGTTTGTTCTTTCATTTTCTTTTCTTCCGACTTCAATGCCTTGGCATATTGAACAGTCGCAAATTCTTCTAATTTATCACCTGTCTTCCCAAGGGCTTTACCCTGCTCAATAAAGTACTCAAATGTAGACATGATGTCTAAAATGTGAGTACAGAACCTGAAATAATTAATTATCTTATTTCAATGTTAAATAGCAACAAGACTTAATAAAGTGCTTGTATAATCTCTATGTTGAACCCAATCTCTGTGGGAAACAGGAGTTGACACCAACTTGTATTATCAAATGTATAATAATATCACAAGTCACCTCTTAATTAACAGTGCACTACCCAAATCAGTGCATAACCATCAGTTATTTATCATAACTGCACTACAATAGTGCATAAGCAAAAAACACCAGTTAGTTATGATAAGTGCACTATAGACCAATAGTGCATGAGCATATATTAACAATAGTGAAAGCTAACTATGCAAGAACTATGTAAACAATAACAAGACAATGTAAACAATAACAAAGGTCACCAACAATGTAAACAATAACAAAGATCAAAGTCAATGTAAACAACAACAAAGATCAGAGTCAATGTAAACAACAACAAAGATCAGAGTCAATGTAAACAATAACAAAGATCAGAGTCAATGTAAACAATCAACAAAGATCAAAGTCAATGTAAACAACAACAAAGATCAAACAATACGAAAACATTCGCATAAGTCAAATACACAAACAGCAAAACTAAAAAGAAATATGCGAAGATATGACTAACAAATGACGCTACAGTGTATACACAAAAATATACGTAAAGAACTGAATAATAGCAAAGGGGAGACCTACAAATACAAACAATCGAAATCGAAACTAAAAAACACAAAGAAAGAGAGAAAAGAAAAAAGAAAAAAAATATATATATACAAGAAACAAAAATAAAGCACAACTCGTCACAACTAAACAGATATAGCAACGATTGTCGCTAGCAAATTTCACTGTAGGAAATTCGCACAGTCCCTAACGAAAACGCTAACAGTAGAACCTCTGTGACGTGGTATCTTCTACTGCAAGACACCGCCCAACCGAGAAAACCCGCTGAAATATAAACATATAAATATACAAATAACAAATAACATATAACATATAAACATGTATCATGAAAACAATAGGAGAAAGTGTGAAAGTACAGAAGGCTCAGTTAGAACATAAGGGCACAGTTCACAAACAAAACAGGCCACTTAACTTCTATAAATCCAGCGTCAGCACGGTGCAGAACAGGATGTAATCAGCATTCTGAGGATAATGATCCAACGTTGATTAACTTCTGCTCCCATAAACAGCCATGACGAAGGAAATGAGCTTCTAATACTGCAACAGTTGTTACGGCACTTGACCTTCTGAATCTTCTAAATTGATTTAACCGGCACTTGACCTTCTGAACCCGCAACAGTACCCCTGAGACCGGAACAGTTGTTACGGCACTTGTCCTTCTTTTCACCAGATCAGGAAATCCATTCGCTCGGTACTTGTCCTTCTAATTTTACATAAACTTCAATATTGCCGAGCAGCGCCGGGTAGTTTCAAAATCAGCAACTGTCAGAAAATCCGGATACTTTCAATAAAATTTCTTGTAAGGTGGTAGTTGATGCTGTAGTTGTATCTAGTATGATGATGATGTCTGGGTTTGCTGACCCCCTTGATAGCTGGAATCAGAGTGAACCAACCTATGGCCACCAAAAATGATATGGTGCGCCAAAATATCAGATGATAGAACCAGCTCTGGCCACCAAAAATGATAAGGGTGGATTTGAGCTGAAGTGGTAACTTGCCACCCTTATCGACACCTGGTATTAAAGTGTAAGATGTAGGTGTCTTCTCTGATTTAGGATGTTGCTGTGTATGTGGTAGTGGAACAGTTCACAGGGTTATCACACAGGCAACATGACGTGTAGAGTCATAGAAAGGGTAACTTCGTTGTATAAGTTTCTTCCATTTATTGCACGCCACAAAACAGTCATGATACTTATGACATCAACATAGTTAACGAGTTCAGCAAGATGATATGGCACATTGAAAACAATTTCTGTAGTCAGCAATGACAGCTGTTGTATATATGCGTCATAAGACATCACAGTTCAATAGATTCAGAAATTCATAAATCATAGAGTTCTAGTTCGTGAAGCTGTATAAATAATAATAATTTCTATAACTTCTGCAACAGTGTCAGCTACAGATCTTCAATGTTCATAAACAATAATAAATGCTCCCATTCTGATGCTAGCAGATCAGTTGTATACAATAAGTCCGTTCACTGTCTGCACGTGAATAGCATACATGGGCTACAGGTCAGCTCGACCTTTATAATGTTCCTAAGTCTAACCATCTGACTTGGACGTGATCTCTGATATAACGAATCCTGGAACACAGACAATAGTCTTGTTGGTCTAGAGCGACCCATATATATTTAACTAGTTCAGGTATACAGATACCGGTGACTTAATCCTAGTCAAAGTACCTCTCCATTTTGAATCACACAGGCGAGCAAATAGGCGACAAAATGACGAACCTCTAGATGATAGCATAAAGTTCGATACAAGAGGAATTACCTTATTTCGGAAAATCAACCATGAACATATGCCTCCAGGCAGGCGTGAATAATACTGGGAAATAGTCTAGTTAGCTAACTAACTCACAACGACAATGTATTTCCCTCAGAGAATCACAAGACGCAGGTCGCGTCTGCTCGCTTCTTAAACCATTTCTCAACTGCCGAACTGGGCGGAACACACAGAACGAACTCCCAGCTTTTGACATGCGCAGAACGACAATCTCTGAGTTGCCGTTCACAATAAGACGATTCTAAGAACATTCGAGATAAAAGTCTTACACAGTCGCGCCTTTTATGGTCATGAAAAGAAGCGTTAAGAAAGGTTTCAGACATCTACCATAGTTGACTGGTACTACCAAATAAGGAGATGTGGTCACGCTTCGTTCAAGAAATTATAGACCGAACGTGTCTCTATACAAGAGAAGGCAAACTCCTAAAAAATTGTAGTTTCGATAACTCGGATTATGTCCCTTTGACCATAGAAAACATAATACACACTTCAGTCAAAAAAATGATCATACATATGAAAAATGTTTATACAAACGAAAAATAATAATGATCCGTGCGTAACAGCATCATAGTAAACACATATGTTATTCCAAAGCTACTATATATATCCAATATTTTTAACCCTCCAAAAAGAACTCTAATAAAAATAAATTCTTTAATCAGACATTTCATTTTCCGTCACACAATACATAACATAAAACATAAAACATAAATACAGAACAAAGCAAGAGGAGGAATATCCCTACAAGATATATCCACCAAAATTCAAGCTATGAGAATCAAATTTATAAGTAGTATAATAAATGAACCACAGGGATATCCTTTAGCACACTACTATGTTGGACTACCATTAGCAAAATTATGTAAATTTAACAATACAGCACCGCACCATTCCGGAGTCTTACCTAATTTCTATAAACAATGCGTCGCATGCATACAAGGAAAAGAAAAAACAATACACCGAACAACTAAAGAGATATATCAAGATTTAGTGTTAGCACAGGAACCTCCGCTTTACCAAAGAATAAAAAGAGGATATAAATATGGCATATCAGACTACTCGCAGGTTTTCTTTCAGTTACATAAAACAAACACATCACCAAGGGTAAAAGAAATAACTTATAGATTATTATTTAATTCAACACCAATCATGTATAGAGAAAAGAAAAAAATCACAGTACGAATAAAATGTAAACTCTGTAGATTAAACTTCATGGAGACAGAGGAACACATTTTCTTTTATTGCGACACAGTGACACAAACTGTGAACACTTTGAAACAGATATTACAAAAGTATGCAACAAACAACAGAAGTAGATATGTATAAAGCAGTTATGCTCTGCATCCTTCCAAGGATGACTCCACACATTGAATTACATTTACAAACATTTCTAGCAGAATATAGACATCTGGCATGGATGTGTAGAAATAAAGCCCTCTACGAGCAAAGGGTCTTTAATGCAAAACTGTTTCTACATATTTTCACCCAGAAAAACAAAGCATTTAACCCAGCTGACGTAATCTTCAAAAAAAAAAGGACAAACACTATACTTTTTTTGTGCATATACTGCAATTGTATTTTAAGGGAAATGTATAAGTAGTGTACGTGTTAAAAAAAACGGAAAGTAATTTCAACCCAGAATTGACTGTACATATGTTAAAAATGATAGCCATTTTTGGCTTTATGGGTGAAATTTCCAATGTGTTTGTGAGCGAGTTTATATGGAAACTTTCTTTTAAGTGGGCCAGTGAGTGCGAGTACGAGTGAGTGGTTATATGTACTATAAAATTGTACTGGTTTTTAGTTTTAATTGAAAAAGAAATATAAATTAGGAATAAAACAGAACGAATGTATGTATGTGTGTGTACGTATATATCGGTATATAGGTGCAGATTCCAGGCTTCTTCTCTTCTTCAGTTTCCTTCTTAAAATGCTTTGGCTCTTTTCGGAGTGTCTAATCAGTAGTTTCAAGTGTACATGTAAAATACAAGGAACTAAATAGGATTTTACTTAGCTCTAAACCAATTCAAATTTTCTTTCTTCTTTAAAATTAAATCAACTTTTTTTATTCCACTTTACTCTTTAAGCCTATATAAAATCTATATTACTTAATATCTTAATTTGTTTTTCTAAGTATTTGTTTTTTCAGTTATTCTTTTATTTTTTTTTACTTGTAACTTGTGTAAGTACATAATGGAGGTGTGAGTGCACACGAGGTTTCATATGTAACAAGCAATGCTTTTGTTTTTTGCATTTCTTTTGTACTTCATGCAAAATGTACCTTTATTGTAAAGTGGAAAGAAAGATAAATAAAGTTTAAAAAAAAAAAAAAAAATACAGAACAACGACTCATCATCATTGGACGTTTACAGACTGGACAGTCACAAAGTGTAGTGGCCAGACAATTTAATGTGGTTAGAAGCACCATTAGTCGCCTTTGGAGGCGATTTCAAGAAACTGGCTCAGTGGCAGACCGGCCGCGCAGTGGAAGACCCAGAGTCACAACTCCTGCCGAAGACCGCTTCATACGGCTGCGTCACCTCAGGAATCGACTTGCATCTGCGTCCTCCACAGTCCAGTCAATGCCAGCAGTTTGTCGAATTTCAGATCAAACGGTCAGGAACCGGCTGCACAACTCTGATCTTTGGGTTAGAAGACCCTACAGAGGTCCTGTTCTTATGGACCGGCATCGCCAGAACCGACTGCAGTGGGCGAACCAGCATCGTCAATGGACCGTTGGGAATGACTGGAGACGGGTTTGGTTTAGTGATGAATCATTTTTTGTGCTCCAGCGACACGATAGACGGAGAAGAGTTTACCGCAGAGTCCATGAGCGCTACGCCCAGAAACGCGTTGATGAGGCTCCTCCACATGGTGGTGGAGGTGTACTGATGTGGGGGGCGATCAACTTCATGGGAAGAAGTGACCTGGTGCAAATTGAAGGACGCCTGAATGCCCAACGATACGTCGCTGAAATTCTTCGTCCTCACGTCCTTCCACTTCTGGCTGCTCGAGGGTCGATTTTTCAGCAGGATAACGCTCGACCTCATGTGGCACAAACTCACAACCCAGTTCCTTGCTGACAACAACGTCCAGACCATTCCGTGGCCAGCCATGTCATCAGACATGAACCCCATAGAACACTTATGGGATGAACTCGACAGACGACTCCGCCAGCGAGACGTGGCTCCAGCCAATCTCTGACAGTTGTCTCCTGCACTGCGGGAAGAGTGGGCAGCCATCCCACAACAACAGATCCAACGGCTAATCGGATCCATGTCAAGGAGATGTCGTTCTCTGATAGAGGCCAGAGGAGGCCATACACCTTACTGAAATGGAGGCCTCAGTCGCAAAGAATAAAAGTCCAAACCAAATTTAATGAACATCATGTCATTGTTAAAGTCTGAAAGTTTCTTCATGCCAAGATTGAAACATTAATTCCGTAAAATAAAATTTTGGTACAAGTTTGAAATCTGGTGTCCATTACCACTGCAATAATGTTGCGTTTCTTTTTTTTGAACAGTATATTTTCTTCTTTTTAGTGTAATTCTGTTGTTGTTTGACCATTTAAATCAAATGTAATCGATCCGCTAATGACATAATCAGTTTGCGATAAACGAGTCCAGAGCACAGGAGGAGGATTTCATTATTCAGTATATTACACACAAAGTAATTAAAAAAATTTTTTTTTTTAATAAGAGTTGTAAATTACATTTTTTAAATGTAGTTGCCAGTTGCGTGTATGTCTGTGCACGCGCGTGCGATAGTGTGTGCGTGGAGTGGGGAGGGAGGAGGGAAGAGAAGTTTCAGTATTTCTCTCAAGAAAGACAATCTTGTTGGAAAGAATACACCTAGATTATTTGCAGTTATCGCCCATTTCACTGATAAAACAATTATATATATATATATATATATATATATATATATATATATATATATATATATATATATATATATATATATATATATATATATATATATTATATATATATAAAATTAATATTAATTTTAATGTTATTCATTTTATTATTTTTTACGACTGATTATTGTATTGTCATCGGGAATACACAAACTATGCCAAGTTTCAGAGCTATTGCTCATCTGGAAATGAACGAAAAATCGGTTGCAAGATTTGACGGTGACATACGTTGCAGGTAAAAGCCTGTAAAAAAAGAACACCTCAACGATAAAAGGAA